>JACEGR010000233.1:0-335281 GCA_014170235.1 Listronotus bonariensis
AAGTATGAATATGCGTTGAAGGTTTGCCTTCAAAAATCCAATATTTCTTTGCCTGCAACAAAAGGCATGCTTTATTTAATCAGGATTGGTATGCCGCCATTTTTCTATGCTTGCCGGCAATTCGCCTGCATGTAAAATTTATTGGCAATTAAGTGTTTATTAAGGGTAGACTTTTTAATTCGTATTAGATGTTGGCATAATATTGCCATGCCAATGCTCTACCATCAATGCCAATATGAAAAATGCCTATTGCCGGCAAATAGTGTATGCTGGGCCCTTTATACAACATCCAGATTGTCCCTTCGTAAATCATATTTTTTACAATCAAAATTTTTTATGAAGAATAACTTTTTCTCGAAAAATGATTTTTCTTATCCATTTATTCTCGTGTAAACCGCATCCTTGGACTATCGGTATATTTTTACCAAATTTGAATTGCCACTTTTTGAATCCCACATGTTAATTAAGGAGGTACGAGGCAAAAGGGGTCTAGCAGAAATTTTGTTATGTGTAGAATAACTTTTCCGTTAAGATTGTAATAAATAATAAACTTTGATGATTTATTTAAAGTGTACCTTTCTATAATTTGTTAAGTTGCAAGGCGCACTGAAGTGACAAGCAAGTGATGTGGGGCGAGGTGGTGAGCTAATTTTTAAAGCCCGTTGGTATAAATATTAAATCCGGCAGCGCGCACTAAAATAAAATAGCGGTGGAATGGTGTTTTGACAAATGTGTAGCGTCAATCAGGAACCACTAGCAAGAATACCAATCCATAGAACCCCACAAGTGAGATTTCAGCGTACTCTAAAAATTTTTAGTACCTACCGCGACTAACAGATGGCGAAAGTAGTACGATGTCGCTTTGCTATTACGATTAGTATCAGAAATTGATAGCAGTCGCTGACGAGAAGTCGGCCCGATGAGTTAAAGTGAGGATATCTGCAAAATTTAATAAAAATAAAATCCCCGATAAATAGTAGTATCCATAAGATTATTAAATTTATGATTTCAGAGTAGGATATATCGATGGGTTTTGACAAAACATCATAAGCGACATTCGTCCGTTTTACGGGAAACGTTTTTTTTCATTGGCTTTATTTCAGATGAAGATTTGTTCTATATTGGTTCGGCGGTTCATTTAATTAATGGTAGTTATTTGGGTACACGCCAAAAAATAAATTAATAGTACCAAAAAACCAAAAAATAAAGCAAGTAAATAGAGAACTAAAAATCGACGTTTTGGTGGCAAGTCTGCCACCGTTGTCAAGATAAATTAAATAAAAATAAAAATATTTAAAATTAACTATTATTTAGGTTTAGAATTTTAAAATTTTTAGGTTTTTTTCTAGGAGATTCTAAAAATTTTGACATTAAATGTTAAATATGTTTTGCTTTGAAATTCAAAATAAGAAGAAATCTAAAATAAAAACATTCAGATCTCGGTTTTCTTTAAAAATAACGCGATGGGAAGAAAAAATGGTTTCCCGTAAAAATTGGCGAATGTCGCTTACGATGTTTTGTAAAAACGCATCGATATATCCTATTCTGAAATAATAAATTTAATAATCTTATGGATACTGGGTCCATTTATCGAGGATTTTATTTTTATTAAATTTTGCGTATATCCTCACTCTAACTGATCGGGCCGACTGCTCGTCAGCGACTGCTATCAATTTCTGATGGTAATCGTATTAGCAAAGCGTCATCGTACTACTTTCGCCATCTGTTGGTCGCGGTAGGTACTAAAAATTGTTAGGGTACGCTGAAATCTCACTTGTGGGGTTCTATGGATTGGTATTCTTTGCCACTAGTTTTCGAATATTTTATTTTGGAGGACTTTAAAGGTTTCTCCTGCCACTAGCTCAGCACCTTGCCGCTTAATTTCCTTGCCACTTCAGTGCGCGCCTTGTCTTACTTTATTTTTTGGAGCGAGATTTATATGGAGTTATCAATCCAATTCTATTAAATTTTATGATTTGATTAATAATGTAACTGTTGTCAATCTGTAAGGCCTCGGCCACGATACATAAGCGTAAGCGGCCAGCGTAGAGCGGAAAATGTGAAAGCGCTGTGTTTGATCTTTATGCAAGAATAACCAAAACTTTTTTTTAAATTAGAGGGCTCCAATATTCCTGAGCAAAAAAGCCCTACCGCTGGCCGCTCGAAACGAAAATATTATCCGCGGAGCGTTTCTAATGGATATAAACTGGTTTAAAAACGCTGTTTACCACAAAATATAGTAGTCACTGCCGGCAACACAAAGAGATTTGATACTTTCCGCTCGACGCTTACGCTTGTTATCGTGGCCGACGCCTAAACCAAAGTAAAAAAAATATATTATTGGGGCCGCTTAATTTCAAAATTTCTGAATGTTTAATCACAGTTTTATTATCCCTAAAAATATAATTGAAATATGAAAAGTTGATTTAAAGAAATGTATTTTTTTTTAGTAAACCAGAACAGTATACCAAAGTACTTGGCGAACTGGAAGCTACAGCCCGACCAGTGGGAATCACATTTCAAGAAATGTTGACGCTTATCGACCAATGTAGGGAGTTGGAAGTTATTTCTGGCGAGTTCAATTCTACCGGCTACAATAATAGGGCTAAACCCGTTGATCATCCAAGGGGAATTTTAGCCAATGACCCTTTTACGCTGTTTAGGGGAATTATTCCAGGTAATAAGTAACTTTGTAAAAAATTGCCTTTAGGCGTACAGGGTTTTTATTTATATTTTGGCAACCATTTTTAACTATATGCAAGAAGAATAGAAAAACCCGTCGAGTATAAAAGTTTTATTCTTTTTCATCTAGTATCTTCCCAGCAAACACTACTTGCCGGCAATCTACATTTTTCATATTGGCATTGATGGTAAAGCATTGGCAATTGGTGGCAATATTATGCCAACATCTTATACGCATTAAAAAGTCAACCCTAAATAAACACTTAATTGCCAATAAATTTTACATGCAGGCGAATTGCCGGCAAGCATACAAAAATGGTGGCATACCAATCCTGATTAAATAAAGCACGCGTTTTTGTTGCAGGCAAATAAATATTGGATTTTTGAAGGCAAACCTTCAACGCATATTCATACTTTTCAAACCATATTATTAACATTGGTATTTAACTAACATTAAAGCAATTTTTTTGATCTGTTTTATTTATAATGGCAGCTAAACAACATTATTTTATGTTTTTTTACATAATTTAAAGGAAATGGAATTTTCCTAACATTTTATTGATACAAAGCATGCAAATAAAAATTAAGTAAAACAAAATGTTTATTATGTATTTTGGAGAGAATAAAAATAAAATGATGGTAAAATTAGCTACGTTAATTTCGACCGAAGGTGACCGCTTTGTGCATTTGTTTTCTACGTGGTTTTCTAGCTTTTTAGTTTCTTTTTTAAAGCAAAGAGTTTTTTAATAGACATTATTAAATGTATTCATTACCTAATAAGTGTGTGTTGTGTAATTAATTGGTGATGGCTAGTCGAGAAGGCAAGATATTCAAGTAGACTGTTAGGAGCTGTAAACATTTTGTTTAAAACCTTATTAAAAGTTTTAAAGACGTTTTAATAAAAAATATTATATATATTTAATAGTTTTTTTGACATACCGATAGATGGCGTAATGGACAATAAACTACTACGTTTCTGCAATATCTTCGCTTTTTATCGTCTAAACCGTACCCATTTGACTAAAATAATTCGAGAGCGGTCTGCGGTAGGTGATCTCACTTAGCTTTGAAAGAAATATCTTCGGCTAGTGTAAAAATCTGCATCTCCAAGTTGGACAGTGTTCCGAGAGATGCTACTTTGCATTGCAAGGAAATTGCATGCAGTAAGGAGTTTTTGCCTATTTTAATTCATCATGCATCCTTTTAGCTTTTAAAAAAAGTATATGCGACAATTTACCTCAATAAGACGTCAGTTCGTCAGTCGTTTGCCAATAACTTATTAATGATGGATGCCATCATCCTAAATGTATTTTTTTATCACTTATTAATGACGGATGCCATCACATTATCTGCAACACGTGGCCTAATAACGGCCAATTGCCCACTTTCGCGTCTTTTTAAAACCTTTTTGCCAATGCCTTGCCATTAAAAGAGTGTTGGCAATGCCAGTAAATTAAATGTACAACGCCGGCAAAAAATGTTATATGGGTTTTGTCCATAAAAAAATAAACAAATGATCATCAAAAATTCAAGAAAAATGAAGAGGTAATTTTTAAAAAAGGGAACACCCTGTATATTATGTCACCATTAAAATGGCTTTTTAAAAAGCTTTAGAAAAATGCCACTTTAATTTATCTATCTTTAATAGTTTTTGAAATATGACCACCTAAATCTGAAATTTAGTAAATAATTTTTCTTATTATACCTACCTACGGCACTAGGGTAAGACTGTAAGAAAAACATTGTTGCCTATGACTCGCATGCCCCTGTCTATTAAACTAAGAATAACACATACTCAAAGTTTTTAAGACCAGGAAAAATTGTGACTATTCTGATCACGCATTCATGTTTAGTAGTCCAAAATACATTACAGAATCTGGTTAATATCCTTTTTTTATTTTTATTAAGTGACATTAAACTCACGATATTAAATTATTATTCCTGTCAACGTGACCCGAGGTAATCCGTTTGCCTTTTCTTCAAAGATAATTTAGCAAATCTGTTGTCCTTATTCACTGTTGACGTATCGTGTCCATAATATTTTTTATATCATTACCTAATTTATATTCGTAAAGAAATGTAAAATAATATAAATTATTATATAAATATATAACGAATATTTTCTTTACACATTAAGATACTGAGATTTTAAGATTTTTAAATTATTTAATGATTTAAAAAGATTTAAGTCCGGTACTGGACATGACTTTTTAATGCGCATGTACCAAAAACCTTCCGGTGGGCCTCGAGGCGACTAGACTCTGTGTATCTAAATGTGAGATATCTGTGGTTATATCAATTTTTATTAGTTACGGAAATAGAATGGTCCTCCTCGGAAATTTGAAAGTAAACTAGCATTTTTTAAATAGAACACCCTGTATATTGCATCACCATTAAATTGATATTTTAGAAAGCTTTAAGAAATCGCAACATTTGATATGTCTATCTCTTTTAGTTTTGGAAATATGGCGATCTAAATCTGAAAATTATGTTAAATTTTCATTATCTCTACAGCTTCAAGCTATAAGCCCTAAGTTTAGTGTCGAAGATAAAATAGACATTATATCTTCTATTTTTTAGATTTAATAACAAAATAATAATAGTAAGCTTTATTGTCATGAAAAATATTTAGATATCTTTGTAGACAAAATAAAAACAATAATTTATATACAGGGTGATTCACGGTCGATGGTAGGTTAGACGTTTATGGAATACGGAACGTAGAATTTTTCTGAAAATTTAGCATCTTACATTTTCTTACCTGTTCTATCGATCTAAAATATTTTTAGCATTGCGACGTTGCCAGCTTCTATCAAAATGTCCTAGAAACTTTATTTTTTTAAATGGAACACCCCCTATATTAACAAGTTTTTATATTCGCCCTTTTATTATAATACTTTTTGTTACTATTGCCCTATACCTATCTTTATCGGTTTTCGAGATAAAAATAATTTGTGCTAAATATGGTCCAAAACATGGCCCTAATTAAACTTTAGTAAATAAGTGCGCTCAATTCACGAAAAGTTGATGTTTTGGTGGTAGTTTAGGCAGACACGATGTATTTAATTTACATCGAGAAATCGACTCCATATCAAACAGGGCATGCTAAAATTTCTATTATTTCCGTTATTCCTAAAAGGGGTCAAAAGATCATTTTTCAAATGAAACCCCTGTAGATTACTCAATAAAATAAAAAAATGGGAAAAAACGTTTTAAGATGACATATCATGTCCCTATACCTAAATCATCAAGTTTTCTTAATAAATCCGCTTTTTTGCGAAAAATTATTTTTTAAAGAATTGAATTTTAAGTAACCATGGAAATATCAAGCCTATGACAGTTTGGGGACTTTCATAGGTAGCTTATAAACAGTTATTGACAGTCTTTAAAATAATCTTCCAAAATTAAACGTAACAAAAAAATGGGTTCAAGAAAAATTTTAACTAAATGTTTTCTGTATTTTCAAGAAGAATTAAATTAGCTTTTTAACACGCTTTTATTAACTTGGGTTGTAACTATCTATCAATCTATCCATCTGGCTGCCTATGTAACGGAATCTTTGAGCCTAATTTTAACCAACTTCCAGCTATTCGATTTCTTTGAAACTTTGCACACGTATTAAGGACCCATGACAATGCAACAATCTGCAAACAGTATCCCGTTATCCTGCTTTGGAATAAAAAAAAATAAATTATATTATTATAACCACTGCTTGATACAACCAAGTGTCATCTGTCACCTGTACGTCCCAGTGGTACCAACCACCGGCCATTTCAAGAGTTCGATCTGAATCGATTTTACTCAAATCTTATATTAGGGTATTTTCAGAAAGAAAATCTGAAAAAATTTGCTAATCTTGACAAAATGGCGAAAAAATTTTTTTAGTGAATAAACTGGAGCATTTATTTTTAAAATTAATTGATATAACGAACTAAAAATGAAAAATAATTAATAGTTTTTCATTAAAAAAATATTTTCACTTCATAGTAGAAAGCGTGGGGTGCTTAATATATTAAATGTTATAATTATTATATTTGCCAATATCTATGATGGAAAAGTTATGAAAAATAGTAAAATGCACCCCACGCTTTTACTATGAAGTGAAAATATTTTTTTAATGAAAAATTATTTTTTAATTTTTAGTTCGGTTGCATATAAAAGCGTGTTTTTTAGTTTTTTAAACTATTAATTATTTATTTATGATGACACACTTAATGCTGAGAGATATCTCGAAATACTAGGGAAGACTGTTACCGTTTTTGTCGATAATTTGTCTTTAGAGGAATATCGGAATTCGTGGTTTCAACTGCACGGATTGCCAGCTCATTGCACCCAGGAAGTTTCCAAGGAACTTTACGAAACGTTTGACGATCGTTGGTTTAGGCGCTTGGGGCCATGAAATTGGCCACTGGGATCACCCGATCTCACGCCGCTTGACTTTTTATTTGGGCCGTTTTTAAAGGAAGGGTGTACATTACTCCAGTGCCTACTAAAGAAGAGCTGCGACGGCGAATAGTGTGGTGTATTGAAGATCTGGATCCCCATCAAATTAAAAAGCAAGCACGAGTCGTGTACAAAGCACATTTTAAAATGTTTAGAATGTAATGGACAACATTTCCAGTATTTATTTTAAAAATTGTTATTTTGTTTACAATTTTGTTATTTTTATTCGTCTTAATTATGTTATTTTCTGCACTTTCACATGTTAATTGAATTATTTTGTAATCGTACAAACTTCCTTTCCGTTCATTGGTGTTAATTCAGGATACATTTGGTTAAATTTTTTGCAACCTCTGGCAATAATTTGATCACACTCTCCGTGTATAATAAATAATTTTATAAGAAGTTCGTTTGAATAATTAGTATTTGCGTTCATTTTGGAAGATTATTTTAAACACCATCAATAACTGTTCACAAGTTACTTATAAAAGTCACCAAACTGTGCTAAGCGATATTTCCATGGTTACTTAAAATTAAATTCTCTAAAAAATATTTTTTTACAAAAAAGCGGCTTTATAAAGAAATCTTGATGATTTAGGTATAGGGATATGATATGTCATCTTAAAGCGTTCTTCTTCATCTTTTATTTTATTGAGTAATATACAGGGGTTTCATTTGAAAAATTATTTTTTGACCCTTTTAAGAATAACGGAAATAATAGTAATTTTAGCACGCCCTGTATGTGGAGTCGATTTCCCGGTGTAAATTAAATACATCGTGTCTGTCCAAACTACCACCAAATGCAATATATAAGGTTTAAAAAATGACATTTTACTATCAAATTCCCATGGATTTTTAATGGTCGTGGATAGATCTTTCGAATAGTGGTATAATATACAGGGTGTTCCGTTTAAAAAAGTACATATTTTGCAATAAATCGAAAACCACAATTGTTTTTTTGATAGCAGCACGTTAATAAGCAGAAAAATGCTACTACTTTGCTAATTTAATTGACTTCGTATCTTCAATAATAAAGAACTTAGCAATAATGCCGACTTAAAAAGATCACCATGTATGTTGTGTTTTTTTTCAGGAACAAAATGGTGCGGTACAGGCGACATAGCTAAAAACTACCACGACTTAGGAACCGAACCAACAGTCGACATTTGCTGTAGGATGCACGACCTATGTCCTGTCAAAGTCAGAGCTCGTTCATCGAAGTACAACCTGTCAAATACGTCATTATACACAAAGTCTCACTGTGAATGTGACGAGCATCTGTACAATTGCTTACAAAGTCAAAGAAATATTCCCATAGCAAACCTCATGGGGAATATTTATTTTAATTTAGCTAGGTTAGAATGTGTAGATGAAGGGAAAGAAGGGAGAATGTTCAGAAGTCCTAGACGTAGTTTTTAAGATAGTTTTTGTTGGTTTTAAATTATTGTGAACAAGTATTAGTTAAGATTAAAGAATGGTGTGCATTATTGTAATTTATTGCCAAATTGACGTAACTGTGATTTTAATAAAGCCTCTTTGATATAGTGCTGTATTTTATTTATACAATTTTAGCAACATTAATACAGAAGTTGGAAAAAGTCGTTGGTTTTTTTCAAAGAGACCTCTTAGAGAACAAATAAAAATACAAGACAAACTCAAAGTCTTGGTCTCAGTCAAATTACATTAAATATATTAAAACCGTGACACGTGTTTCGCTCTCTTGAGCATCATCAGACCTAAAATGAATAGAAAATAACCTAATACATTTCATTCAAACAAATAAAGCCAAAATTACCTTTAAAACAATAAAACGTTATCTTAAGTGCGTAAGTAGATGCTTGAGAAAGCGAAACACGTGTTACGTTTTCATTATATTTATATGTAATTTGACTGAGGCCAAGACTTTGAGTTTGTCTTATATTTTTTTATTATTAACACGCTTTCATTAGCTTGGGTTGTATGTATGTATGTGTGTAACGGAATCTTTAAGCTTAATTTTCACCAACTTCCAGCGATTCGATTTCTTTGAAACTTTGCTCACATCAAGGACCCATGACAATGCAATAATCTGCAAACAGTATCCCGTTATCCTGATTAGGATCGCAGGGATAAATAAATTCCTTTATAGATTTTCTTGAGTTGGGCTTCGACGGTTCACAAGATGCAAGGTTGTACAGTCGAGCATGCAGTCATTTATCTGGGCTCTCGACTGTTTGCGGCTGGACAAGCTTATGTTGCACTTAGTCGTGTGAGATCATTAGACGGTATGCGGATTGAAGAACTTGACTGCTCTAAGTTAACGGGAAAAACCCCATGCAACAGTGAAGCTTTAAATAAATGAAATAATTAGATTACGAAATAGTTCGTGAACCATTTCAATATCACATGTCCGCAGAAAACTAATTGATATATCGAACTAAAAATGAAAAATAAATAATAGTTTAAAAAAACTAAAAACACGCTTTTATATGCAACCGAACTAAAAATTAGAAAATAATTTTTCATTACAAAAGAGTTTGTATTACAGTAATAAAAGGTCAAACAATGAATCATAATTATATACCTCAAAATAGAATTATAATAAAATTTAAGATAATAACAAAATAATTCACTTCAGAGTAAAAAGCGTGGGGTGCTTAATATATTAAATGTTATAATTATTTCATTTGTAAATATCTATGAGGGAAAAGTTATGAAAAATAGTAAAATGCACCACACGCTTTTTACTCTGAAGTGAATTATTCTGTTATTATCTTAAATTTTATGATAATTCTATTTTGATGTATATAATTATGATTCATTGTTTGACCTTTTATTACTGTAATACAAACTCTTAGTAATGAAAAATTATTTTCTAATTTTTAGTTCGGTTGCTTATAAAAGCGTGTTTTTTAGTTTTTAAACTATTATTTATTTGTTAATACAGAAGGTGTTCAATAATACAGAGGCGTAGATTTATACGGGAGGTTTAAAATTAAGTTGGCTCTATTGCCAACTTTCTAATCATAAGAGTTATGACTTAGGTTAAATTAGCAAAGGATTTTATTTCTTAAGTAAAGTTTTTAAGGGTTTTAAACTTTCTTTCACTTATTTTTTTCTTAATTGCGATGTATTTAAGAAGGGGAGGGTTAATTGGTAATCAAAAAGGTATATTTTTATGATTGGATCATGTAAAATCACGGAAATTAAGTTCGTTCGTTAGCCAGCCTTACCTCGAAAATTAAGTAAAGAAATAGTAGAAAAAATGTCAAAAGGATCGGTGCAGTAGTTCTGAAGTTATGATGGCCGCCTGAGCCTTCACAACGTGAGTTGTGGAAAAACGTATTTAAACTTCGCTGCGTTCATAAGAGGTTATGGTTACGGTGGCACCTTATGGTAGGAGAGCCCAGAGGGGATTTCTGCAGTTACTAAAGCGCGTCAGAAAAATATACCGGAGAATCCCTTGTTACTCGATTAAATACCTCCACCAAAATATGACCCTAAAAATACAGGGTGATTCAAAAATTGACTCACGAAACTAAAGGGGTTGATTCTACTTGACAAAATAAGAGTAGAACTTCATATATTTTTTTCAAAATGTCATTCGTTTTCGAGTTACAAGCGGTCAAAGTTCAACTTTTATTTTAGTTTTTTCGCCATATTGCATTTATTTTTTTAACCAATCCCAGCTGATATTTGGCACACAAATCGAGCTTTTGCAGGTTCTTAAATTTTAAGACAAAAAGTAGTTTTTTTTTTTTAAATACCGCCAGAGGGCACTTTACCTAAAAACTTAATGTTTATTTACATTTATAACTTTTTTATTTTGACAGATATAGAAATAAATAATAGTTTAAAAAAACTAAAAAAACACGCTTTTATATGCAACCGAACTAAAAATTAGAAAATAATTTTTCATTAAAAAAAATATTGTCACTTCAGAGTAAAAAGCGTGGGGTGCTTAATATATTAAATGTTATAATTATTATATTTGCCAATATCTATGAGGGAAAAGTTATGAAAAAATAGTAAAATGCACCCCACGCTTTTACTCTGAAGTGACAATATTTTTTAATGAAAAATTATTTTCTTATTTTTAGTTCGGTTGCATATAAAAGCGTGTTTTTTAGTTTTTTTAAACTATTATTTATTTTTCATTTTTTAGTTCGATATGCATGTATTTATGTATGTATGTAAAAAATGCTCCAGTTTATTCACTAAAAAATTCCTTCGCCATTTTGTCAAGAGTAGCTAAAGTTCCTGAGAAAAGTTTGGGATGTTGCCAAAAGATGGCAACACAGGTGTTGTTTTTATAATATAAAGGATTTTTTTATCCTGGCGATCCTAACCAGGATAACGGGATACTGTTTGCAGATTATTGCATTGTCATGGGTCCTTAATACGTGTGCAAAGTTTCAAAGAAATCGAATAGCTGGAAGTTGGTAAAAATTAGGCTCAAAGATTCCGTTACATAGATAGATAGATAGATAGAGCTTTGCAGATTCTTAAATTTTAAGACAAAAGTAGTTTTTTTAATACCGCCAGAGGGCACTTTACCTAAAACTTAATATTTATTTACATTATAACTTTTTATTTTGACAGATATCGCAAAGCTAGGGCGCCATTTTATAGACAATCAAAAACTTAAAAAATTACTTAAAAGTTACTCTTTATTAAAGTCGGGTGTTAAAAAACTAAGACGTTTAGGACATATGTTTATGTCTAAGTGTTGTTCTTATTTTCTGTTGTAGAATCGCCCCGTAAAGTTTGTCGGTTTAGTTACTGGACACCCTGTATGTATGTAGGTAATTTGATTGAATTTGATGATAACTTTTATGTCTATTGGTGCCTAAACGGTGAGGTTTATCGATTTTAATAAAGAGTACCTTATTTTTTTAAGTTTTTGTTTGTCTATAGAATGGCGCCCCCAGCTTTGCGATATCTGTCAAAATAAAAAAGTTATGATGTAAATAAATTTTAAGTTTTAGGTAAAGTGCCCTCTGGTGGTGTTTAAAAAAGTACTTTTGTCTTAAAATTTTAGAATCTGCAAAGCTCGATTTGTGTGCCTAATATCAACTGGATTGGTTAAAAAATAAATGCAATATGGCGAAAAAACCAAAATAAAAATTGAGCTTTGATGGCTTGTAACTCGAAAATGAATGACATTTTGAAAAAAATTTATATGAAGCTCTACCCTTATTTTGTCAAGTTGAATCATCCCCTTAAGTTTCGTGATCGATTTTTAATCACCCTGTATAACATTTTTTCTTCTTATCATCTAAGCTTTGCAACCCAATAGGTCTCTTTGACGCTCGAGTAACTGCAAATATAGCATCTTGAGCTTCCCTACTATTAAACAGTTCTGTTGTATCTTTGTTAATTTTGCTCCGATTCATCTCAGGTTTTTACACAATATTCTCGAAATGTTGATTTGTTGTAGGGCAGATTAAAATAACAACAAGATATGTAATAAAATAAATATTTTATTTATAACAAATTACAATTAGGATTCAGTAGTAAAATTGGAAACTTGTAAAATATTTTCACCACCCCGATCCCATCTGCTTAGAATATTTAAACTTATACACTTTGTTTAAATTTAATTCTATTTTTAATATATGCCACCCTTTTGGCCACAATGCTTTTTCAATATTTTAATTTTATATTTTCCTTTTTTAAATTTTGGTATTAGTTTAAGTTCACAAAACCCATTATGTTACAAATTTAGCATCAAGAAAATATAGGCTGTAATTTATAAAAACTTATATACCGGGTGTTGCTCCGTCGAGCGGGACGTAGGGAATCCCATGTAAATTTTGAAGTGGTCCAATATTGGCTCCCCTAATTATTTTAGAAGAAAATATTATTAGGATTTTTTAAAGAGCACCAAAAGTTGTACCCAGTGTACAAATTTCAGATCTTCTCAGTCCGCTAGCTAAGAGATAAATGCTAAAATAAGTTACGAATCTCCCTATCTTCTTACGCGCCCTGTATTATTAGAAGTTTATAATAAAATACCAGAAAACTTATTTAACCTCTTGCTCTCAAGTTGTCAGATCAATGTCACATCATTTTTAAATAATGAACTACTCAAATCAAGAAAAAATCACTATTGCCTAAGCTAAGGAATGCTATTTCCGCTGAATGTGCCAGAATATCGATGTACCAACTAGCCAACGTAAGAAATGAGTTTTATAATCGTTTGGGTTATTATCTGGCAGTTAATGGAGGAATATTTGAGCATTTGATTAAATCCTGATATTTTCGTCATAAATTCAGTTCTAAATGTAGACAAAATTGTTTTATTGTCTTGCGTAACTGTGAGTGCATGTGTTGGAATTAGCTGTAAACTAAAATGAAATGCGTGGATTCTTTTTGAAATTCCCATATAAAATTGTTCAGTTTTGGCAATGACATTATAAATTAATGATCTAAATTGTCTCTGATAAATCGATATGGTGTTTTTATTATTGATTTCTAGAGTACAGGGTGATACTACTTTGCAGAAGTATTTAAGCAGTTGATTCTTTACTGGTTGGTTGAAAAATGCTCAAATTTTCATTTTGGGTGGAACTTACAGTGCTCTTCAATAAATCCTAATAGCATTTTTTTCTAAAATAATTAGGGAGCCAATATTTGACTACTTCAAAATTTACATGGGAATCCCTATGTCCCGTTCGACAGAGCAACACCCGGTATAAAAAATGATGATTTTAGTTGTAGTTAGGGTGCAGAAAATATAGGTTTGGCACAAAGAAAAACTAAATTTTAC
Organism: Listronotus bonariensis; assembly: GCA_014170235.1. Classification (NCBI taxonomy): domain Eukaryota; kingdom Metazoa; phylum Arthropoda; class Insecta; order Coleoptera; family Curculionidae; genus Listronotus; species Listronotus bonariensis. Next base: position 13,874 of record JACEGR010000233.1, read on the forward strand.
CTGTAATTTAAAAACTATTTTAAAGAAAAACATTTTAGTTTTGGTTCATATTCAAAAAAAATAGATACAGTGCTTGTCTAAATTCAGGACCGCTCTCCTAACTTTTGAGTTATTTGGAATTTTTATAAAAACTTGAGGACTTTAGTAAGACAACATAAACAAAATTTTAGACAGGAAATGACAGACATAAATGTCAAACTGACAGCTAGGCGCCATTTTGAAACGAAAAATTAAAGGGAAAGGGGGTCTTGTGGCACATTATTTTTCAGCTCCTGACGAGTACTTTATAACTCCAGAATATAAAGTCAATACATTTACCTACTACAAAATGGCGGTACTTTGAAAATTACCTGAATACCTCATTTTCGATGGCCGTATTTCCGAATCTAATACAGTTAAATACACTAAATGTGGTATTTTCTTAAAACTCTTTTAAGGACTTATTTATTGGTAATATTGATAATACTATACAGGGTAGGACAAAAAGTATAATTTTATTTAATGACGCACCCTGTATATTATATCACCGTTAATAAGATATTTAAAAGACCTTTAAAAAATACCACATAACATTATTAGTTTTGGAGATATAGCCATTCAAATCAGGTATTTAGGTAATTTTTAAAGTACCGCCATTTTTGGGAGGTAAAGGTATTCACTTACATTCTGGGGTTATAAGGAACTTGTCAGGAGCTTTAAAATGATGTGTCACAAGATCCCCTTTTAATTTAAATTTTCATTTTAAAATGTCGCTTAGCTGTCAGTTTGACATTTATATCTGTCATTTCTTGTCTAAAATTTGGTTAATTTTGTTTCACTAAAGTCCTCAAATTTTCACTTGTAATACCACTAGTGCTAAATTTATTTCCGGAAATTTTTTCAAGGCCACGAATATTTTGAAAATTATCCCGAGCCGCAGGCCGTGGCCAAGAAAAAATTTCCCAAAACAATTTAAGCACGTGTGGTATTCGGTAAGAAAAATTTCACACCAAGTTTGTGTTAAATAATATTCTTTTAAATTAATATTTGTAACTTTGACACAAGCTTTAAAAGTTTACTATAAAATAGATATTTTCCATTTTACCATTTGTAGTTGCAAATATATGTAATTTTAGAGCTTATCATTGTTTATTCTTTTATAATATATATACCTTATATTACTACAGTTGGTAAAAATAGTTTACTTTAATTTTTTAGACCCATACCTTGCTTTTGTTTGCTCTTTACTTATGTCTAGTACTTCAGTCTTATGATATTATTTTACTAACTGTAGTTGTATAAAATTGTCATTTAGGGTCTTAAAACCTTACATTATTTTATATTATGTTATGTCTGAAATACTACAACTGGTACAAAATAACATTTTATTTAATTATGTATGTGAATGACAGACATGACATTAAAACAAATTTAATGATTATGTCAAAAAATTTCCACTATAATTCGCTCCAGGGTACCCCAGGCAGGAGAAAAAATTTCCGATAAATACTTGTGTTGTCATGGTAATGCAACCAAAACTACACATTAGATTGGTCAAAAGACAGTGGTGCGGAATTTTCATGAAAAATTATCAAACAATTCAAAAGGAGAGGGTTCCTAACTTTAGACAACCACTGTATATTTGTTGTGGAGGGTATACAGGTTGACCACATTAAAAAAACTGAAGGCAGATAAAAAATACTTAGCAAATACACATATTTTAAAATAATATCATGACTGAAAAAGTTATCGTTATTATTGACAATTAAAATAATTTTCTTACTTTAACCATTTTACATATAATTTTAAAAACTAAACAGGGTTATATTTATGGCTATATTAGCATTAAAAATAACGAAATGGTCAACTATTACTTTTTCGATAGAATATAAAAACATACTTAGGAAAAAAATTTCAAATTAAAACAGAAAAAGTCGACATAAAATATATATTTTCCTTGTGTTATTTTTATGTGGCATCTAAGTATTTTGGTTCAATTCAAATCATTTTCCTAACTATTCTTTTAGATCTTCCGGAAAACAATTGCTGATAATAGTTCGATACAGCGGTTTTCACTATTATACAAGATTTTCGAAAAATTCTTTTTCAGGGCGTTTCTATAGGTCGATTATGACACAAATCTGTGTGCGCGTTTTCCAAAATCCATTTCTATAATTTATTATTAATAAAAACATATTTACGGGACGGTGGAGTGAACAGAGGTGCTGGGTGGGGACAAAACAGTATAAATCCAACGTCAAACACAAGAAAACATTAATACACTGCACTCGGGGCACATGAAAAATGTAAATTAATTTTGAAAAGTATTAAATTTTTCGAAAAACTATCCCACACATATGAGTTATCTCGTCCGCCATTAATTAAAGAAGGAAAAAGGCATTCATTGGTCAGCTGATAACATGTGCGTCATTATGAAAATGACAGTCTTGATAGAAGCAGCGTTGCCAAACTTCTTATGAAGAATTAACACCAAGCCTATTTCGGGGATTATCCACCATTTCCATGAGAAACAATGGTATTTTTGTAGAAATGCCTCCTTCTTTATGTTTAGGAATTTTCCTTTTGCTCTTCAAATTATAATAGGAAGAAGGAATAACTTAATTTTCCATAATGAATTTTGTACCTGTATCTTCCTTTTTTTAAAGCTATTGACACTTTCTCACTTTATTTGGCAACATCGCAAGACATTTACAGTTCTATTGCAAACTCTTCTTTTATGCAGTGACAGCCATGGCGGGATTGTTGTACTGTTATTAATTTTTAATTTTTATAAACAATTTTTGGACATTTTTGTAAACAGAAAGTGCGGTGTGTACTGTGAAATACTGTTTTTGGGCGTTTAATGTAGGATTTCTACTGTTTCGTCCCCACCCAGCACCCCTGTTCACTCCACCGTCCCGTAAATATGTTTTTATTAATAATAAATTATAGAAATGGATTTTTGAAACCGCGCACACAGATTTGTGTCATAAACGACCTATAGAAACGCCCTGAAAAAGAATTTTTCAAAAATCTCTTATAATTGCGAAAACCGCTATATCGAACTATTACCAAATTGATTTCACGTTATATATATATTTTTTAAATATTAGTAATCCCACAAAAATATGGCCCTATTCAGTCCTCTTAAAATGACCCGATATACACACTTCGATACACCTTAAATATAGGTATTAATTTAATAAAAGTCCAACAATAAATAGATAGTAAAACCTAACTCATTCATATTCCTTAATAATCATATCACCAATTAACAATTTCTGTACATCATTTACACCTGCATATATTTCTGTTATTCTTGCATCTCTGTAGTGTCTTTCGGCAGGCATATCTGCTACATATCTAGAAAAAAAAAACGTTTTAGAACCGTTAGCTCTAAACTCGTATTTTGTTTTCCATATAAATAGTCTAAGATCCGAATAGGAAGCGACCTGCACCCATTTGCTTACCAGATAAAAACCAAAGAATACCAATCCATAGAGCTCCACAAGTGAGATTTGAGCGTACCCTAAAAATTTTAGTACCTACCCTGACCAACAGATGGCGAAAGTAGTACGATGTAGCTTTGCTAATAAGATTACCATCAGAAATTGATACAGCAGTCGGCGCGATCAGTTAGAGTGAGGATATACGCAAAATTTAATAAAAATAAAATCCCCGATAAATGGACCCAGGATCCATAGGATTATTAAATTTATGATTTCAGAATAGGATATTTCGATGCGTTTTTACAAAACATCGTAAGCGACATTCGCCAATTTTACGGGAAACGATTTTTTCTTCCCATCGCGTTATTTATAAAGAAAAACCGAGATCTGAATGTTTTTATTTTTAGATTTCTTCTTAATTTGAATTACAAAACAAACATATTTAACATTTAATGTCAAAATTTTCAGAATCTCCTAAAAAAAGCTAAAAATTTTAAAATTCTAAACCTAAATAATAGTTAATTTTTAAATTTTTTATTTTTATTCAATTTATCTTGACAACGGTGGCAGACTTGCCACCAAAACGTCGATTTTTAGTTCTCTATTTACTTTCTTTATTTTTTTTTTTGGTTTGTTTGGTACTTTTAATTTATTTTTTGGCGTGTACCCAAATAACTACCATTATTAAAATGAACCGCCGAACCAATATGAAACATATCTTCATCTGAAATAAAGCCGTGCACTAATGTATGTACAAAAAAATACCAACTTTGTTTTCAAAATAACTCAATCAAAAAAAAAAAAAAAACGTTTCTCGTAAAACTGACGAATGTCGCTTACGATGTTTTGTCAAAAACCCATCGATATATCCTATTCTGAAATCATAAATTTAGTAATCTTATGGATACTACCATTTATCGGGGATTTTATTTTTATTAAAATTTGCGTATATCCTCACTCTAACTGATCGGGCCGACTGCTCGTCAGCGACTGCTATCAATTTTTTATGGTAATCGTATTAGCAAAGCGACATCGTACTACTTTCGCCATCTGTTGGTCAGGGTAGCCACGCTCGATATTTTTATCAGGGTCAGCTCGCTATACCTCGGGACCAGGACCGAAGCGGCCCCATTCTTCAAGATAGACTTTTGTCGTGTACCCAACAAAAAGAGCATTACATATTTTATTAACTAGCCTTCAAATGTATTTAAAAAAACTAGAGGTTTTGGTTTATAAAAATGAAATAATACCGATTTAATTATCTTGGACTTACTTACCCCATACCACCTAAAATTTGTATGGCACCATGTGATACAAAAGTTGCGGCCTCACTGGCTGTTAATTTCGCCATGGATGTGTATTTCGATGATCTTGCCTCTTCGTCGCTCAGGACTGCCGCTCTCCATACCAGAAGACGGGCAGCCTCTAATTTGGTTGCCATCTCAGCTAGTCTTAACTAAAACCAGTGTTGCAAAAGCTCACGATTTTTCTCAAAAAAAAAAAAAATTCTGACGAAATTTTTTTTTCCCTTAATTATTGAACATTCTAATAACTTATTTTTATTATTTTTTTGTCGATTCTTCCCAAAAATGTTGTGTTGAAATAAAAATTTTCGGCAGCCTGCCGCGGCTTTTCTGTCGAAAAAGGAATTAATTTTTCATTTTTATTTAATTATTATTTTAACCTTTTAGTAAGTTTTATTTGATCTTGATGCGTGATTTTCCGACGCCCTTTTGAAGTGGCAATACACGCCAAACTATAAGGGAAAAAATATCACAGCTAGAACGTGGCTCGCTGGTCTGGTATGCAGACGGATCCAAGATGGATGAAGGAGTGGGGCGGGAGTCTACGGACCAAAATGTAGACTCGCGCAAAGCCCCTAGGAAAATCTCCCACCATCTTCCAAGCTGAAATCCACGCTATAGATATCTGCGCAACCGAATGCGTCAAGAAGGCCTACGGGGAGCAAATATATATACTCTATTGGATAGCGCCAGGCAGCCTTAAAGGCATTAGCTTCATGCTGCTTTGACTCAAAGCTTGCCTGGGGGTGCCGTCAATCCCACTTAATCAACTGGCTACAAACAACAGACTAACTCTGATGTGGATGCCAGGACATGAAGGAGTGGAAGGCAACAAGATTGCTGACCAACTAGCCAAAGTTGGTGCACAGGCCCCGTTTTACGGATCGGAACCATTCTGCAGCATAACGAGAGGTCACCTAAGGAAAGAACTCAGAGAATGGGAACAGCGGCAAAATAAGGCTCCAGGACAAAGACAGGCGAAGAGATCTATCTCTCAATCGCCTAAATACACTAAAAAGCTATTAGAGCTTCCACCGGATAGTTACTAACTTCCTGACGGATCTCGGCCCTCTGAGGTATCACCTTAACAAGATGGGAAAGACCGACAACGACCGCTGTAGGTTTTGTGATCGATCAAGCGAAACCTCGGAGCATATACTATGCCAATGTACGGGAATTAACAGACCAGAGACTAAAATATCTAGAAGGAGTTTTCTTGACTCCAGACGATATAAAAGGCTCGCCCCCGAAATACTTCCAGCTTCGCGAAAAGTTTGGGAATAGGGGATTAACTAATGTAGGGTATCCACAACGACGTATGGACCCAGCGATTCATTCATAATTTTATGATAAACATTAAGCCAACAATTCTAATAGGCAAAGGGGGTGAGGCAAGCGAGAAATGAAAGTGGCGGACTTACTTTTTGACCTTGGTCGATAGTATGCACCCAACGACGTTGGTCTCTATTTACCTGTGAAAAGTGAGGTGCGGAAATGAATAGTCTACCCTTCTACAAACAAAGCACTGCCTACCCATATTGTCTTTAAAAACACTTTCTAATCACCAACAAACACCAGAAAATACACAAAAAACGCATTATAAGCTTTATTTGATCACTTTTGGCTTTCCAAATTGTCAAATGACAGAAACCAACAGAAATGACAAAGCAAAGGGGGCGTCACCCACAAGCGTTTAGGAAAAGTTCATTCATGTTTTATTTACGATGGAGTAAAAATCCCTGGGCGGCGTTGCCGGGATTAACAAATAATCACGTATTTTCAGAATTTTGCTTTTTTAAAAAGATAATAACTTATAATATTTGAACATATTTTTTATTATGATATCTAAAAATGATAAAAATATATGTATTGTTCATTTAAAAAGTTATATTACAAAATTCTTTAATATAGAGGCTTATCCAACAACTACTTGTGGTTAGTAAGTTTAGAGTGGAAAAATTAAATTTGGCAAACCGCATTTTAGCGCTTTTACTGTGATGTATTGATGACAACAGCTCAAACGTAAACAAACCTGGTCCATACGTCGTTGGGTATCCACAAAGATTTTTAGGTCAAAGTGGGAGAAGGGCTAGCTTAAGCCGTACGACCCCATTTACTACCATACAATACAATACAAGTTTTATTTATTTTTTGAAGTCGGTTTATCATTATCTTTTAATTGTTTATTATAATGTGCGGTTGACGCGAGACCAATCATTTTTTATCTTATAATCGACCTATAATTTTACAACAATTCACCTTAATTCAAATCACAATTGAAATTTAAAAAAATCAATTGATTTCAATTAGTATCAACCCTGCTTCTAAGTAAATTCCCTAACTCCTCACATAAAAATTTAGCATCAACTCAAATTAAATAAAAGTAATTTTGACACTTACTTTCGACAGCTTGCATCTTATTAATTGGCTGCCCAAAAGCTTTTCTTTCAGCTGCGTATCTCACAGCAACTTCTAAAGCTGCTTGACCAATACCTAAAGCTTGGGAGGCGATTCCAACTCTCGCTTTTTCTAGCTGTTTCATAGCTATTACAAAACCTTTACCAACATTTCATAAAATGGACACCAGACACGTTAAAAAAATAAAACACTTTTGAGGCCATGACTACATTCATAACAGAGTGATTAAACTTAAGAAAAAAATTTATTATTTAATTTATAGGTTCTCTTGTTAATTTTTTATTAGATATAACCAAAGAATACCAGCCATAGAACCCCACAAGTGAGATTTCAGCGTACCCTAAAAATTTTTAGTACCTACCCTGACCAACAGATGGCGAAAGTAGTACGATGTATGCTGTCGAGCATTCAGGCCCGATCAGTTAGAGTGAGTGATATACGCAAAATTTAATAAAATAAAATCCCCGATAAATGGTAGTATCCATAAGATTAGTTGAAATTCATGATTTCAGAATAGGAAATGAGAAAAACAATTATCAATGAACAAACTTAATTTTTTAATTTCTCATGATTCAGCACTGAGAAATCTTGGCCACCGCAATTCCTATTTTGCTGTCATTGTCGTCCTGGGTTGTATTTTTTATTGTTTTCTCAACAGAAATTGTACAAAATATTCCTTGAATCTTATATTTTACTATATTATTCAAATGATTTAATATAGAAACCATATCCCCCTCCCCTTAAATACAGGACTAATTAATAAACTAAACTGTATTATCCTCAACTTTTACAAACACTTTAAAGTTCATAACACTAGTTACTATTTACCTATAACATTCTCTTTTTGGCACACGTACATTTTCAAGAATATAGTCACACGTAGAGGAAGCTCTAATTCCCATTTTGACTTCCGGCTTCCCTTGGTCAAACCAGGTGTCGGAACGGGTAAAACGAAGGATGTAATACCTAAAAGACTAAATTAATGTTACTTAGAGAAAATGATAATAATATTACCAAAATTAGATTAGGTAGACGAAAATATATAATTAATATAAGGTAAAAGGCTTCTTCAAGTTTGATGAAAAATATGTCCAGAAAACATTGCCAACCAAGAATTCTTACAGATTAGTAATCAGCGATCTACAAAACCCCGAATGCCAACAATACAGGGTGATTCAAAATCGATCACGAAACTTAAGGGGTGATTCTCTACTTGACAAAATAAGGGTAAAACTTCATATATATTTATTTTTTCAAATGTCATTCCGTTTCTTGAGTTACAAGCCGCTTGAACAACCTGGTTTTTCGCCATATTGCATTTATTTTTAACAAACTAGTTGATAGTTGGCACAACAAATCGAGCTTTGCAGATTCAAAAAATTTTTAAGACAAAAGTACTTTGTTTAAATATTCCAGCCAAAGGGCAGATTACCTGTAAACTTAAAATTTATTTACGTCATAAGCTTTATATTTTGACAGATATCGCAAAGCTGACACCATTTTATAGACAATCGAAAACTTAAAACATAAGGTACTCCATATTAGTCGATAACCTCGACCGTTTAGGCACCAATAAACATCAAGTTTACACCAAACGATTCTACAATAAAAATAAGAAACAAAAACTTCATATAAACATATGTCCTAAACGTCTTAGTTTTTGAACCACACGGTGTTAAAACACCGTACAAAAACTAAGACGTTTGGACATATCGTTTATATGAAGTTTTTTTCTTATTTTCTGTTGTAGAATCGCCCCGTAAAGTTTGTCGGTTGAGTTACTGGACACCCTGAATGTATGTAGGTGTACTTTAATTGAAATTGATGAAAACTTTGATGTCTATTGGTGCCTAAACGGTGAGGTTTATCGACTTCTAATAAAGAGTACCTTATTTTTTAAGTTATTGATTGTCTATAAAATGCGCTCCCAGCTTTAGGATATCTGTCAAAATAAAAGTTATAGATGTAAATAGATTTTAATAATTTAAGTAAAGTGCCCTCTGGCGGTATTTAAAAAAAGTACTTTGTCTTAACACTTGTAAATCTACAAAGCCTCGATTTGTGTGCCAAATATCCACTGGATTGGTTAAAAAATAAATGCAATATGGCGAAAAACCAAAATAAAATTCAGCCTTGACGGCTTGTAACTCGAAAACGAATGACATTTTCTAAAAAATTTACATGAAGCTCTCACCCTTATTTTGTCAAGTGCAGAATCACCCCCTTAAGTTTCGTGATCGATTTTGAATCACTCCTGTATATCAAAATCGGCGTGGTGTCCCGATAAGAAAGCAATTTTTGCCTTTAGGTTAGTACAAAAATATTAACTCCTAACCAGTTCTTTTAAAATAATCTTAAGTTTAAGAAGATGCAGAAAATAGAAATACAGCTAAAGTTGGCAAAGAATTTCTAAGGACAAATAATGGCCAGTTTCTATGACTAACTTATATACTAAATAAACCAAATACATAATACATCTTACATGAAAAATAGAAAAACATGATAACATTTAGAAAATAACCAACCTCAAACGATATAACAATTTCAAAGTTATACATAAAAAGCCGCGTCAGTGACAAAAGCGTCATACACACATCACAGATCAAGTAATCTCATTTGATGTTTGAACCGCAGCAGTGAAGAATTAAAAAAATCGATATCAAGCTCGTTTGCACCTCTAATGATTCTCTCGACCGGAGAATGCCTTCCATAATTGCACCTTCTAAAATTTGGAGCAAACATAAGACGGTGTCGAGTATTACGAGGTGGAACAAAGAGGCCAAATTTATCAAGCAGTTCCGGACAATTGACATTAAAATTTAATATTTTGAATAGGAAGGTTTGATCATTAAAATATCGTCTAGTTTTTAGAGTGTCCATACCCACTATTGTCCTCACTTCAAGAAGAGTGTGTTCCCGAATTGGAATGTTAAGCTTATATGCTGCATATCTCAAAAATTTGTTTTGCACCTTTTCTAAGGCATACACATGGTTTTCGTATGTAGGAGACCATACAACTGATGCATATTCGAGTATTGATCTGACCAAGGACGTATACAAACACTTGACTGCTAAGAGCCCCTTAAACTCACGAGTGACCCTGCAAACAAATCCCAGCATTTTTAGTGCCCTGTTTATGATATGGTCAAAGTGCAGCTGGAAAGTCATGCTTCTATCCAATATGACACCGAGATCGTTCATGGATGCGACACTCTCAAGCTGAGCGGCTCCGATGGAATATTGTGTTTGTATTGGGTTAAGAGTTCTATAAAACGACAATGACTTGCATTTACTTATATTAAGGTCTAGATTATTTCTGGAGCACCAATTGGATATTGCATCTAGATCTGTTTGTACCTTTTGTTGATCCGAAGGTGATTTTATAGTTGTGAAAATTTTCATATCATCAGCGAATAATAAAAAGTTACAGTGTTTTATAACAGATTGAATATCATTAATAAAAATATTAAAAAGGAACGGTCCCAGATGACTTCCCTGAGGTACGCCAGAAGTCGCCAGAATACTCCCCGAATGTGATCCCTTCACAGTGACAATCTGTGTTCTACCATGTAAATAACTCTGGAGCCACTCAAGCAAGGTACCAGTAATTCCAAAAGCCCTCAGCTTTTCACAGAGCAAAACGTGGTCAACCCTGTCAAACGCCTTTGAAAAGTCAGTGTAGACTGCGTCGACCTGACATCGGCTCTCCAGGGAGTCCAGTATATACTGAACGAAAACCAGGAGATTTGTCTGTGTCGACTTCCCCCAAACAAATCCATGTTGCTCGTCCACCAAAGCACGCATCACTCTACCCTTAATGAGATCACACACGATATCCTCGAAAAGCTTTGGAATCGCACTAAGTCTGCTTATTGGTCTATAATTTGCTATATTCGCTTTATCCCCACTCTTGTGAATTGGAGTAATATAACTACTTTTCCACTGATTCGGAAAACACCCTTCCTGAGGGATAGAGAAAAAGCATATAAATTGGCCTTGCCAGAGAATATCTACACTCCTTCAACAATCGTGGGGCAATGCCGTCCGGTCCCGGCCCTTTATCAACATCCAAACCAGACAGTTTACAAAAACATCCTCTACACTTACTTTACACTCATTGAGATCGACAGTTCGTGTATTTTCAAATTGAGTTATATTGATCATTGAATCCTTCTTATATACAGAGCTAAAATGCTTGGCAAATAGTTCGGCTATCTTACTACTATCGTCGCCACCCACATTTCCAAGGTACATGTAATGTGGTAGGCCATAATCTTTTTTATTGGAGTTAATAAACGTCCAAAAAGACCGAATATCATCAGGTATAGCGTCTTCCGCATCTCGGATGTAGTTAACATAACATTCTTTACTAAGCACCTTACACCGAGATCGGAGGGCTGAGAATCTTGCATAATCTGCCCAGTTCTTTGAGGATTTATATCTTTTATGAGCTTTCTTTTTCAAAAATTAAACTTTTGAGATCATTAGAACACCACCTTGGAAATTTAGGTGTTTTGAGTCGAATGCGAGGAATAAAACAATTAATACAATAGTATAGTATATTATAAAAGTCCTCAACAGCAGCACCCAAATCATTGTTCGTAGAAGTCATCAAGTTATCCCAGTTCACACTATTAAGGCAATTGGTAAGTCCGGTGTAATCTCCATGCTTAAAGTCAAAGTAGTATGAATCATATGTCAGAGGGTCGAATGACATTCTCACCGAAATATCTACACAAAGGGCTGGATGATGACGGTCACACGGCAAAATATAATCGTCAGCAATCAAAACATGAGCACCAGCCTCTCGTGAAAACAACAAATCCAGAGTGACGCCGTTGCAGTTTTTTATGTTGTTTACTTGGTGCAGATTCAAGAATGCAAAGGTATCGCAGATAGCTCTCACTGCGACATTCGTTGGGTTAGAAACTGAGACACCCAATTCGTCGTTCATCCATTCCACCTTAGGCAAGTTATAGTCACCCCACAAGTAAACACTGGAATGTATACCATCTCTGAGTATTTCCTCAATACTGCTGCAGTGGTCCTCGAACAAAGCCAATGGAGAGTTAGGTGGTAAGTAAGCACCTCCGACCAACACTTCCGTGCCACCCCACTTGAGGGATACAAAAATCTGTTCAACATTGCCATATGAAGTTATTAAGCATTTAGAAGGAATTATACCTCGTACAGCTACCAACACTCCGCCGCCGATCGACTTAGAACTAGTATCAGCCGATCTATCCTTTCTATAGATCTTGTACTCGGTAAGACCCAGCTCTGAATCAACAATATTCTCGCAAAGCCATGTTTCTGTTAGCACTATGATGTCATAATTCGAGTTAATGACGTTGCATCTAAGGTCTGACAATTTGGTTCTTATACCTCGTACATTCTGATAGTAAATAGAGAGTGTGTTGTTTGTAGTAGGGTTGCCCGTGCGTACTAGTTTTTTGGCTCCGAGTGAATTTGGTGGCAGGTTTCTTCAGCAGCATTGGTTACGAAATTCACATTCCCTTTCTCTGATGGTACTGAAGTCACCAGACATGAGTCCCTCTGTATACTCTCATCACATATTATTGGTTGTGAAGTCAGCCTGTCCTTCTTTGTAAGAATTTCACCTGATACGTAATCTACCAATCTAGTTTTTGCTGTATACAATGAACGGTCATACCAGGTTGCATCCGGAAAACTCATAAACGCATTCATCGTCAAAAACAGGGCCCCCTTGCCATTCTGATACACACATTTCTGGATTGTCATATTTATCCTGTATATAAATTCATTGAGGATCCTTCTACCCCATATATATGATGGTCCGACAATTAGTAGATTTGTCCTTTCATTTATCCTGAGAAGTTGATTTAAAAGTTCCTCACCAACTGTCTTGCCTCTAACAGCATTTTCTGTCCCCACAAACACAATGACATAATCTTCCCTTGTTAAGTTTCCACTTAGGGCCTCGCAATCCCTTATTGTGTCTTCGAGCAGGACTCTTGCCTTAAATTGACAGTTTATATCAAATCTGGCGTTAGTGTATTGTTTAAAAAGTAGTCCACATCCCTGAACATATCTTTTATCACCAACTATGAGTAACTGTGGTTTCCGGAGCTCACATGTCGAACTTTGTTCGTTACTTCTGCTTATCTTGTCTTGTGTTGTGCCATTAATAGAATTGGTAAAGCGTGATGACATTGGTAATGGATATACAGTTCGGTGGGCGGGTGTAGTAGTTTTAGTATTATCAACTGTCTGTGTACCATTATCACTAGTGGTTCCCTTTTTAATATTACAAGCCATCAGTTCTTCCTTCATTTTATTTTTGTCAATTTCAGCATTCTCAATTTCCTGTCTCAGATTTTTCAGTTCTTTAAAGTATACATTATTATCGTTCTCTAAAGTTTCAATCGTAGATATCATATTTTTGTTTAACGATGAGAGTTCTCGAACTTCGATCTTTAATCTTTCTGTTTCAAGTACGGTATTCTGCACTTCCTCTTGAAGCTGAGCATTCTTTTCTCTGAGCAATATTATTTCTTTATTTAGCCCTATAACATTTTTTTTCTGTTCATTTATCTTTGCAGTATATTTTTCCTCTGCATCAGTCACATCTCCCTCGAAGTCTTGTGTTCTTCTTTTCAGTCGCTTTATGTGCTTAGTTTTCTCTGTATTTTCGATGGTTAGCTTATCAATTTCCTTTTCCAACTCCGTAGTATTCTCTTTATGCTTTTGTTCAAGGTTTGCTAGATAAAGCATTTGATTGTTGGATTCTATTTTGTATTTGTCAAGCTGGTCTTCAAGTTTTTTTATCATTGAAATATCCTTTGACTGCTCCTTACATTTGGGACAAAAAATACTAATACTCTCTGTGCCAGCGCAATTGCATGAGCTTCAGTTGTTGAGATCGTGGCACAATTTTTGCAAAGCACTTCATTACAGAGATCGCAAGGTGCTCCGAAAAGTTCGTCATCCTTCGGCCTTGCCTTTATAAAGCAACCTTTATGGCACTTTGAACAGACTAGCGATGCCATATTCAATGCTTGGTTGGTTGTACAAAGAATTTGGAAGTTCTAGATGGAATTTGTTGTTGTAAGTAGTATTAAAAACAAAAATATTAATTATAAATAGGTCAAAACAATAAATAATATGTTATTTCAACGGTAGGGCGCAGACTAGTTAAAAGAAGGATTAGAAACAGGGACACACGCTTCTCGTCCAGGGACCTACCAGGACATTATTAAAAACAAACACAGGAAGTCCTAGGAAAAAATGAGGAATTAACATTTGGAAAAACAATAGGAAACATTTAAAATTCAATAAACATTATAAAAAATAAAATTCTAGAACTCCAAATTTGTTACTTGATTAACCTTGAAATAATATCGCAATTACTATAATGTTCAAACAAGAATCAAAAATCAGTAGTATATGGTCACCTTTAGTTACTGTGATGTAGTGGAATTTTGACGTCAGCGCAAAATAACGTGGATAAACAACAAGGTTATAATAATGTCTAAGGTGATTTTATAGAAAATTAAGCAAAATAAAAGCTCAAACCATATACTATAGGCGTTCAGAAGTCACATTCGACAAATTTCACCAATTATTTAATTCAAGAAAACACAAATTTTACGAAAATTAACATGCAGACTAAAAAAATATGAATTCTAAAAACAAATAATGACTAATAATAAAATCATAATAATTTCTTATTTTTTGTGTCGGAAATAAATGGGTATAATAATTATAGGCTATAAGTTTTCTCCAAGTTAACTCCAATCAGGTAAAAATACACCCACAATTACCACAACTAATAAGAGAGTACTCCAGGTAGACCAAATATAATCATAACATGTTCAGTGTAATAAAAAAATGAATGCTAAATAATGTATATATCTAAATTTAGATTTACTAAAATACCTTTGTGCTTTAGACTTTTATCAACAGTAGCAAAAACCACAGCAGCTTTGCCTTCAATACCACTGGTGACCCATGACTTGTGACCATTTAATATATAACAATCTCCATCTAATACTGCGGTAGTTGACATAGCACCAACATCACTACCCAGCATCTGAAAAATAACGAATTTGATTAAATTAAATGTTAAAAACCGTTTTTTTGATTAAAATGAAATCATCTTTTGGAATGCTGTAACTAATAATCTGTTTGAGAGTCACAGACAAAAATTTTCAAAAAGGATATTTGTTTCATAAGAACTGTAATTTTAAACTGGTGGCTTAATATTCCTGACATAAAACGAATTCCTGAATAAAATAAACAATAATACTCTATTATTAACAAAATTTAAAAGACATACAAGATTATAAATAGAAAAATTGTACACTAAATGTTCATTTTAAAATTCAAAAAACTCATATTGCAAGGTATAAACAGTAGGTAATACCTGCACAGTTTACACCCATTATTTTTACTATAATAATAATACTTAATAATAATAAGCTTTATTGTCATGAAAAATATTTAGATATCTTTGTAGACAAAGCAAAACAATAAATTATATATACATAAACAAGAGAGACAGATACACACACAAATATATAATAGTAAAAAAAGAAATACCTTTTATGGAAATGTATCCTCGAAAAATTCATTTAAATTGTAATACGCTTTTTAAGTAAAATTGTTTTAAAATATTTTTTAAGTTTCTTTATGTTTTTAATATTTTTATAGAATTTGGTAAATGATTAAATATCTTTTTGATTCATAAATTATAGATTTTTTAATCATATTTGAATGTGGTATAAGTAGATCAATGCAGGAGTTATTTCTAAGATTATATAAAGAGTTTTCATTATAATTACACCAATATTTTTTATATATTAAACAAACAGTTTCCAATATAAAAATAGATGTCAGTGTCAATATCTTATGTATAATAAATAAAGGTTTTCAAGATTCCCTAGATTTGATTTTGCAAATAGTTCTTATAGCTCTTTTTTGCAAAATAAAACCTGAGCTTAACAGATTTTGACTAGAGTTTCCCCAGAAACAAATACCATATCTTATTATTGATTCAATTAATGTTAAATAACTAGTTTTCAGTAGTGGAAAATCAAGTTCAGTAGAAAGAATTCTAAGAGCATAACAACCTGAGCTAATTTTTTTACATACATTTTCAATATGTTCTGAAAAATTAAGGTTTTTATTTACATAAATACCAAGAAATTTAGTAAATGAAGGATTATTAATAATTTCACTATTTAAAGTGATATTATTAAGGTTACACCCTAAATGTCAATATATTTGTTTTATTTATGTTAAAAAAAGTAAATTTGAATCACACCATTGTTTAAATATTAAAATATCTTTTTCGATATTTTTGTTTAAATCATTTACATTTTTATTATGCCACAAAATTGTAGTATCATCTGCAAATATTGTAAATTCGCCATTAATTTTAACTGAACCTAAATCATTTATATATAAAAAGAAAAAAGTGGTCCCAATAGAGAACCTTGTGGTACACCAGACGTAATACATTTAGCTCCCGATGTTTGTCCATTTAAGTTGACAATTTGGCTTCTTTCAGATAAATATGATCTAATCCATTTTAAAAAAATACCCCTAAAGCCATATATTTCTAATTTTCTTAATAAAATTTCATGATTAACACAATCAAAAGCCTTAGTTAAGTCACGAAAAATAGCTGCAGCAACTTCATTATTATTTACATTTAAATATAAATTTTCAAGAAATGATAAAATAGCATCATTAGTTCTTTTGTTTTTTGAAATCCAAATTGTTTTATATTTAAAATTTTATATTTATTTAAAAAACAAATCATACTAAATTAAACATCTTTTCCTGCTATTAATACTTAAAGAGAAAAATTGGACTTCATACTATTGTATAGTTAAAAACAGGTAGAATCAAATAATAAAATAAAAAAAAATAGGTATTTCTTTTAAATTTAAAAACTTTAAATTGATTGTAACTAAAGATCTGGCAATATCACCGATATCAATACTGAATTTAGAGTATGGTTTACTCTGGAGTACTAAATTTCGTCCAATTTGGTTCAAAACTCTCTGAGATATTTGAGCATTTCCAGACTTTTGGACACACTGTATGTAACATAATAAAAACACTCACCTGGTTCACTAAGAGCGAAACATCCAAGATCTCCACAAGTAAAAGACCTTAGAAATTTTTCTTTTTGTTCTTCAGTACCAAATCTATCTAATAAATTTACATAGAGCGCATTATGTATTGATACAATTGCCCCAGTGCCTCCACAGCCCCTAGAAATTTCTTCTACCGCAACTGAAAGGCCCAGGGTGCTCTCCCCACAGCCTCCGTATTTAGGGTCAGCTGTTATACCTAAAAGGCCCAGTTTGCCCAATTTGCTAATCTAAAAGTAAAATAGCAAATATAAAAATTTACAGAAATATACAGGGTGATTTAAAAATTGATCACGAAACTTAAGGGGGTGATTCTACTTGACAAAATAAGGGTAGAGCTTCATATAATTTTATTTCAAAATGTCATTTTGTTTTCAAGTTACAAGCCGTCAAAGGTTAATTTTTATTTTGTTTTTTTCGCCATATTGCATTTATTATTTAACCAATCCAGTTGATATTTGGTTTGGCACACCAATCGAGCTTTGCAGATTCTGAAAATTTTAACACAAAAGTAATTTTTTTAAATACCGCCAGAGGGCACTTTACCTAAAACTTAAAATTTATTTACATCATAACTTTTTATTTTGACAGATATCGTAAAGCTGGGGTGCCATTTTATAGACAATCAAAAACTTAGAAATAGAGTACATAGAGTTTTTTTTTTAAATATTTAACACACTGTAGATCAAAAACTAAGACGTTTAGGCCATATGTTTATATGAAGTTTTTTTCTTATTTTCTGTTGTAGACTCACCCCGTAAAGTTTGTCAGTTTGAGTTACTGGACACCCTGTATGTATGTAGGTAATTTGATTGAAATTGATGAAAACTCTGATGTCTATTGGTGCCTAAACGGTGAGGTTTATCGACTTAAGTAGGTAGTAATTGTTTGATGTCCATCTTTAATACTTTTAAACTTAAAATCTTGAAAACTAGTAGGTATAATTTCTATTATACCTACCTACAACACTAAGCTGAGACTGTAGATATTACGGAAATTATAACTGCTGGTATTTAGACTTATATGGTCATATTTCCAAAACTATTAAAGATAAATATAGTAAATGTGGTATTTTTGTAAACCTCTTTAAAGAACATTCTTAATAGCCTAGTTTACACCGGGAGAACCAAATTTTTAGTTCGAGGTCTAAATGACGTCACGCCGTACTTTATTCACGGTGTAAACACTTGAGTATTAAAATTTGCTACTCCAATTCAGTCCTTCTCAAATGGGGGTGACCAAGAATGATTTTCCTTGGTGTAAACACGTCCGACTTTTTTTAGTGGACCAAAATGACAGCATTGATCTTTGACAGTGCACATTTCGATGAAAAAGGCATTGAATTTCGGTCTTAACTTAATAATTTTGTTGTTTGTTTATATTTTTAAAATTTTGTTGATATTTAACCTAAACTGTTTGCATATTGTTTTTCATATGGAATTTAAAAAGCGATACAGTTTTAAAAGATAAAAACGAGGTTAGGTTCTGGTCATATGCTCAGCTGTCATTTTGGTACTAGGATTAAACGTGAATTAAATTGATCCATAAACTAAGTAGGTATAAACACTAGTGAACTAACAAAAATAAGTCCTGGGTTTGGTCCACAGATCTAATTGGTCCTCGCGGTGTAAACTAGGCTATTGGTGACATAATATACAGGGTGTTGCATTTTAAAAAAATTTACCTCTTAATTTTTCAAAGTTTTTGATGTTCATTTGTGTCTTTTGTTATGTTCAAAGATAATAGATAAAAATTTATGAAACTTTTATACCAGAAGTTTTTTTTCTATCCTTATTTCTTGGTTGGTATTATAAAATTTTACTCTGTAATTTAAAAATGGTAAAAGTTCAATATAGCGGTTTTCGCTATTTTAAGAGATTTTCGAAAAATTCTTTTTCAGGGCGTTTCTATAGGTCGATTATGACACAAATCTGTGTGCGCGTTTTTAAAAATCCTTTTCTATAATTTATTATTAATCAAAACATACTTACGGGACGGTGGAGTGAATAGGGTGCTGGGTGGGGACAAAACAGTATAAATCCAACGTCAAACACAAGAAAACATTAATACACTGCACTCGGGGCACATAAAAAATGTAAATTAATTTTAAAAACTATTAAATTTTTCAAAAATTATCCCACACATGAGATTCTCGTTCGCCATTAATTAAAGAAATTATGAAAACGACAGTCTCGATAGAGGCAACGTTGGCTAAACTTCTTATGAAGATTTAACACCAAGCCTATTTCAGGGATTCCCATTCAAATCTTCGTAGATGCCGTGCATCATACACTTACTAAAATCCACCATTTCCATAAGAAACAATGGTATTTTTGTAGAAATACCTCCTTCTTAATGCTTAGGTATTTTTCTTTTTCTCTACAAATTATAATAAGAAGAAGGTATAACTTAATTTTTCATATGAATTTTGTTCTGTATCTTCCTTTTTTTCAGCTGTTTGGCAACATCGCAAGACATTTGCAAATCATCATTTTTATGCAGTGACATTCGTGACAGACATGGCGGGATTGTTGTTTATTAATTTTTTGGACATTTTTTGTAAACAGAAAGTGCGGTGTGTACTGTGAAATACTGTTTTGGGTGTTTAATGTAGGATTTATACTGTTTCGTCCCCACCCAGCACCCCTGTTCACTCCACCGTCCCGTAAGTATGTTTTGATTGATAATAAATTATAGAAATGTGATTTTGAAAACGCGCACACAGATTTGTGTCATAATCGACCTATGAAACGCCCTGAAAAATTGCCGAAAATCTCTTAAATAGCGAAACACGCTATATTGAACTGTTACCAAGTCTAAAGTACCTAGGTATAACAATGAATAAATAAATAAATAAAAAATACCTGCTCAGCTGGAAACTTATATTCTCTATCCAACCTCTGCCGCAATAGGCTTTAGTTCCTTTTCAGCAAAGTCTCTCATGTTTTTGTAACATCAAATGCTCTTTAGACAATCGGTGCAGGCTGAAATATCTTCCATTTTTAAGTTAACTAAAAAAAATTAATATCTTTATATCTTTATTAAAGTATAAGTTCTATATATAATAAAAAAAAGAACCAATTGTTTTTATGCCTGTGTAAGCTTTAGGTAAAGCATGCTTAGTTACTACAATTTTAATATACAGAGTTCTTTTATGACATACAAATAATTATAGATGATATTACACGTAAAGGTCCTAAAAATTTAATAAGGATGGTTTCCTGAATGTAATAATTCTGTATTTTTAAAAACAGCTAAAATTATTACATAGTTATTTTACAATTTTAAACTTACCTTTTAAAATTATCCTAGAAAGTGTTGTTAAAGACATATATAAATAATTTCTGGACCAAAAATTTTACAAAGCCCAAACTGGTGGAAAGTGTAAATACCAATGCAAATTTAAATAAAATTACAAATTGTAATGAGACATATTTGACCTTCTTGAGTATATTAGGTATACGTAGCTAATAATATCGTTATCTTAATTGTTTATTCGAAAATGATTTGTTTAAACAATGTTTGCTGAAAGGCAAGTAATTACTCGTACTTTAGTAAATTTAAATAAAAATCTGATAAGATGCCTGTTTAGATTGGTATTACAAATAAACACTTCATTAAACAGCAGAGTCATTATTAGATTGTTACTTAATAAAACTGATTTACAAAACAGGAAGGTAGCATGTTTCTCTTTAAGGTACTATTTTTAATTTTTACTAGATTTTTAGTGGACAAATACAAAACATTGGAAAAATGTCAATATGACAGGAAATGTTCAATTTTGACAATTTAAGGCTATGTTCGACAATCTGAATCTGACCATTAGAGGTATGTGGTTCTAACACGTCAATGGGTTCTAATGTGCTTTTGTCGCTCCAAATCCACATACATACCAGAAAACATTTTCAAAAGAAAGAATCGAAAAGTATTAATGGTTTAATGGAATACATATAGTTTTTCTTTGGATTTAACAACCTCTAATATTACTTATACAAGTAAAAGTAATGTTCATTTAAATTTAATTAAACTCTCCGTTTCTTTCCTTTGAAAATTTTTACAGGTATTTATGTGAATTTGCAGCGACAAAAGCACATTAAGTCCTAATATAATTATTCCTTATATTGTATTGGGACCTAATGTGCTTTTGTCGGTGCAAATACACAAACATACCCGTTAACATTTTCAAAGAAAACGGAAAGTTTAATTGAATTTAAATGTACATTACGACTATTACTTGTATAAGTAATAGTAGAGTACCTACAGTTTAAATATTATTCTCAGTCTAATGGTATGTACCTGGATAAACTCGGTGAAGCTATAGGCCTCTATAGATATATCCGACTAAATAATAAAGTAATTTTATGTTATTTCACCTGCAAATAACAATTAAAAGTACTTTTAAAACAATATGATATCAAATTGACTATTCAAATTGAATGTTATTCTGAGCCTAATGTTATGTACATGGATAAACCCAGGAGGAGCTATAGGCCTCTATAGAAATATCCATGGGCTCTCCCCAGAGTTGCTTTATCTCATCAATCAACTTTGGCTCTTTCATGCAAACTATTGGGACCGCAAAGCTGAATCTAGTAGATACATGCTCTAAAACAAAAATATACCAAAATTAATCGAAAACGCCTTGTTTTATATAAAAAAGTCCGTTGGTTGGATTTTTAATCAGTACCCAGAGTTTCTTTCAATCGACTTTGATCAGTACCATGGCTCCGCCTTAACTCAAACATAACCAAAAAATAAAAACAACACACAACAATATGTTTTTACATTTTCATATTTGAATTTTTACCGTTCTTTGTTAAGGCGTTTGTGATTTCAAAAGTCTTAATTACTGGTTATTTATTTTTATGTGTTTTTATCCTTTGGATAAAATAGAACTGTCCATAATGCCGTTATCTGATAATGAGGAAGTTAATGCTAGTGACACTGAAGACGAAAGAATGGAAGAAGATATTTTTACTATTTTGGTCGCTACTGATATTCACCTAGGGTATGATGAAAAAGATCCCATAAGGGGTAAGCAAATAAACACTCTTTTTAAGTTCATGTTTATAGTATATGCGCAATGTGAAATCACTTTTTTATGTTCTTAATATATACAGTGGTGGACAAAAGTATTGGCACAGTACATGTTTTCAAATTAAAAACATTTTATCTCGCAAACATAAATGCAGAAAATTGATTCATTAATATATTCTTTGAACCTCCAACTATACCCCTTCATTTTTGATATAACAAAACAGTTATATACTCAAATGTTACAAACATTCTAATAAAAATATTAATTGATTATCACTTTAAGTGGACATAAGTATTAGGCACTCTTAATAATTTATCAGTAAATTTTTTTGTTCAAAAAATGGTAAATACACAAACAAATGAAAAAACATTCATATTGATTTGAACATACTTTTCATGCATTAGATGTTGTAAGAATTTGTCGGTTAGCGTCGGCAGAATCTTGAAAACTAAACTATGGGTCGAAAAGGTCAAGAAACAACCATCGCCGAACGAAAAATCATTATTAATTTACATAAAAATAATAAATCATATTCGGAGATTGCCAGTATTGTCAAGAAAAGTCGTTTTACAGTTCGGAGTGTGATTAAGAGGTTTAAAGACAGCGATAATTTTAAAAATGCTCCACGATCAGGTCGTCCGTCTAAGCTGACAGAAAGAGAAAAAGGAAAATAGTTAAGCAGATCAAAATAAATCCTCATTCTTCAGCTTCAGAAATAACAGCGATGTTGAGAGAGAGAGGAAAATAAAGAAGTAAGTGCGAAAACGGTTCGTAGAGTTCTTCATGAAGCAGGTTATAGAGCTAGAGTTGCTGAAAAAAACCATACATCAGCAAGACCAACCAAAAAACGCTTAGATTTTGCAAATCTATATGTTGGTAAAACAAATGAGTTTTGGAATAAGGTAATATTCTCCGACGAAAGCAAGTATAATATTTTTCATTCAGATGGGAGGCAACTTGTATGGAGGAAACAAAATACGGAATTAGACGTGAAGAATTTACAACAAACTGTGAAACATGGTGGAGGCAGCGTGTTAGTTTGGGGGTGCATGGCGTCAGGTGGTGTGGAAATCTAGTCTTTATTGACGGAATAATGGACAAAACAGTTTACTTAAATATTCTGAAAGATAATCTTAGGCAGAGTGCTGAAAAACTTAATCTGGTGGAAGATTATTACTTCCAACAAGACAATGATCCGAAACATACGGCTCATGTAGTTAAGCAATGGATAGTTTTAATGTTCCTCACCAATTAAATACTCCTCCTCAATCTCCCGATCTTAACCCAATAGAGAATTTGTGGAATGAATTGGAGAAACGCATTAGAAAACACCACATTTCGAGTAGAAGTCAGCTTAAAGAGCTTCTCCTTCAAGAATGGAATTCTATTGGGCAAGAATTGACACAAAAATTGGTTCATT
This sequence comes from Listronotus bonariensis, assembly GCA_014170235.1. Lineage (NCBI taxonomy): Eukaryota > Metazoa > Arthropoda > Insecta > Coleoptera > Curculionidae > Listronotus > Listronotus bonariensis. The sequence goes on from JACEGR010000233.1 coordinate 37,627, forward strand.
CCATGCCAAAGCGCCTTGGAGAAGTAATTAAAAGGAAAGGACTCCCAACGAAATATTAGTTCATATGAAACTCTTTTATTTTAATTTACTGTGCCAATACTTTTGTCCACTTAAAATAAAATTAAATTTTGATTTAAAAAAACTTTTACTGTAAGTCAAAGAATTAAATTTTATTTTGTATTAGAAATTATGGTTTCAATAGAAGGTTCAAAATAAATAATTGAATATATTTTCTGCATTTTTGTATGTGAGATATACTAGCCTTAAAGTTGAATACATGAACTATGCCAATACTTTTGTCCACCACTGTAGGTGAAGGATTTTGGTCCAAGGTTATTTGAGATAATAATAAACCATTTTTCTAGTTGTAATAATAATATTTTATTTTAATTTGGATTACAATATGTTTTATCAACAATCTCGGGGAATTCCCAAACACATCACATGAAAAATTATTTATAAAAATGTTGTCATATCCCAAACATACAATATACTATCACAAACATCAAGATTGAGTGGATAATCACAAGTTACTCCACACAAGAATTTACGGTAATTTTTCTAGAAAATGGGAGCAACTCCGATTTTGACGAAATTTGGTATACGGGGTTTTTTGGGGCGCTGATCACGAATCTGAAAGAATTATTTGGCGGAAACGTTTCGTTCTCGAGATATCCATCATCAAAGTTCAAATTTGAACTAAGCTTATCTTTCACTATATTCCCCCTTCTTTTGCACTACAATTCTTGATTTAAAGCTAAAGTGTCACACAATATTTGATTTTCACCTTTTAAAACCCCGTTTTTCTACGTTTTTACATTATTTTTGCATTAAACTGCATAGCTATACTTTGAATCATTTTAATCCCAGTTTGCCATGAAGCCCTATGTGTATGTATGGTTGCCGGATTATCAAAGAAAAGCCACACAATTTAATTCAAAAATAATGTAAAAACGTAGAAAACGGGGTTTTAAAAGGTGAACATCAAATAGTGTGTGACACTTTAGCTTTAAATCAAGAATTGTGTGCACAAAAGAAGGGGGAATATAGTGAAAATAAGGTTAGTTCGAATATCAACTTTGATGATGGATATCTCGAGAACGAAACGTTTCCGCCAGTAATAATTCTTTCAGATTCGTGATCAGCGCCCCAAAAACCCCCCGTATACAATTTCGTCAAAATCGGAGTTGCTCCCATTTTCTAGAAAAATTACCTAATATTTTATTTTAATTTGGATTACAACGTGTTTTATCAACAATCTCGGGAATTCCCCAAACAGATCACATGAAAAATTATTTATAAAAATGTTGTCCTTATCCCAAACATACAATATACTATCACAAACATCAAGATTGATGGATAATCGCAAGTTAACACACAAGAATTTACTAAATAGAAAGAAGACCTATAATTTACTGCTTTTTTTTAATGATATCATATACCGGGTGATGCATCGCCGGGCGGGACATAGGAAATCCCATGTAATTTTTAATGGGGTCAATTATTGGCTCCCCTAATTATTTTAGAGAAAATTCTATTAAAGTTTATTGAAGAGCATGCAAATCTACGTACATGGTAAAAACTTTAGATTTTTCAGTTAACCCGTTTGCTAGTTAGATGCTAATATATTTTTAAAAATTGTTACATTATTATCGCCTCATATTTATGAACAACAATAAAATACCAGTTAGCGTGATATAACGTTGTCATTTTGAAATTTAGTGCTTTATTATTATCAAAAAATCGTACAGTGAAAGATTAAAGTTGTATTTATACAAACGAATTAAGTTAAGTTAAGCTAAACTAGGTAATTTTCTAGAAACCGGCGGCAACTCCGATTTTGACGAAATTTGGTATACGGGGTTTTTGGGGCGCTGATCACGAATCTGAAAGAATTATTTGGCGGAAACGTTTCGTTCTCGAGATATTCATCATCAAAATTCAAATTTGAACTAAGCTTATTTTTACTATATTCCCCTTCTTTTTGCACACAATTCTTGATTTAAAGCTAAAGTGTCACACAATATTTGATTTTCACCTTTTAAAACCCCGTTTTCTACGTATTTTACATTATTTTTGCATTAAATTGCGTGGCTTTTCTTTGATAATGCGGCAACCATACATACACATAGAACTTCATGGCACACTGGGATTAAAATGATTCAAAGTATAGGTATGCAATTTAATGCAATAATAATGTAAAATACGTAAAAAACGGGGTTTTAAAAGGTGAAAATCAAATATTGTGTGCCACTTTAGCTTTAAATCAAGAATTATGTGCAAAAAGAAGGGGGAATATGGTAAAAATAAGGTTAGTTCAAATACCAACTTTGATGATGGATATCTCGAGAACGAAACGTTTCCGCCAAATAATTCTTTCAGATTCGTGATCAGCGCCCCAAAAACCCCCGTATACCAAATTTCGTCAAAATCGGAGTTGCCGCCGGTTTCTAGAAAATTACCCTAAACTAGAGGTAACAAATTTCAAAAACTCATGACATTTATAATATTTACATGCTTCAATAAATTATATTAATATTATTACAATAATTAATATGTTGGAAATAAACTTAAGATTTAAGAAAATTTTCAAATATTCCTCCATTGACTTCTAGACAATAACCTAGAAGTTCATAAAATTGTCTTTTACATTGGCTAACTGGTAAATTAAAATTTTATTGCATTCTGCAGAAATAGCATTTTTAACTCATCTAGATTAGAGTAATTTTTATCTTTGTATATCATGCTTTTTAAATGGCCCCAGAGGAAGAAGTCATTTGGCGAAATATCAGGAGACCTGGCTGATTTTTTGATAATCATAAAGCACTAAATTTTAAAATGACAACGTTATGTCATACTAACTGGTATTTTTATTGTTGTTGAGAAGTATGAGGCAATAAGAATGTAACAATTTTTAAAAATATATTAGCATCTAACTAGCAAACGGGTTAAACCGAAAATCTAAAGTTTTTACCATGGACGTAGATTTGCATGCTCTTCAATAAACTTCAATAGATTTTTTCTCTAAAATAATTAGGGGAGCCAATAATTGACCCCATTAAAAATTACATGGGATTTCCTATGTCCCGCCCGGCGATGCATCATCCGGTAGAAATGTTGAAACAAGTTCAAAATTCGAGTAAAACCAAAAATTGTTCATATGAAAAATCTAAAATTTCTAAAATTATTATTTTTGCAGGTCAAGATACATTTGTTACTTTTGAAGAGATACTAAAAACTGCTCAAAGAGAAGATGTAGATTTTCTCTTACTTGGTGGCGACTTATTTCATGAGACTCGACCGTCCACTCATTGTCTTTACAAATGTACTGAACTTCTAAAGAGGTAAAAGTCTTTAAATAGTTGCTTAAGTAGCACTTTAATAATTCTAACTCACTTTCCCATGTCTATTTTAAGGACAGTAAGTCTTTTGACAAATATTTAGCAGCAGTATTAAAATTGTTTGACTAGCTGATTTATAATTAATACTAGAATATGGATTAACCCAGAGTTGGGTCATATTCGAATACTCAGTATTCTGAATACATTTTGCCTGGTATTCGAATAGTATTCCAATACATTTAGGTGTTTGTTTGTTTTTTTTTTTTTCCACCCTTTCGGGGTCATCCCACCCAGGTCCGACGACCGCCCCTTAGGTGGTGCACTGCAGCCTGAAGGCTTATTGTACCTTGACCCCTACTCCTTCTCATTCACACACCATTCATTCCATAACTTGGATGGTTGTTGCTCGGTCCGCATCCCCAAGCAGCAACACCGTGTGCCATTGCCCAAAACACCGCTGTCGCCGGACACCCATCCAAATTATGGGCGCGCATTCCACTGCTTAACTCCAGAGATCGACGCTCGCCGATACAACCGAAGCCGCCACAAGCGCGCTCTAGGTGTGTTTGGTATTCGGCAGAATACTTTTGGTTAGTATTCGGGATTTTGTATTTGAATACCTTTGAAGTATTCGACAAATACTTATTTTGGAGTATTTGAATACCGGAATGTGTAAGCAGTATTCTAATACCAAAATTGGCATGAGTATTCAATTCCTTTTTTTTTTCCAAATATTTAAATATTCGGTATTCGAATACTTTCTTTTCCAGTATTCGAATACCGATTTTCAATATTCAGCCCAACTCTGAATTAAGCTATAAACAATAGCTTTGGGCATCACGATGGGAGGGGGCACCTTTTTTTGTGTGTTTTTAGTAAAAAGGAAATAATAAATTTATTCAAAAAAATTTGAGGTTAGTGAAGAGAAATGTATGGATTTTAAAAGGTGGGGACCTTTTTTTTGGTCCTCGAAAATTTCATGTGTAGGGGGCACCACAGAGGAAACTGCTTAGGGTTTTAGGAAGTCTTAATCTGGCACTGAACATAGTAATTTTTTTTTCATGAATTCCAGTCTTAAATTTAATATTATTATCAGGGTCTCATTTATATGCAACATAAAAATTAGATATAGGCATTGAAAATATGCATGGGAAATAGCAGAGTATGCAACATTAAATGAAAAGTTTTAGAAACAAAAAATATATATATTTATTTATTTATTAAGTATACGGGATTCCCCATTTTTACAATGACTATTACAATTATCGAAAAAATAACTACAAAATTAAATTAAGCTACAATTAGATAACTAACTAACAAATAACAGGTACATATAGGCAGATCAAAAATATTTATATACAAATCACAAAAGATCACAGCTACAAGTAAAGTATTAATTTATTAAGGAACCAAATGATTGATCTTAGATTTAAATTGAGACAATGTGCTGTTAAAAACATTCACTCGTGAACCAAAGGTGTTCAGCATACGAAGAGCTCTATCCATCGGTGAGTGCATTCCATAGTTTGTGGTATGAGGGCGGATATAATATAAATTAAAATTCCGAAGATTACGAGAGGGGACATTAAGTTGAACAAGTGATAGAAGGTCGGGACAGTCAGTGAGACCATTAGATAGCTTAAACACAAAACAGAGATCATAAACTTGACGTCTATGCTGTAAAGTGTGTAGTCTTAGCTTTCTCAGTAAATCAGAGCGGTGGTAATTCTCCATCCTTACTCCAGACTTGTATGCGGCAAACCGCAAAAATTTGTTCTGGACCGTCTCCAGCATATCAGAATGAACAGCATACTGTGGTGACCATACCACAGTAGAATATTCTAAAATTGGCCTAACCCAGGAGCAGTACAAAATATTAATAAAATATATAATAATTTTAAATTTTTAATTTCAACGAATATTTGGCTATAGGGGATTTTGGGGGTGAGAAATAATAATCTGCCCTCAATTTTATTATTATGTCTAGTGAGCCTGCATCTGCCGTATCTTGCACAAATTAAAAACAAAAAAACTTTTTTACACTATTCTACAGATTGGCCACAGATGGGGTTTACAAGAGAACAAATGGACCAAAAATTTCATTTTTCGAAAAAAATTTTTGTAAAGATTTTTGCAGTGTAAAAATAGTATTCCCACAAAGAGAAAAATGTTGATTTTGTATACAGGATTCACAAAAATTTAAAGAATATGATTTTTCTTCAGGAGTAAACTACCTTTACTTTCTCGTTTTTAAGCAAAATATCATTAAGAGAATTTGTTTAGATTAGCATTTTGAATGACTTAATAAATGTTACAGGGGTATCAAGAAGTTTCATGAAACTAATTTTTGGAGTTGGAGAAATTATTTTAAACTGTTATAATAAATTAATCCAAAAAATATCATAATGCTTTCTTCAAATTCCAATTCCAACACAACACAATTTTTTCAGCTGTGAACCAACATAATCAAGACATTTTCGCCAAATTATGGAGTTCAGTAAAATTTTGTATTATTGTTTTTATTTATTTATTTATTTATTTACAAATGTACACTAAAGAATAAAAACATTTTAAATGGTACAAGCTAGTCCGGGTAAGGCGTTAAGTCGTTGAGCGCACAACGGACGTGAAGTGGGTTCGAATCCTGTTGAGGCCAAATACTTGTTTATAAGTTGGTCGGTAATTTAGTGGTTAGCTCAACACCAGACGGACAAAGTGCAAAATGTATCGACGCTGAAGGCCACCAAAGGACCAGGGCGCCGGAACACACTTTGCCGTGTCCTGCGCAACCGTAGACATGTGGACCCCACTCAGTTGGTAGGTTCAGTAGTGCCCCTGGGTGGGGACGAGGTCTTAAGTTGTCGCTCATAGGACCGTGGTTCGGAACCCACGTTAAGTTGTAGGTCCCGTCTGGCTGACATCACCCAGACGTAAAAAGACAGGCTGCACAATAAGCCGAGCGGCTTCAGTGCATGAGTTATCCCGGCCCTATTTTAATCTAATTTAATCTAATGGTACAAGCTAAAGTTGAAAGATTCAAAATAAAAATATAAATATAACGAAAACATATGAATATAGCCTAAACTTTACCAACTACAAGCATTATTGTAAATAAATTTTCCTAATGACATTTTGTTTAAAAATTACAAATAAGGGTAGTTTACTCTTGGAAAAGAAACATGTTTTTTAACCTTGTATATAAAGTCAACACTTTTTTCCATGAATCATATTTTTTAACAAGCAAAAATTTTTATAAAAATTACTTTTTTCCTAAAATCGAAATTTTTGGTCCATTTGTCCTCTTGTACACCCCATCTGTGGACAGTATGTATATAAGTTTTGGATACATATTCTTATTTTTTAACATATTTTACCTAAAAAAAAGGTATACTTGGTGAAAGCTGATTTAAGTAGCTATGTTAAGATATCTGAACTTAAAAAATTACTCTCTGTATCACCATGTCTAAGGTATACAGGGTTTTCAAAATTGGATGCTTATCTTTTAGAGTGTTTTATTGTGATTTAAAAAAACAAAAGTTTAAATAAACTCATTTCCTAAATGGCTTATTTTTTAGATATTTTAGGTAAATTAAAATAAAAAAATTACCACTTTGTATCTCAAAAGTGAAGTCATTTAGGACATAGGGTTATAAAAACTTTTCTTTTTAAAATCACCTAAAAAATAACACTCTAAAAGACGAGCATCTAATTCTCAAATACCCTATATACCTTGTGCATGCTTGTATGGGAAGTGATTTTTTTAAAATTCAGATATCTCAAAAACAGCTACTTATAGTAAGAACATTTTAAAAGCGCAAGTTCGGTACCCTTTGAAAATAATACAAAAACATAAAAAAGGCCGCCTGCAATCGGAATATTTTATACAAAGGCGCCGCTACCGTTTACAGCCACGCGCCAATACACTATGGGATAGAAATCCATTATTTTGACCAAAAAGCAACTTTAAAATTTTAATGGCTCATGCTGTGTATTTCAAAGTAGATACTCCAAACTACATGTACGCAAAATTATAAAAGGATATGACGACTTCTATTGGGGTATTAAGAAACTTGAAAATGTATTTTAAGTAAACATAAATATACAACATTTAATCTCCTTAGTTTATTATTACCCTTGATTACTAAAAAAAGTAAAAGAGTTTAAATAATAAGAGCTATTGTTGTGTTTCCGATGCAGTCTCGCAAAGTCTCGCTACTTTTGTCAAAGATTTTTTTTACCTTTTTCTTTATCAGTTTTTGTACTTACAATTGCCTTCCTACTTTTTGCTACTTCTGAGTGTAAAGACAGATACAAGATTTTTTTATAATTTACAAGGTTTTCCATTTTAAAATTTATGTTTTGTCCTACACTGTATATCCTAAAATCCTGATGAAAGATATGGATTTTACAGAATCTACCCAACAAAACAGTGTTTTTATTTATTTTATACGTTAAAAAATAAAAAAAATTGGGAAGATGTATCTCTATTAAGCTTCTAAGAATAATTTAAAATTATTTTTCAGATTTGGATGGTCATATTTCCGAAACTATTTGAGATAGACACATCAAATGTAGTATTTTTCTAATACGTTTTAAAATATTTTTTTTTGGTGGTGATATAATATTCATGGTATTTCATTTAAAAAATCATACCTATTGTCGTACTCTGTATATCATATGAGATAATAATCATCGGATTACTGATTAGAATACTACCGAATTAACCAAACAAGCTGACATTTTAGTTTATTATGTACAATAAAAAATAATAATGTTAAGTGGGGTATAAATTTAAAATAACATATAATAAGTTTTAGGTTTCCAAAAAGCATTTGTAATAATTTATTATATTTTTCCAGTAAAAAGCACCTCATTTTAAGTTAGATTGGTAAGTTTTAGAATTTTGATCCAAAAAAATTAATTTCTATCCCATAGTGCGATGACCACCTGCATCAACCGGCATATCATAAAAGAAATATGGCAAAGGCGGCCGCGAAGACAAGCATGCCGATTTATTTGCTTTAAACTTTTTGTGATTTTTTTTATCAAAGAGTCCGAATTTACATTTTTAAACTGTTCCTTCTATAAATCAATTTTTATCAAGTATGCCTTTTTTTATGGAAAATATGTTGAAGAATAAGAATTTGTATCTAAAACTTATATACAGAGTGGCTCAAAAAAGTTATTTTGTTTTTAATTTGTGCAAGATACCGCAGGTGGAGCCCCTTCAGTTTACAATAAAATTAATAGCAGATATTTATATTTTACTTCCCAAAACCCCCTATAGCCAAATATTGTGACAGTACACCTAACTATTAACAAACTTATTTAGAAAAAAACTAAAACATGAATTTATTTTTAACACCCTGTATCTCCAAAATCGTCCATTTTTGGAATAAGGTAAGTTGAGTTAGATATTTTAACCTCTGAAATTTACGGTAGCTTTTTTCCGCAACTTTTTAGAGACACCCTGTATTAATTTTTTTTTCTAGATATTGCTTGGGAGATAAACCAGTTCAAATAGAATTTCTCTCCGACCCATCACACAATTTTTCGTACAGTAACGATACAGTAAATTATGAAGATCCCAACTTAAATGTAGGCCTTCCAGTCTTTTCTATACATGGAAATCACGATGACCCCACTGGGGAACAACAAATATCTGCCCTTAATTTGCTTGCTTCAACAGGGCTTGTGAATTATTTCGGAAAATATAATGATTACACTTCGGTAAATATTGAACCAATCCTGTTAAAGAAGGGTGAGAGCAAGTTGGCATTGTATGGATTATCTCATATTAAGGACGAAAGATTGGGAAGGCTGTTTTTGGATAAACAAGTAAGTTTTTGTAATTTGCTGTCTTAAATTTTTTTTATACAGTTGTACAGGGTTCTTATTTATACTTTGCCACCGACTTTACAGTGATAACGGTTACGTCACACAATACTGTTCCGTATCTCCTCGTATAAAAACGGCCTTCGTTTTTATATCTTTATTAACAATAGAACGTAACTATGGTTACAACGACAAAATCTTCACTTGTCAATGTCTCAAAGTTTACAGCACAAAAGTCGAATCTATACTAACTGATCCGGAGGTTTCCGTCGCCCTTTATAGTATGGTGGAAGAGTAAAGAATGATCTATAATCTTCGAGAAATATCGTGAAAATTCCATAGTACAGGGTGGCATAAAAGTTCTTAATGGATAATTCAAGTGTTTTCGAAATCTTCGAAAGTGATGAAAGAACTTGGAAAAAATTAAAGTAAATTATTTAAATAAATTAACAAACCTATAACCTCAAACACATTTTTGAAAGTCTGTAACAATACGGAAACACTATAACTTAATATTTTGCATGTTTTATTTATCTATGTGGTAAAATATGCTCTAACAAATCAACTTAAAGGCGGAAAATAGCATTTTTTTTTTGGTAATTTTCTAGAAACCTGCGGCACCTCCCATTTTAACGAAATTTGGTATACGGGGTTTTTTGGGGCGCTGATCACGAATCTGAAAGATTATTTTGGCGGAAACGTTTTCGTTCTCGAGATATTCATCATCAAAATTCAAATATGAACTAAACATATTTTCACTATATACCCCCTTCTTTTTGCAACACAATTCTTGATTTAAAGCTAAAGTGTCACACAATATTTGATTTTTCACCTTTAAAAACCCCTGTTTTTCTACGTTTTTTACATTATTTTTGCATTAAATTACGTGGCTATTCTTTGATAATGCGGCAACTATACATACACATAGGGCTCATGGCACACTGGGATTGAAATGATTCAAAGTAATCCCTGGGTAGATGCCGAAGACTTTGCGGAAAGAATTGGGGACTCAGTCCGAAGATGAACCTATGGTTATACAAAATGGTCGTCAGACCAATGATAACCTACGGGTCAATTGCCTGGGGTGCAAAGACGCTACAAAAGACGGCAATAAGGCAATTACAAAGTATACAGAGACTCGCTTGTCTATGTATTACGGGGGCCATGAAATCGACCCCTACTGCAGCACTGGAAACGCTGCTTAATCTACCGCCACTTCACATCTACATACAGGGTGAAGTGAAAGCGGTACAATACCGTCTCAAACAAGGCCAGAGTCCTATCATAAGACAGGAAAGGGCCATACAATGGAGATTCAAGGAGGACCAAGAAGTCAACTCAGTGTGTGAGATGCCTTCAGACAAAATGGTACCAAGCTACTGGCTAAACAAAGGTTTTCAAACTTTAATACCAGACAGAAAGGACTGGGTGGCAGGGCCTCCCATTAAAGCCGACCTAATCTGGTATACAGACGGCTCCAAAACAGACCAAGGAGTTGGAGCAGGTATATATGGGGACAAACCAAGGACGAAAATAAACTTGGGTCTCGGACAACACCCTACTGTGTTCCAGGCCGAAATTGTAGCCATAGAACAATGCGCTAGGGAAATCATCAGAAGGAGCTATGAGGATAAAACCATAGTAATCTATTCGGACAGCCAGGCAGCCATCAGGGCACTCAGTTCATGCAAAATCAGCTCCAAGCTGGTGCGGGACTGCGTAATTGCCCTGGAAGAGGTGGGTGCGTCCAACAAGCTAACCATTGCCTGGGTACCAGGACACGAAGGCCACGAAGGCAATGAAGAAGCTGATAAATTGGCAAAGGAGGGGGCTGGTAGGACAATGGTAGGTCCTGAGCCCTACTGTGGTATTCCATCATGCCAGGTAAGGTCATCCATTAGATCATGGATTATGAGGGAATCACAAGACTGGTGGAGGAGAACACCAGGACAGCGTCAGGCGAAAGTGTTCATCAAGGCTTACTCGCCAGAATTTACAAAAGACCTTCTGAATTATAACCGGAAGGCAGTAAGAATAATAGTGGGTCAACTGACAGGTCATTGCAGACTGAATAAACACCTGGAAACTATGGGCCTGGCAGAAGAAAACCTATGTAGGTTCTGCCAGGAGGAGGAAGAAACCGCAGAACACGTATGGTGCTACTGCGAAGCCCTTTGTCGTCTGCGGTTTGCAAGGCTGGGTGAAGAAAAACCTAAAGCGGCAAGATATACCAAGGGGCCAGTTTCAAGCTTGTGGAGTCTGATTAAACAGACCGGCTTGGATAGCGTGCTCTAACCTATGGACGGAGGACACACAATAAACCTGAGCAGGTTGCAGTGTTAGAGGATATGCAATCCACCTCCTAATCTAATCTAATCTAATCTAATCTAATGCAATTTAATGCAAAAATAATGTAAAAACGTAGAAAAACGAGGTTTTAAAAGGTGAAAATCAAATATTGTGTGCCACTTTAGCTTTAAATCAAGAATTGTGTGCAAAAAGAAGGGGGAATATTGTAAAAATAGGGATTATCTTAAATTTCAAGTCTGATGATGAATATCTCAAGAACGAAACGTTTCCGCCAAAAAATTTTTTTCAGATTCGATATCAGCGCCCCAAAAACCCCCGTATACCAAATTTCGTCAAAATCGGAGTTGCCGCAGGTTTCTAGAAAATTACCTTTTTTTTAATAAATACATAAAAAATTGTTTAAATACGAAAATCACACGAAAATGCATGATTTAGTTTACCGTCGTTATTAAGGTTAGGAGTATTTGAAAACCGGTGATGCCAAGTTTATTTTTATAAGATACATCAACTCTGTGTCGTTTTAAATTTATGTTGGGATTAGCGGAACAGGTTAGTTTTTGTTAGTCAATGCTAGTTTTAGTTACTTCTGCTAAGTAATGCTTAGTTTTGGCAAGTTCTTAGTACGTTTTGTTAGCTCTATCTTAACATATTTTTTATTTGTTTATAGAACTAATATACCTGTATGGCAAACACTGTAAGAATTTTGCGACTTTAAAACTTATTTTTTAATAGAAAAGAAGAAAAAATCCGCATGCGTTTTTTGTGAAATGTCTGTATTTTTCTGAAAATGTGGCTTTGTCATATCTCAGCAATTAAGGATGATATTTTAAAAATTTAAAAACTTATTAAATTTTGTCCTGTCCAATTTATTTAATTAAAAATAAATTAAATAATTTATTTAATTATAAACAGCTACGAAACTCCGTCGAGATTCGACACGTTCAGACTAGTCTTAGATTATTTCTTTCGTTTTTAAGGTTACTGTTATGGCGCCGCCAGACCTAGACGACTGGTTTCATCTCCTTGTATTGCATCAAAATAGGGCAAATCGAGGAGTTAAATCATTTATTCCCGATGACTCTTTACCAGATATTCTGGATTTGGTGATCTGGGGTCATGAACATGATTGTAGGATAACTCCTGAAGCTACTGATAATAATGTTTATATTTCTCAACCAGGTAAGTCTAAGCATTTTAAAATGTACAATGTGTCCACAGGTGTACTTTACAATAGAAAAATTGATGCAACATCCATCCTAATTGCCAGAGTTAGTTCACTTTGACTTCTGGCTGTTCTCAGATCTCAAAAATCGTTTATTTGAAACAGTATTCATTAAATAGAAAGCTAATATAGTCATTTGAATAGGTTAGTAGCATAAATTATAAAGTGTATTACAAATTATCAATTTGTAATTTTTTAAACAGTTTTACTTAGGGTTGACATTTATTTGGTATTTATTTGTTTGGGTTGAATTAAGTATTTGCAATTAGCCCCTTTTTGGAAGACAGATAGATCTGAAATTTGTTAAACACTCTTAATCTTGATGACAATACTATACAGGGTGATTCAAAAATCGATCATGAAACTTAAGGGGGTGATTCTACTTGACAAAATAAGGGTAGAGCTTCATATAAATTTTCTTGCAAAATGTCATTTGTTTTCGAGTTACAAGCTGTCAAAGTTCAATTTTTATTTTAGTTTTTCACCATATTGCATTAATTTTTTTAACCAATCCAGTTGTTATTTGGCACACCAATCGAGCTTTGCAGATCCTAAAATTTTAAGACAAAAGTACTTTTTTAAATACAGCCAGAGGGCACTTTAAATCTTAAAACTTTATTTACATCATAACTTTTTATTTTGACTGATATCGCAAAGCTGGGTGCGCCATTTTATAGACAATCAAAAACTTAAAAAATAAGGTACTCTTTATTAAAGTCGATAAACCTCACCGCTTAGGCACCAATGGACATCAAAGTTTTTCATCAATTTCAATCAAATTACCTAGATACATACAGGGTGTCCAGTAACTCAACCGACAAACTTAACCGAACGATTCTACAACAGAAAATAAGAAAAAAATCTTCATATAAACATATCTCCTAAACGTCTTAGTTATTGAACTACGGTTGTTAAATTAAAAAGTTTTTGTTATTTTCTGTTGTAAAATCGCCTTGTAATGTTCGTCAGTTGAGTTACTGGACACCCTGTATATATGAGGTAATTATTGAAATTGATGAAAATTTGATGTCTATTGGTGCCTAAACGGTGAGGTCTATCGACTTAATAAAGGTACCTTATTTTTAGGTTTTCGATTGTCTATAAAATGGCGCCCCCAGCTTTGCGATATCTAGCCAAAATAAAAAAGTTATGATGTAAATAAATTTTAAGTTTTTAGGTAAAGTGCCCTCTGGCGGTATTTGTACTTGTCTTAAAATTTAGAATCTGCAAAGCTCGATTTGTGTGCCAAATACCAACCGGATTGGTTAAAAAATAAATGCAATATGGCGAAAAACAACATAAAATGAACTGACGGCTTGTAACTCAAACGAATGACATTTTGAAAAAAATTTATATGAAGCTCTACCCTTAATTTGTCAAATAGAATCTACCCCCTTAAGTTTCGTGATCGATTTTTGAATGACCCTGTATAATTTATTATTAATAGATAAAACTTATTGATCAACCTGGTTTATATTTTTTAGAAGAGTTATTCACAATAATAAGTGCTTTCCTAATTTATTTTAGGTGAGTTCAGTTGCCACATCACTCTGTATTGGGGAATCCATACCAAAAAATATAGGACTTTTAAAAATCCACAAGAAGCAATTTAATATGATTCCTATACCTTTAAAAACAGTAAGACCGTTTTATTTTTAAGGATTTGAGACTTAAAGAACTGGATCAGATGCCTGAAGACATAGATTGTTATGATGAATCGTTAACTTATCAAGCGTTGGCTGAGAAAATTGTAGAAAAGGAAATTGATTCTATGATTATAGAAGCCAACAATTTGGGTAATATTGCTTGATTGTGCAGTTAGCCCAATGATCTGAAAAATAAAACGGATAGCTAATAGAAAATGTTCCCCATATATTTTCAATAGACCTGCGCACGAATTTTTAACCCCACACTGGGAGAGTTGCTGTACACCTTTGCACATGCGCAGTTCTCATAAAAGTTAGTGTTTTTCAATTAAAATCCAATATAGTGTTGGCAACATTGACAAAATTTGCAGTATTTTAATAAATATAGTGGTTGCAACACTGAAAATGTTTACCTACATAGCAACAGGGCCACACTCATTAAAATTATCAATTTTAGGCGTTCAACCAATTATAACCGCGGTAATAATTGGTGACAACTTTCACATATAATACATTGTTTAAACGTCAACATAACCGATTGGTAAATACCGTTTTAGAATTGGTTCTTCGCCTAAAATTGATGAATATAATTGATAATTTGGGATTTTCCGATTATAAAACCAAGGTAAAATTGACGCCGTCGGCCGCCCAAAAACCAACCTCTCATCTACGCTCGACCGTTATTAGTCATTTGGTATTCTCGCAAAGCACAAATGAAAGGACATTTGTGCTTAGCGAGTCTTCGTTCAGTGTGTTTTAACTTTCGTTTATTTTAGTTTTGATAAACCAAAACTAAATAATGAGTAATTGTATAGTGTTGTTTTGCAGAAATTGGAAGGTTTTTCTTGTGGTTTTGATTGCAAATATGAGGTCAGTTTGTCCCTAACCCCAAAAATTTTCAGCATAAAATTTTCTAAGATCACGAACGTTTGCAAACGACCAAAGGCAAAGGTGATAACTTGGTCAAGTCAAATGAGGGAACGGCGTTTACAAATGGCACAACACGCCAAGTTTAACTGAACGAAAACTGCTAAGGCAGCGGAAGTGAAATAACAGTTTAAAAATTGAGATTTAGTCCTCAAACTAGTTACACCAAAACTAATTGGTTTTATGATAAAATAAACCAAATACCAATTGATTTAGTTTTGTTGTGTCAAAGTAGTTTTAAGAAGAAAGATAATAACGCAAAAATATCGTGCAGTTTTAAGGTTAAGTGAAAGAGGGTCCAGCAAAAAACGGAATTCAAGTTGAGATTAGTGCTTCAAAGCACTCTCGTATACTAAATTATACAAGACAAAAAAAAGTACCCAATATCTAAACCGGTTTAATTTTTAGGGACTTCTATGGAAGACGAGTACAAACTTAAAATAAAATATTTAAATATGTGTATATATCCAAGAAACAAAATTAGGTAATTGTCTAGAAAGTTGCGGCAACTCCAATTTTGACGAAATTTGCAATACGGTGGTTTTTGGGGCGCTGATCACGAATCTAATTTTTTTCGGAAACGTTTTGATCTTGAGATATTCGTCATCATGGTCAAACTGTTCTTATTTTTACTATAATTTCCTTTTTTTGCACTAAGTTACTGATGTAACACTAAATTAGCACACAATATTTTATTTAACTATAAAAAACCCTTTTTAAAACATGTTTTTCTTATTGGTTTTTAGCCTTTCTTTATTAATATAAAAAGTTTGCTTTAAATCAAGTCGCCATGTCTGAAACCATTATACACATAGGTGTATGCATGGTTGCAGCGTTTTAGGGGTAAAAGATTTGGAATTTAATGAAAAAAACGTGTAAAATAATTTAAAAAAGTATTTTTTTAAGATGTTTATATAATATTGTGTGCCTGTTAAGTGTTATATCAAGAATTTTGTGCAATAAGAAGGCGGAATAGAGTGAAACTAAGAATTGAATTTCAACTTTGATGATGAATATCTCGAGAACAAAACGTTTCCAAAAGAACTCGTGATTAGCGCCCCAAAAACCCTCGTCTACCAAATTTCCAAACCCGGTCCTGTTGTTTGTTTTCCGCTAGTCTGTAAATTTTTAGTGCGCATGCCCACAAGGGTACTGCGCAGTGCCCACGTAGGGGTTATTGTCATTTTTGCTGTATTTATCCTTATTATTTTTCAGATCAGTGAGTTAGCCTGGTATAATACGTAAATAATCCTTTAAACTTAACATTAGATCAAAGCGGCTTTTGAATACGCAAGATTTGCTGAAAAAAATTAATTTATTTAGTTTCGTGCCTTTTTTCAGTCAAAGAAGTCAAAGTCAAAAACATGCTTTATTGTTTAAATATGTACTTGTCTCATTAACAAAGCTGTAATAATAATATAAACAAAAAAAAAACATCAAAACAATCCAAATACTTAACATACATTGAAACTGATTAATTTAAATTAATTTAAAAAATACACACCAACCCTTAAGATTTTTGGAAACCCCAAACATTTGACATTGACAGGCTGGGTTAAAGCGCCGCTTCCATATATGGCGGTATGAATATTCGTGATAGATCGTCAAAGGAACCCCCAAAAAGATTTTAAAAGTGTTCTTATTATGAAGGCCATTTAATTACTGGCCCAAGCCCTATCGGCCAAAGAGGTTGTAAATAAGTTTTTCTACGACCACTTGTGAAAATAGCAAATAGCACACTGGTTTCATGCATAGAAAATGCGTTATATCACACTAGTGTTGCA
Organism: Listronotus bonariensis; assembly: GCA_014170235.1. NCBI lineage: Eukaryota > Metazoa > Arthropoda > Insecta > Coleoptera > Curculionidae > Listronotus > Listronotus bonariensis. The sequence continues at coordinate 54,692 of JACEGR010000233.1, forward strand.
AAGTACTCTTACAGCACTAGTGTTGCAAAGTACTTTTACAACACTCTTGTGATATATATTATGGTGTATTCTAAAAACTGCTATTGGCTTTGGAAGTGACATATTTATTGTAGTGACAGTAAAAAAACTTTTTACTATACCTTAAACAGTAGAACCCAAATTAGCGAAAATCATCTTATTAACGTTAAATCACTACACAGTAGAAGCTTTCTTTTAATATTAAAAGAGTAATAATAAAATTTACGAAAACATAAAAACATAAACAAAAATAGACATAACCACAAAAAACAACTTTCACTGACTGCTCGCTCAGTGGCACGGTGTTGTCAGGTAAGTAGATCAAATTAAAAATCTCCCTCCTACCTTTGAGCACGCCCTTTATAGAGGCAGCCTTGCCGCTTGACCGTTCGACCTAAAGCGCCAGAGACAAAACTCCTATAGATCAAATTCCTTTCTCTCTGTCTTCGTGTACTAAAACAACTAGTTAAATCTTTTTTTAATCCCTTAATTAAACCTGAGGCTAATACACAGCTTTATACATCCACTTTCTTCTATCCATTCATAAATAGAATCAGACCCTTCCGACGTTGCCAAATGCTTTCAATATTCTGCATGGTATAACGGACGTTTAGTAGTCCTTTTTTTCTACTTTGGGACTTTGGTTTACTAATTTTATCACAGCACACCTTTTCACTCCCGGTCTCTTAAGTTTGTTTTGATATTTTTTTAACGGAATATTTTGATGTGGGCCCTTACGTTTTATTTAGAAGAGTGTGTAAAATAGTGAGTATCAATAATAAAAAAACCCTTAAAATAGCAGAAAACCGTATTAAACTATTAACATTATTACCTAACCAAACCATACAATTTTTATTAAGTGAGGGCCTTTTTAAATTCCAAAATGATAAAAGTTATATAATGCTTCTAGGTAGGTGATTTTTGATGTAAAAATATTGTCAAAACAGTATAATATAGCAGTGAGGAAAAGTACATATCACACTAGTGTTACAAAGTAAAAATCACCCTAGTGTTGCAAAGTTCTCAATTGTTTTTTATTTTTTCTGTAAAGACAAACTTTATTTTTTTTTCGGTGAATAATTTGTGGTCGTAGGAAAAATAGTGTACTGTCCTCGTGTGAAAATTACTTTCTTACACTCGTGGGTTTGTCACACTCGGCTAACGCCTCGTGCTACAATATTCCCACTCATGTGAAATTAGTCATTTTCACACTTGTTATGTAATATACTATATTTAACCCCATGGTGATGTTAGTATCGTTCTGGAACCAACATTTTTATTTAAAATTTAAATCCTTCTAACTCTGTTAAAAAATTTCATATGAAAAAATAATTTAAGTGTTTAGGTACAAAGGGTTATTTTTTAACCCCAAGAAAAAAATATCTGCAAGGAGATTTATTATTATTATTTTTTTTTATTGTTCTAGGCCAAGAGGGCAATATGTTGCCGTTAATAAGGTTAAATGTTATATATGTAGATGAAAAACAAGCGTTCAATGCTATTAGATTCGGTCAGCAGTATATTGGTAAAGTGGCAAATCCTAAAGAAATGGTAAAACTTAAATCTGGTACGACCAAAACTATTAGAAGAAAAAAGAACGAACAGGATGATTTTATGGAAAATGTAAGTTATTATATTTTCCGATATTTTGTTTTTGATGTAAGGGGTTATATTCAGTTAGAAGACCAAAAAGCCAATTTTTCAAGATTTTTTCTGAAAAGCCATTTAAATTTATTAATTTGAAATTTTGTACATATTCTGTATATTTTCAACAATATTTTGACATATTGAATTTGTCAGAAAAATTATTTTGAAAGCCTCTGCAGCTGATGTCCAGGTGCTCCTCTAAAAAGACAATTTGCGGTGACCACTATATTTCTGGCCTGGATCATCTAAAATGAAAAAAACCAAACGTATCCAGTATCAGAAATGTGTAATCTCATAATTAATTGAAAGAATTAGCAAAAAATTTTGACAAACTGTCAGTTCTTTAACACAAAAATCGATTTCGGGCTTCAAATTGGGGCCTTAAATTATTTATTAAAAATTAAATACAGGGTCATTTAAAAATCGATCACGAAACTTAAGGGGGTGGATTCTACTTGACAAAATAAGGGTAGAGCTTCATATAAATTTTTTTCAAAATGTCAATCGTTTTTAAGTTACAAGCCGTCAAAGTTTAATATTTATTTTGGTTTTTTCGCCATATTGCATTTATTTTTTAACCAATCCAGTTGATATTTTTGCACACAAAAAGAGCTTTGCAGATTCTAAAATTTTAAGACAGAAGTACTTTTTTAAATACCGCCAGAGGGCACTTTACCTAAAACTTAAAATTTATTTACATCTATAACTTTTTTATTTTGACAGATATCGTAAAGCTGTGGGCGATTTCTACAACAGAAAATAAGAAAACTTTATATAAACCTCATGTCCTAAACGTCTACAGTTAACACACCATATTTTAAAAACCAAAACGTTTAGGACATAATAATATGTTTATATGAAGTTTCTTCTTATTTTCTGTTGTAGAATCGTCTCCCGCAAAAGTCTTGTTTGGCTGGAGTTACCGGACACCCTGTTTGATGGTAGGTAATTTGATTGAAATTGATGAAAACTTTGACACTCTATTGGTGCTCTAAACGGGTGAGGTTTATCGACTTTAATAAAGAGTACCACATATTTTAAGTTTTTGATTGTCTATAAAATGGCGCCCCCAGCTTTGCGCCGTGCCGTCTGTCAAAATAAAAAGTTATGATGTAAACAAACCTTAAGTTTTTAGGTAAAGTGCCCTCTGGCGGCATTTAAAAAAGTACTTTATGTCTTAAAAATTCAGACTCTGCAAAGCTGGATTTGTGTGCCAAATATCAACTGGATTGGTTAAAAATAACTATGCAATATGTGCGAAAAAACCAAAAATAAAATTGAACTTTGACGGTTTGCTTAGACCTCGAAAACGAATGATATTAAAAAAAAATAATATGAAGCTCTACCAGTATTTTGTCAAGTCAGAATCACTCCCTTAAGTTTCGTGATCGATGTTTGAATGACGGTGTATTTATCGCAGAAGAAGGACCTTCGATTAATCGCTAAAAAATATATTTTAGAACCTTGTATCAAAATTTGAGAGTGATCGGTTAAGTAGTTTTCGAGAAATCGTGGTCACCGTCTTTGAAAACACTGTTTTGAGAAACACGCGTTTAAAGCTTTAAGAAATCTATACACTTAGTTGAAAAAATTTCATAAATACGCGCTTCTCTCCGAAACTATTTCACTGATTAATTTCACATTTTTAGGGAATATACTTGAATACATGTGAACTTGTGAAAAATTATTGAAAAAAAAAAGTTTTTTTTCTTAAATCGCAAGTGGATATAACCTCTTAATTAAATTTTGAAATTCTTTTAGGTAATAGTTCGATATAGCGGTTTTCGCTATTATAAGAGATTTTCGAAAAATTCTTTTTCAGGGCGTTTCTATAGGTCGATTATGACACAAATCTGTGTGCGCGTTTTCCAAAATCCATTTCTATAATTTAATATTAATAAAAACATTTACGGGACGGTGGAGTGAACAGGGGTGCTGGGTGGGGACAAAACAGTATAAATCCAACGTCAAACACAAGAAAACATTAATACACTGCACTCGGGGCACATGAAAAATGTAAATTAATTTTGAAAAGTATTAAATTTTTCGAAAAACTATCCCACACATACGGGATATCTCGTGCGCCATTAATTAAAGAAGGAAAATAGGCGCATTCATTTTGGTCAGCTGATAACATGAAGTTCGTCATTATGAAAATGACAGTCTTGATAGAAGCAGCGTTGCCAAACTTCTTATGAAGAATTAACACCAAGCCTATTTCGGAGATTATCCACCATTTCCATGAGAAACAATGGTATTTTTTGTAGAAATGCCTCCTTCTTTATGTTTAGGTATTTTCCTTTTTTCTCTACAAATTATTATAGGAAGAAGGAATAACTTAATTTTTCATATGAATTTTGTCCTGTATCTTCCTTTTTTTAAGCTATTGACACTTTCTCACTTTATTTGGCAACATCACAAGACATTTACAGTTCTGTTGCAAACTCTTCTTTTATGCAGTGACAGCCATGGCGGGATTGTTTTAATATTATTTATTTTTAATTTTTTTAAACAATTTTTTGGACATTTTTGTAAACAGAAAGTGCGGTGTGTACTGTGAAATACTGTTTTTGGGCGTTTAATGTAGGATTTCTACTGTTTCGTCCCCACCCAGCACCCCTGTTCACTCCACACCGTCCCGTAAATATGTTTTTATTAATAATAAATTATAGAAATGGATTTTGGAAAACGCGCACACAGATTTGTGTCATAATCGACCTATAGAAACGCCCTGAAAAAGAATTTTTCAAAAATCTCTTATAATAGCGAAAACCGCTATATCGAACTATTACCTTCTTTTAGGATATTCCTTTACCAAGCAGAGTAGAAGATTTGGTGCTGCAATATTTTGAAAATAATGAGAACAAACAATTAAAATGTCTCTCACTGAAGGCTTTAAATGATTCTGTTGTAAAGTGTATTGATTCGGCTAATATGGAAGCACCTGTATTTGTTGCCAAGTAAGAGTGATATTTCTTCTTATCCTTACACCGACACACAAAACGCGCACGGACGCGACCTACTACAGGGAATATTTTTTGATCTTTTGGATCCGAATTTTAAGTCAGTTTAGGCCGTACACCTCCCAATTTCGAATAAATTTCAAAAACCGTAAAAAATGGGTAGAAAATTTCGCTATTTCTTACGGTTTTTTGAAATTTACCCAAAATTGGAAGGTGTTTGGCCTAAACTAATTTAAAATTTGGATTCAGCGGAGTCAAAAACATGCTCTAGATAGGTTTCGTCCGGTTTATAGAAAACTTATTTTTCTATATGGGTCGGTGCACAATTTTTTTTTTTTTACAGCGGACTCGCTCGCTTCAAGCATGTTTTTCGACCCGCCGAATCTGAATTTTAAATCAGTTTAGGACGTACATCCTCCAATTTTGAATAAATTGGAAAAACGATAAGTCGCACAACTAATTTCATTCATAGTTTCGCCGACGATAGTACCCTTCACTCTAGTTTTCAGGTTCCTAAACCTATTACTAAACCTGACTTGGAAAACAAACGCAGAGCGATGCAGATATCTCTTTCGCAGGATCTTAATTTAATATTGGATTGGGGTGCTAAAAATCTCGTCCATTTTAATGCATCCAAAACACAATCATGTTCCTTGTCGCGAAAAGAGTCATCAAATACTCATCCTCTACTTATGAGCGGCCAAGTTTTTACAGAGCAAAGACACCTTTAATCTTGTGGGCGTCACATTTGAAAGTAACCTTAACTGGCATAAACACATTGTATCTATAGCCACGTCAGCTTCAAAAAAGCTTGGATTTCTCTTTCGAGCCAAAAGTATTTTTCCCTTCTAATTTATACACTTTATATGTGTCCCAAATCCGACCTCCCTTGGAATATTGTTCTCATATCTGGGGCATGGCGTCCCCCACAACCCTAAGCATTCTTGATTCTATTCAAAGAAGAGCTATTCGTCTCATTAATGATCCTTCACTTACAGAAAGGCTTCCCTCTCTTGCACATCGTCGGGCTGTGGGGGATTTATCGCTTTTTATAGGTACTTCCATGGCTTCTGCTCTGAAGAATTGTCCAGTATAGTTCCTCCACTTACGGTTCCCCAACAGAGAAACTCGTGGTTCCGCGCGTATGCATCCCTATACGGTCCAACTGGACGGGCCCCGAACTTCCCACTTTGTTCGTTCTTTTATCCCTAGAGTTTCTAGACTGTGGAACCTGCTGCCCGCGGAGGTCTTTCCTTCCCCCAAATCTTCAAGTATTTAAGTCCCGTGTCAACAAACTCCCTCTTACCTCGCTATAAAAAAAAAGAAATGAAAAAATTTGCACCATTTTTTACGATTTTTGCAATTTACTTGAAATTGGGACCCGTACGACCTAAACTGACTTGAAATTCGGATCTAGAGGATCGAAAACATACCCGTAGATAGGTCGCGTCCGGTGCACATCAAACTTTTTGTATGTCTGTGTTATTAGTATGGTTAATTTGTGCTCTAAAGGAACACTTTTGTGATTTTTTTTTTTTTGACGACATAGTCAAAACTTATTTATTAATTTTAATGGTGCATTAAAATACAACAATAGAAGAATACTGTGTGGAAAGTCAAACTAAACAACCATTTGATAATATTTATTTTTACCATTACTGCTTATTATTATTAACATTAGGCAACTTGTTGTTGTGGGTAAGTTGCGAAGTTGGAGATTGCCGTTGAGGTGCAATTGAACCGGTCGTCGTTACAGGTAACAGAGACACATTGTTGCTTGCTAGAAGACGGTACAATGGGCCTTGAGTGCGTTTTGCTGTGTTCAAAGGTAGATGAATTTTGGGATAATATTTTGTTTGATAAGTCCGTCTTGAAACTTGTAGAGCTTTCTAGGTAGCCTTCTGCAACAGATGATGACTTCCAACCTTCAAGTCTTTTAATATTCGTTATGCCTTCACCAGAATTAGCTAACATTGTAGCTGAGGAACGGCGAAAGCTATGTCCCGTGTAAAGTTCTGGGTTTGGAAGACGTAAATAGGCAGCTATTTCAGAGGGCATCTTGCCAAAAGAATTTATTCCTATGCACTGGACAGTACAAGCCAATTTTTGTAATTAACAAAAAATCTTCTGTGTGGTGTTTCGGGCTTTCGTAAACTGAAATACTTTCTATACAAAGCTAGATATTTTCCATTTTCAATTTCCTCGGAAATGACAAAACTTCGGCTAGAATGGTTTTGGAGTCTGGAATATTTACAATTAAAAGATTCCCCTTATCGTCAATATCATCAATGCTAATTTTCATCAATTCTTCTCGACGACACGCACCAGCTAGTCCGAAAATTGTAGCTACCTTCATCGCTAGATAGACATCATTTGGAGCATCATTAATAAATTTTGCTATTTCATCTTTCGAGAAAATTTTGGCCTTCTTGGGTCTAAATCCCACATTTTGCTTCTTCAAAAATGATGTAACTTTGAAATATTTGCTTAAATCCATGTTCTTTTCGATCTTAATGACACTTTTTAACATGGAATACCTTGACCATAAGGTATTGGGCTTACATGTTTTAGCAAGTTCCGCGAAATATGCCATAAAAACTTCTTCTTTCATACTTTTGATTTTTTCTCGCCACACCAGCTTGTAAATGCTGTATATTCTTTCTCGTACCTGTGCTTCGACTTGGACGGCAACAAATCTAAATTTGCTATTTCGGCTGCTTTTAGAATGGATTCAGGTAATTCCTCGTCAGAAGACTCCATGGGAAACGTTTTTATTCAAAATCGACGATACTGATCAGAATGTACTAAAGACACTTTTAATTATCAATGACTTTTAATGACTTTGATCTTTTATAATATGGACACCGGCACCTGTCAAAACTAAAAATCTGACAAGCAAATTTAATATATACCAGGATTTTTGAAACAATGTTTTTAAAACAATATTAATTTTTAGTGAATATTTCGTTGATTTTACACCTAATTTGTACAAATAAAAGAATACTATGCCAATAATAAAATTATACTAAGTCAAACTTCAGAATTAAAAACATTTTAAGTACCTGTTTAAGTGGGAAATTTGCAAGGGTTTACTTTTCCGCACCAGTGCGAAAAGTGATTATTTTCCACACTAGTGCGGGAAAAGTGACACTCTCCAAACTAAATTGCGTGCGGAAAAATGCTGCTTTCCACACGCTAGTAGAAAAAAGTTGTTGAAACTATCCCAATATATGTAATATTATATTTCTTTTCTCTTCCATATTGTAGTATTAATAATAAAAACTGTTTTAATTAAAAACTAGTAACATTAATGTCATGTTTGATTTTAGTCATCTAACTCAAGAATTGAAAAAAACTTGAGGCTGAAATGGTTGAAATTGATGAAATTGATCAGTTTTTGGCCAATTTAAAAGAACAAGAAGATGAACCTGATTTGGTAAGCCATTTCTTTTACAATAAGAAAACAGTAACAATACATTTTATTAAAATATATATAAAAAAACAGTTTTATAGGCATGATGCCAGTTTTTTTTTTTAAATGGTTCTATGGTGTTCACAAGTATGTGCTATTTTGAAAAAATTGCAAAAAATACGATTTTAATTTTAAGTTTTAAATACCCACAAAACATACTACGTTTTATCATGGCGGCGCTGTTTATATAGACGTGACGTCACCAATAAACAGAGGTGCGTTTCAAAGTCGGTCTATATAGGGTCGCGACATTCGGCCGTATTGCTTTGACGTGTTATGACGTCACATCTCCCATTTTTCGGCCATGTTGTTCAGTGCCGGAGATATACAGTTTATTGTATTAGTAGAACAACCGTTTACACAACAGGTTTTAATTATTATTAAGTTGTAAATTCTTTTACTTTAATTTAAATAAAATACATTTGGAATTACATCTTTCAACAAATATCACTTCCAAACAATGCAGAATGAAATGCGCAAATTCTAGACGCCACTGGATTGATCATCAGCTTTGATATTACCCAGTCTTGCCAACTTTTCTCCGTAGAGTGCCCTTCCGCGTCCCCAACCTTGAACCGCCTAAAAGTTGAGGATGTGTCGCAACCTTATAAATATAAACTAACCTTGGTGCGTTTCTCTTTCAAGAAAGCTGTTAGCATGCAAAGTGGCAGCGCTACCTCTAGCTGTTTGCTCTAAAGGTAGCTTAAATGACAATCCTGAATTTGTGATATTGACGGGCTTTTTTATTTTTTAGGTTTATTTTATAAAAACTAAACATTACCTTTCATTACATTGTTAAAACAATACGTTTTTATAATCCATAAATCTTATTGCATAAATATAATAAATACAAAATAAGTCATTTTTGGATGTTGTCAACATGCTTAATATAATGAAATTTTTCCACAGTACCCTGTATAATAAATAACAAAATTCCCTTAAACAAAAATGTATATAATTTTGTTATACACAAAGAATACCAATCCATAGAATCCCACAAGTGAGATTTCAGCGTACCCTAAAAATTTTTAGTACCTACCGCGACCAACAGATGGCGAAAGTAGTACGATGTCGCTTTGCTAATACGATTACCATCAGAAATTGATAGCAGTCGCTGACGAGCAGTCGGCCCGATCAGTTAGAGTGAGGATATACGCAAAATTTAATAAAAATAAAATCCCCGATAAATGGACCCAGTATCCATAAGATTATTAAATTTATTATTTCAGAATAGGATATATCGATGCGTTTTACAAAACATCGTAAGCGACATTCGCCAATTTTACGGGAAACGATTTTTCTTCCCATCGCGTTATTTTAAAGAAAAACCGAGATCTGAATGTTTTATTTTAGATTTCTTCTTAATTTGAATTACAAAACAAACATATTAACATTTAATGCAAAATTTTAGTCTCTAAAAAAAAGCTAAAAATTTTAAAATTCTAAACCTAAATAATAGTTAATTTTTAAATTTTTATTTTTATTTAATTTATTCTTGATAACGATGGCAGACTTGCCACCAAAACGTCGATTTTTAGTTCTCTATTTACTTGCTTTATTTATTTTTTTTTGGTTTTTGGTACTATTAATTTATTTTTTGGCGTGTACCCAAATAACTACCATTAATTAAATGAACCGCCGAACCAATATAGAACATATCTTCATCTGAAATAAAGCCAATGAAAAAAAAAATCGTTTCCCGTAAAACTGACGAATGTCGCTTACGATGTTTTGTCAAAAACCCATCGTGAATATCCACTCTGAAATCATAAATTTAATAATCTTATGGATACTACCATTTATCGGGGATTTTATTTTTATTAAATTTTGCGTATATCCTCACTCTAACTGATCGGGCCGACTGCTCGTCAGCGACTGCATTGATTACATATTCCAAGAGTTATAAAGTACTCCTGCCAGGAGCTTTAAAATGATGTGCCCTAAGACCTCCACTTCCATTAATTTTTTTAATATGGCGTCCATCTGTCAGATTGCCATTAAAGTTGTGCAGTGATATGTCAAAAAATGGGAAATCTTGTTTATGGACTAAGGTTTCAAATCTCATTAGATTATACCGAATGGTGCAGATTTTAGAAGGAGCGAGGGACTTTAAGTCCTCAGTGTATTTGTTTTGTGTGCATTGAATATTTCATGTTATACAATGTAACAAAGTTTTTTTATTTTTTTTTTTCTAGGTCGTGGTTCAAGAGGCGGAAGAGGTAGCAGAGGAAGGGGAAGAACTACTTAAGTTGATACTTATATTTTATTTTTTTATTTTGTATCCTTGATTATTAAAAATATTAGTCAGGCTTAAACTGTGTTATATTTTGTTTTGTTTGCATTCCGTATTTCTTGTTGTAGGCTGTTAAACTTGTTATTTATAAGTCCTATAAATAGTTATTCACATCGTTAATTATGCTCATTTGTAGTAATGTTAAAAAATAATTAAATTTTGTAATTTACGGTTTGAGTAGTTTTTTTTTTATAAATTTTGAGTCCTTAGCAGTTATTAGCTAATAATGGATAAAATTAGAGGAAAATAATACACACTTTTCAAATAAAATCTTATTTTATTTAAATATATACAAAATAAATAAATAATACTGTTAATATAGAGTGGTAAAAAACGTTTTGGAAAAACCTACAAAAACTAACATTTATCTTTTAACCCTCATTTTTAGTCTTTAATGATTACATTGATGGATTTGCTATAATTAAATGCTTTATTCTTATTCCTAATTATTACATAATTTAAGGTTAATTAGACATATTATATGCATGCCAATACAAGTCACAGATTAAGAATATGATACCAGAACAATATAGGTACATAAAAGTAGTCACTTGATGTCAGAGAAAGTTTATTAGTTTTGACGTTTACCGTTTGACAGCTGTCCAGTGTCATCTTTTGTATAAATTGGTATAGTTGCTGTATTCCTTTATGCTCCAGAACCGTCCGGAACGACACCGTAAGTGTTCCCTTTACAATTTTTGACATTTTTTTATGTTGTAGAACCGTTCTTGACACTATTGATACTTCACAGAACGGTTTAGAACGATTCTACAAGGTAAAAGGAATACACTAATTCCCTTTGTAGGGTCTAGAACCGCCCGGAACGACACCAAAAGTGTTCCTTTTAATTGCAGTCACATATGTTTTGTATTTTTGACAGTTTTGACTCTCTTGACAGTTCAAGAACGGTTTCGGGCGGTTCTAGAGCACAAAGGAATACACCAAACGATAGTTGACAACAATCAATTGCTATATTCCTTTTATGCTCCAGAACTGCCCGGAACGACACCATAAGTGTTCCCTTTACAATTTGTTGTACATTTTTCATGTTGTAGAACCCGTTCTTGACACTATTGACAGTTCAGAGAACGGTTCTACAAAGTAAAAGGAATACACTAAATTATGCAAATTCATCTTGCTTAATATGTTTGACCTACTCATGAGTAGGCATACTTTCTATGTTAGCTGCTTACAGCAGCTGTAAGCACTTTGTTTTTTTGACAAATTGATGACGTCAGTCTTATAGCAGCTCACAGCGGTTGTTAGCGGCCTCGGAAGATGTCTAACAGGTTAAAAAAACAAAGAGGAAATCCATGGCCGAAATTTGAGGTTAGAATTCAAACAAAATTGGTCGGAAAACCAGATTCGATCGGACTCTACTTTTTACTAATAATATTTCTACTTAAAAAAATTGTAATTTTAAAAACATTAATACAACCCGTAAGCTAGTTCTGGTAAAATATGACTTGAAAATAGAGAGAATAAAGCGTTACTACGTCACAAAGAGAGCTGCAGAAAGATTGTTGGTAATGATTTTATACACAAATATCTTCACATACAGGGTGTCCGTAATTAATTGGCCATAGGGTCGATACGATACCTGACATGAAAAATAAAGCATTTGAGCATCAATTATCACGCTTAGCAAAATGTTATGGGTTTTCGTTCTACAGGGTGTTAAAAACCATTTTTTACCAAACATTTAGTGAAATATCTCGGAATCCACTGAACAGATTAAAGTAAAATTTGGTGTACTCTTACTATTTGGGATGACGTACACGAATATAATATCTATTTTGCCATTACCACTAGATGGCGCTACATACAATAGCATTAATTGATTAAAATGGTCATAACTTTTTGACCTTCCTGTATGCACATTTGCGAGTGGAAATAATAAAACAGCATTTAATTTTGGTCAAAAAAGGTATACTTCTTTGATCTCCAAAAAGTAGACCGTTTTCGAAATAAACGACTTTTTTTAAATTAAATAACCGTCAGGAATTGTGGTTAAAGATTGTAGAAGCAGTATATCATCAGAGCCCAAGAAGAATTATTATTTGGAGTCAGGCTAAATTTAAATAAAAAATTAGACAATGTGTCCTAGTGGATGGTGAACATTTTGAACATTTATTATAATCAATAGTCTTTTCTAACTCTATCGTTGTTAATTAAATTTTAGAGCGTTCGTGCGCAACCTAATAAAAAAGTCGTTTATTTCGAAAACTGTCTACTTTTTGGAGGTCAAAAAAGTATACCTCTTTTGACTAAAATTAAATGCTGTTTTACTATTTCCACACGCAAATGTGCATACAGGGAGGACAAAAAGTTATGACCACTTTAATCAATCAATGTTATTGTATGTGGCGCCATCTAGTGGTAATGGCAAAATAGATATTATATTCATGTTCGTCATCCCAAATAGTAAAAGTACACCAAATTTCACTTTAATCTGTCCAGTGGATTCCGAGATATTTCACTAAATGTTTGGTAAAAATTAGTTTTAACACCCTGTAGAACAAAAACCAATAACTTATTTTCATGTCCGGTATCCTACATTAACCTATGTCCAATTAATTACGGGACACCCTGTATACACGTTCAGCCACTTCAAAAGATTCATATGCAATTAAAACAACAACAAAGTGGAACCAAGGAAATGTTCACATGATGGTAGTTTTGTCTAATCTCTACCTGTTAGGGTTTAACACGTTTTAGACCGTCATGAACCTTTTGAAGTGGCTAAACGTATATACAGAATGTTTTAAAACAGTGGTGTCTGCTATGGTAGAATCATCTCATTAAAATAAGAAAAAAAGTTCATATAAACATGGATCTGAAAATTTTTCGTTCTCAAGATTTTAAAATTTCGAAAACGTAAAATTTGTTAGACTAGATATAAACGTTATTTAATTATTTGTTGTTGTTACATAATTGTTAATAAAAAATTATAAAATCTAATTTTTAGAAGAAAAACTTTTACGCAATGTTTATTTTATGGTCTAGAAACATGCAATCAGGTGAGTTTTATATTTTTTCTAAAACTAAACAAAATACAGGGTGTTTTCTAAACGATGGTACAAAACTTTAATGTGTGATTCCTTAGGTTATTTTATGAAAAAAAGTTCCTATTAACATAAATGTCCGGAGATGCTTCCTTACTGAGATACAGGGCGTTAAAATTTAAGAAAAAAATAGTTTTTTCTAAATATTTTTAATATGCTTAGGCCGATTTAAATAAAATTTGGTACATTTATTTAAAGTAATAAGGCGCTTATTTAGCCCTAACCAGTTTGTTATTATTGGGTCCAGTGGCGTCTCAGTGGGCACCGCAACTTATATTATTAAGAAAAAAAGTACTGACTTCTTTTGACGTTTATATATTTTTTTATAATTAGGCAATTAATAATATAACTTTTTAGTTTTTTAGTATTTTCTTCGTATCTTGCTTTATTTTCGAGTAAAAAAAATTGAAGCCACTTTAAGTGATACTAAAAATTATCGCATAAACAGCATAAAATAAAATTCAAAATTAAAAAATAAACAATTTTGACCTTAGTAGATAAGGAAAATGACGATTTTCGATAAAATACACGACTTCTCATTTATTTTAAAGCAAATAATTGTTTATTTTTTATTTCTGTTTTTTACCATGTCGTCTATGGGTACTTAAAATTAAAGTGGCTTTAATCTTTTTTCTCAAAAACAAAGCTAGATACAAAAAAAGTTGTATTATTAATTGCTTAACTATAAAAAAGAATATAAAATCGTCAAAAATAGTCAGTGGCGTACTTTTTTTCTCAATAATATAAGTTGCGGTGCCCACTGGGACGCCACTGTACCCTAATAATATCTAAATAAACGCCTTATTACTTCAAATAAATGTACCAAACTTTCTCCAAAACGGCATAAGGATATTCAATTCTTGAAGTTTCGTACCGTTATTAAAATAACACCCTGTATAGTGGACAAAATTTGAGCATATTTAGACAAAATTAATAATATAACTTTTGAGTTCTTTTTTTAAATATTTTCTTTGTATCCCGCTTTATTTTCGAGGAGAAAATATCGAAGCCACTTTAAGTGATACTAAAATTATCCATTAACAGCATAAATAAAACCTTCTATCATATCATAACAAAGTTGTCACTTAACATAAAAACAAAAAATCACAAAAATGTTCATTGAAATCCAGTGGCGGCTCGCGGGTCTAAAAACAGGTGTAGTGCAGGAAGGGAAAAAAGCGCATTCATCATTTTAGCAAAATTGAAAATACTCAACTATCAAAAGTCTAAGTAAAAAGTCTTAATATCTAAATTTTCTATCTTTTAATGCAGCAAATTTATTCCTGTAGAAGCTCTTTTTGAATTGAAATATTGGCCAAAGATAAAAGACTATCTTGGGGTATAGTGTTTCTTAAGAAAGTTTTTAAACGCTTAAGACAAGAAAAACTCCGTTCCACTGACACGCTTGTCGACGATATCGTTAAAATTAGCGAAAAAAGTTTATACGCCTCGGTAAAAATGTCTTTATTTGCGCCAACTTGTTTTACTAACAGCTGCAATGAAATATTTCTATAACTTTCATCAGCACATATTAGGTCAAGTTTATTTTTGAAGCCGCTGATTTTTGGAAATGATTCGGCATATATCTTCGATAAATTTTGAAAAGAATCAGTGGGAAAATTTGGTTATACTGGCCAAACTTTGCAGTATCAGCAAGACAAATAAATTATAGTTTGTAACAATCTTCGAATCTTACTTCCATTTCCATCAAAATATGATCTAATATTTCATAGAGAAGTGCTCTGTACTGTCCTTTAATTTTTCCTGTGAAAAATCACTGTCGCTCAATAATACTTAAACGGAAACAATCGAAATAACACGTGAAAACCAACGAAACGACCAAAACCTATACTATCTTTTTAAGGCTGGCGATTTACCAAACAATACACCTGATACTTCCACCCGCGATTCTGGCCACCTGCAAGTATAGCGTTGTCATGGCAACGGAGCGTCAAAGCGTAAACAAAACCCCGCATGAGGTGTATACTTCGGTCCGTTTTATATTTTGCAATACACTTGTCGCGTTGCTGAAAGAGAAGGAAAGCGACTCGCGCCAGCGGTTAATTTATATGCTAGATTTTTCATGGCGAATTTTACAAATAAGGAATAGAAATGAGAAAAATGAATTGAATAATAGTAATATGTTCTTTTATGTTTTATTATTTATTTTTGGTGAAGTGGCACTTCACTAACTACACCTGGATAGCCGCCACTGCTGAAATCCCATGTGACATAAGTAAATATGTCGTTTTTTAAAGGATTTGCAAAATAAAATGTTATAATATGTGATATTTCACTTAATAATAGAATTTTTCTGTGAGATATTGATACACCATTATTACAGGATATTTCTTTTAATTCTACAGTTTTAGATACGCTGTTGTCATTTTCAAACTTTAAAAGATTTTCTTCTTCTTCCGGTATATTGTCACCTAAAAACATAGACAAACACATAAACTAAAAACTCAAAAACTCCTTTACATTTTTATTATTAGCTTTATAATACCTAGTATGTAACCTATATAAAAATTATACAAAATATACTTATTTACAAAATAATTCTTGTACAAATACAAATAACATAAAAATTTAGGTTTATAATAATTAAATTTATTTTTATTTGTGTTTTCTTATTTGTTTTTATTTATTTTTGACATTAACAGGTATATTTATTGATCAGTTAATATATTTTATGTACCGAATGTCGAGTATCGTCTAGTAAGTGAATTGTCGAGAAGCATAGAAGCGATGGTAGACTATGAAGTTTGACTCATAGTGGCATTGGCAGGTACCAGGTACCACAGGTTAATTAAATAAAATTAAACTTTCGTCATTTTGTAAAAGCTGAATTTTATACAGTGTGATTCAAAAATCGATCACTAAACTTAAGGGGTGATTCTACTTGACAAAATAAGGGTAAAGCTTCATATAATTTTTTTCAAAATATCATTCGTTTTCGAGTTACAAGCCGTCAAAGTTCAATTTTTATTTTAGTTTTTTCGCCATATTGCATTTATTTTTTAACCAATCCAGTTAATATTTGGCACACAAATCGAGCTTTGCATATTCTAAAATTTTAAGACAAAAGTAGTTTTTTTAAATACCGGCAGAGGGCACTTTACGTAAAACTTAAAATTTATTTACATCACAACTTTTTATTTTGACAGATATCGCAAAGCTGGGGGCGCCATTTTATAGACAATCAAAAACTTAAAAATAAGGTACTCTTTATTATAGTCGATAAACCTCACCGTTTAGGCACTAATAGACATCAAAGTTTTCATCAGTTTTAATCAAATTACCTACATACATACAGGGTGTCAAGATACTCAACCGACAAACTTAACCAAACGATTCTACAACAAAAAAAAATAAGAAAAAACTTCATATAAACATATGTCCTAAACGTCTTAGTTTTGGTTAGTGTTAAAAATTAAAAGAAAAGTTTTTTTTAAATATTTAACACACCGTAGTCAAAAACCAAGACGTTTGGGACATATGTTTATATGAAGTTTTTTCTTATTTTCTGTTGTAGAATCGCCCCGTAAAGTTTGTCGGTTGAGTTACTGGACACCCTGTATGTATAGGTAATTTGATTAAAATTGATGAAAACTTTGATGTCTATTGGTGCCTAAACGGTGAGGTTTATCGACTTTAATAAAGAGTACCTTATTTTTTAAGTTTTCTAGATTGTCTATAAAATGGCGCCTCAGCTTTGCGATATCTGTCAAAATAAAAATGTTATGATGTAAATAAATTTTAAGTTTTAGGTAAAGTGCCCTCTGGCGTTATTTAAAAAAGTACTTTCACCCTGTATATGTTACTTGGGTACCTACTAGAAGATATCTCCTCAATCGCCAGACAGTTTTTCCAGTTCCAACCCCTTTGCAGACAAACATTTTGAGGTGGTCCAATGGTTCGAGTAAGCCCAGTATTACTGCTATTTAACAAGATATGACAAAAAGTTTTACATGAGAGTTGTAGGGTTTTCAAATAGGCATGTCCTAAAAATATTTCGATGTATACAGAGGGTCCCAAAAAAGATGATTGCTGTGAGGTTAGTTTTTTAAACATTGTTTTTGTGACACACTGTATACATCAAAATATTTTTAGGACATGTCTATTTGGAAACCCTACAAGTCTCTTATAAAACTTTTTATCATATTTTGTTAAATACCAGAAATATTGGACTTCTTCGGGCAAGTACGCCACCCCAAAATGTTTCTCTGCCAAAGGGTTAGAACTGTCAAAACTGATCTGGCGACTGAGTTATATCTATGAATAGGTACCCAAGTAACATAGGTATCTAAAATTCAGCTTTTAAAAAGTTTCAATTCATTAACATTTCTGTACCTGGTACCTGCCAAAGCCACTATGAGTTAAACTTTATAGTCTACCATCGCTTCTATCTATGTTGGCAGCATGCACTGACAAACTGTCACGTTAATGATCTAAAATATAATATTAAAAGGCGCATGGGACTGCCCAGATCCCCAGGCCAGTCTGCGCAGTTTTTCCTCTAGGGATTTCCGAAATATGTGTTGATACCTTTAAGGATATTTGATGACCACGTTAATCAGTGAATACTAAACTAAAAAAGCTTTGCATGCAGGCCTAAAAGTCGTGCAGATAATTACCTTCTTCTATGGTCTGTTCAAGTTTAGTCTTGCAATTAAAATATACAAAATCATCAGACATGACACCTTGGAATACTGAGACTACTTCCAATCGAGCATTTAAGAAGTACAAAGGCTGCTTTCTCATAGAAAATTCGTTTATTAATGCCGCTATGCCTTTGGCTGCTGTGAAATCGGCACCTATGGAAAAAAAGCATTTGCTTTAATCATAAATACCCAAAAATAAAAAATAAATATACAGGGTGTGCCAACTCTATTTATACACAAAATAACTTTGCCCCTGTACAAGATACAAAAACTAACTTAAAATAAAAAATATTTATTTGAATACGCTCTTTTTACTGAAAGTACCAGTTAATATACATATTTTAACAAATTTTGTCTCTGTATTAAATTCTACATTAAAAACGGTATAACACACTATACGTCAATTCTTGCTGGTTTCTGAGATATAATAGTATGCCGATATATCCATAAATTCTCGTCCATTTTAATGCATCCAAAACACAGTCATGTTCCTTGTCGCGAAAAGAGTCATCAAATACTCATCCTCTACTTATGAGCGGCCAAGTTTTACAGAGCAAAAGACACCTTCAATCTCGTGGGCGTCACATTTGAAAGTAACCTTAACTGGCATAAACACATTGTATCTATAGCCACGGCAGCTTCAAAAAGCTTGGATTTCTCTTTCGAGCCAAAAGTATTTTTCCGCTTCTAATTTATACACTTTATATGTGTCCCAAATCCGACATCCCTTGGAATATTGTTCTCATATCTGGGGCATGGCGTCCCCCACAACCCTAAACATTCTTGATTCTATTCAAAGAAGAGCTATTCGTCTCATTAATGATCCTTCACTTACAGAAAGGCTTCCCTCTCTTGCCCATCGTCGGGCATGGGGGATTTATCGCTTTTTTATAGGTACTTCCATGGCTTCTGCTCTGAAGAATTGTCCAGTATAGTTCCTCCACTCACGGGTTCCAACAGAGAAACTCGTGGTTCCGCTCGTATGCATCCCTATATGGTCCAACTGGACAGGCCCCGAACTTCTCACTTTGTTCGTTCTTTTATCCCTAGAGTTTCTAAATTGTGGAACCTGCTCCCCGCGGAGGTCTTTCCTTCCCCCAAATCTTCAAGTATTTAAGTCCCGTGTCAACAAACTCCCTCTTACCTCGTTTAAGACACCCACGGTACGTTAGTATTTAGGCTTTTAGCCTTCGTGGTTTATCCAAAGATAAAAAAATAAAAACGATTAAACGTAAAAGAAAGAAAATCATATTTTGGTTTTAATTAATTCTGTCACTGTCAGAGTAACAAATAATATAATAACATGTTATTAATTACCTTTTATTGTAAGAACTACTAATAGGTAAGTCAGTTATTTAGTTTATTTTAGATACATATTTACTTGTTTAACCCAAAACCACCCATTATTGACCTATTGCTGTTTTTAGTGCAAGTAAGTAAATATGCATCTAAAACTAAAATGGTGACATACCTATTAGTAGCTCTTTAATGGAAGGTAATTATTAATTACATGTTACTATATTATTTGTTACTGTGACAGTGACAGAATTATTTAAAAATAATTAAAACCTAAATATTATTTTCATTCTTTACTTTAATCGTTATTGGGTATATCAGCATACTGTTGATATCTCAGAAACCAGCAATAATTGATGTATAGTGTGTTTTACATTTTTGACGTAGAATTTGACACAGGGCCAAAATTTGTTGGTGTTCCATTTAAAAAACCCTGCATGCCATTAAAATGCCTGTTTTTGAGACATCTTGTATATTAACCGGTACTCTCAGTCAAAGAGTATATCCAATTAAACATTTTTATTTTAGGTTTATTTTTGTATCTTGTACAGGGACGAAGATATTTCGTGTATAAATAGAGTTGGGACACCCTGTATATCTGGTACACCATGGCCTGGTTTTTTTAATACAAATTTTAGCCACATTTTCTGATGCATAACTGGCTGTACCATAAGATTTGTCATTTTTATGGACACTTGTAAAGTTTCATGTAAAACTGTCGACTCGTGCATAAATTTATAGTTTTTCAAAGTTACCGTGTCATAGTAGGTATTTTTTGCAGTGGAAAAAAATTTAACACAGATTCCTCACCATATTTTAAAGAAAAAGAAAATAGATTGCTGAATTGATACCCTACATGGTTTAGAAAGATCGTCGATTGATCGAGAAAGCTTAAGAGGATGCCGTAGCACGTTAAATTAGCTAAAACGCGATTCGCTGCCGTTTTTTAAATATTTGTTTTTGAGAAAAAGTTGTATATAGAAAAGTTTCTTAAAATGATCCAAAGATTATCGGAAAGTTAATTGATTTTTGGTAATGGTAATAATTAACACATTAAATTTTCCAAAATTACAAAACCGTAAAAATAACCAACTTTTCGATAATCTTTGGATCGATCTTAAGAAACTTTTCAATATATAACTTTTTCTCAAACAAATATTTATAAAACGGCAGCGAATCGCGTTTTGCTCATTTAAAGTGCTACGGCATCCCCTAAATAGAAGCCCTATTGGTGTCATTAGGCAGTATAGCATTGTTTTGTCTGATTTTGGGTAGAACATTGAATCCTACTCTTGAGCAACGCACTCAAAGGCATGATAAATTTAATAAAAATGGAAAAAGTAGGCGTTTGTTTTCAATTAATACCTTAGAGCATTAATTTCGAGATTTTTTACGTTAGCTAAGAGAAAAAATCGATACTGAGAAAAAAGATCTAGAATTTTAATTCTGGATCGCGGGATATTGGGCAGATAATTACCTTGGGGCGATTTCCCCTTAATAAGCAGGCGCGGCTCGTCCATAAGATCATTTAATCAATAACCCATCTAATTCATAATAAAATTTTAAAAAATATAACTCTTAATACAAACAAAGAATAAGCACAAATCTATTATTAGGCAAAAGCTCCCTTAGCGAAAATTGAATTAATTCACTGGGCGATTATTATTTATTATCATATTAAAACCAAAAAGGAAGCACATACTCGCAATTTAGAAAATTAAAAGAGTTATAATCGTACCACGGTCAATGCCTGCAGGAAACCCTTCATACAATGAGTGAATACGAGGTTGCCTTGCATTGCATTATATTGTTTCTTGATTTCGCGGCCATGTGTCTTTGGCGAAGGCGAAAGGCCTTATTGTAAAATATACAGGTTGAGCTAAATAACATAACACAAAGGCAATGTGAGGAAAAAAGACAATCTAACTAAATCCCGACATGTAAACATGCGTGACTAAACTGCTTGTTTTGTTATTCTATAACTCGCCGATGAACCAAAACTGCTTGCTCAAGCAGTACGTATTGGATACATAAACTTGTTTTGTTTTTAAATTTAGTTAGGTTAGGTTAAGTTATATGTAAACCAACAATGGGTTTAACTGTGCAAGTAATATTAAAATATAAAATGAGTGGTGCTTTGAAACATTGGAAATAAACCAGATCAGCAAAGACAGATGAAAAGAAGAAAACAGGTACTTTAAACTGGTAAAAATAATATGATGTAAATATTTCAAAACTTAAATTAGAATTAAAAGTTTTATACAGTCGCAAAGTTCGAAGAAAAAACATTTAAAAACATATTTTGTTTTTAGCGGTACTAGAAAAATGTTAATTTAATATTTAATAGTTTTTGCAATGGATATTTCTTGCTGTTATGCATTTGTCAAGGCCGAAAAGAAAACCAGTGGTACATTATCTAAATTTAAAAAAAAATTGGTCAATGCTTTTTAACGGGTCCAGACTTACCTAATATAAACTGGCAATCTATCACCACAGGTAAATTTTTAGATGAGACTCCTACTCTGGCAACACTGGTTTTAATAAAGTCGACACCCGGAAAGTATAAAGCATTTCCTGGAGTTACAAGAATGTATTCTCTTCCGTTGCTTGTCTATAAAAAAAAACGTATTTAATTAGGACAGTAAAAAAAACTTAAACAGTAAACTGTAACAGGTGAAAAAAGACACTTTATTCATGTATAGCATTTTTTTTCTATGTCCGTATACATTTTATAATTTTAATTTCCGGGTCATCCAAATTCATTATAATTATTAATTTTTGGAAAATTTCTATTAAATTTATTCGCAAACTGATAAATTTTCAATTTAGTGACTCATAAACTAAAAGAGTAAATTTTGTAACTTGAACTCTTGGTATAGTTGATATTGGGTTTACTGTTACATTGCATAAATTCATATTAAAATAAGTTCTATTAGTCATAGACACAAAATACTTATTAAAATGTAAAAAAAAACGTTGAACTTTTAAAAAAGATACTTTTTTTTAAAACTTTATGTATTGTCCCAAAATGGAGTACTTTACCTTCATGAAAACTTACATTTTATTTATATCAAATGCACAACCAGGCATTTCTTACCATTATAATATTTAAAATTATTAGTAAATAACCACACAATTTCAAAATATTTAGCACAAATCAGTCAAATCACAGAATTACATTGACAAATATTTAATTATTTTAAAGGAATCCATAGTAACCAATACAACAACCTACTACTTTGAAACTTTAAATTTCATTATTAATTTTGTGACTTTTAACAAGTCGTCGATTTTCCCGTCACAGAAAAAAATAGCGTATTATACACGGAAAAAATTTTAGGTTTTAGCTTCCGGTTTTTTGTCTCCCTTCGCTTCGAGTCGGGAGACAGCACAACCTCAAGTAAAAATCTAGATACTCAATTTGTTTTTGTTATAATAAATAACTATTTTTAACGATTGTACAAATAAAAAAAAATCTTTTATTTTCTTACCATGCATTTTTCTACATGTACTCCTGGCCTAGCCGACGGATACAACAAAAACAAGATATTAATTCCAACTCCAATCAGAATACCGTACTCGACCCCGATGATCAGGCAGAAGAAAAATGTCGCGAATGCCGAAAGTAGATCCTTTTTGCTCGATCGCCACATCGGTTTGACCACCTCGTATTCGATCATGAAAATGACAGCACATACTATGACAGCTCCTAGAGACGCTTTCGGAATGAAGGCGAAGTATGGCGTGAGAAAACTTAGAGCTAGAAGAACCATTATGCCTAAAAAATAATAAATAAGTGTATCATGGATCATGAACAGTGAATATCAACGACGTATGGACCAGGTTTGTTTACGTTTGAGCTGTTGTCATCAATACATCACAGTAAAAGCGCTAAAATGCGGTTTGCCAAATTTAATTTTTCCACTCTAAACTTACTAACCACAAGTAGTTGTTGGATAAGCTTCTATATTAAAGATTTTTGTAATATAACTTTTTAAATGAACAATATATATATATTTTTATCATTTTTAGATATTATAATAAAAAATATGTTCAAATATTATAAGTTATTATCTTTAAAAAAAAGCAAAATTCTGAAAATACGTGATTATTTGTTAATAACGGCGTAATCCATCGTAAATAAAACATGAATGAACTTTTCCTAAACGCTTGTGGGTGACGCCACCTTTGCTTTGTCATTTCTGTTGGTTTCTGTCATTTGACAATTTGGAAAGCCAAAAGTGATCAAATAAAGCTTATAATGCGTTTTTGTGTATTTTCTGGTGTTTGTTGGTGATTAGAAAGTGTTTTTAAAGACAATATGGGTAGGCAGTGCTTTGTTTGTAGAAAGGTAGACTATTCATTTCCGCAACTCACTTTTCACTGGTAAATAGAGACCAACGTCGTTGGGTGCATACTATCGACCAAGGTCAAAAAGTAAGTCCGCCATTTTCATTTCTCGCTTGCCTCACCCCCTTTGCCTATTAGGATTGTTGGCTTAATGTTTATCATAAAATTATGAATGAATCGCTGGGTCCATACGTCGTTGGTGAATATAGTATATGTTTTATATTTATGACAGCTTAGGAAGGCTTGTATGACGCTTAAGTATTAGGTACTGATGGTGTAGGGTTTTTAGATGTTCGGCCTATTTTTCTCTACTCCCGATAACTTTACCCAAGTACCGAAACATGGGATATCGCATTTCAAAGACAAGTAACTACCAAAGTGGTGCCTTAAAATGTAAATCCGTGATTTGATGCTTATACCATTGTACTTATGCTTCACAAAAGCCTGGGTTGTACTGAAAAAAATACCTGTTATTACACCACTGAATGGTGTTTGAACCCCACTTGCATGGTTGACAGCTGACCTAGAAAACGATCCAGTGACGGGCATTGACGAAAAAATGATCCAACGATATTACAAAGTGAAAGAGTCAGCAATTCTTGAGTAGCATCTATTATGTCACCACTAGCTAAAAAATACAAATATTTACATAATTATGCAATGATTTTTAAAAATATGTCGTGTATCCAATAAAACCAAATTTTAACAAGAGAAATTTTCAAATGTTGATCTTGGGTTAACCAGATCCATAAAAACCCGTTCAAAAAGGATCTGCTAATCTCTAACCGTGTTCATAAATTGATCCGATCCTTAACTGGGTTTGGACCCTGTTAACTTAGTCGGTTAAACAAAAGTGTCAAAGATTAGCTGTTTCATTTTTTTAGGTTTTAATAATTTATTTCGTGTTTATTACAAGAGAAAAAGTACAAAAAACAATAATTTGATATTTATTGAGTATTTACAGCTTAAATATTGTTAAAGTTTTTAAATATAACTTGCACGGCTAAGAACAAAGCAAAAGGGTTATGTTTTGTTTTGATACAAAGCTGATGAATGAAGACCAAAAGGAACATACGTAGATAACCAAAAATCCCAGTGAATCTTGAAAACAGCTAATTGGATCTACTCCAACCCATCAGATCAATATTTGAAAATGTCTAAGAAATAACATAATCTACAAAAGCAAAAACTTGAGATTCAAGTTAACTGGCTTACTCAATAAATGTTGTCGTAAATTTTTCAAGTTGTACATCTTATTCAAAACTTCAGATGAAAAGTAAAGAATCCTTAAGAGGATGTCGTACACGTTAAATTGAGCTAAAACGCGATTCCTCGCCAGTTTTTAAAATATTTGTTTTGGAAAAAGTTGATATAGAAAAGTTTTTAAAATGATCCAAAGATTATCGAAGAGTTAATTAAATTTTGGTAATGTTCATAAATTAACAAATTCAATTACACAAAATTACAAATCTGTAAAAATAACCACTTTCCGATAATCTTTGGATCGTTTTAAAAACTTTTCTATATACAACTTTTCCAAAACAAATATTTAAAAACGGCAGCGAATCGCATTTTAGCTCAATTTAACGTGTACGGCATCCTCTTAAGTCCGTTTTACAGTCGGCAAGTCTTTTCTGCAACTTGCAAGAAACTTGTGGTAGGCACGCGCAGTACGCGAACAGCTGATTTTTGACAGCGTATTCTGCAACTTTATTGCGTACTCTTTGTTTGACCTCCGGACAGTGCAGACGTGCGTAGAGGACTACAAAGTTTTTCCTGAGTGGCAGCTAGAGGTGTCGTACGAACGTTTTTACCTTCGGGGATCAAAAGAGATTCATGCTAAATTGACGGCATCTTTCTTCTGGATCTAAGCGCTGTGAGCGAATATTCCTATAAGCTGATGGTATTCTTGTTTGGTGGTGAACACGTGGTATTTCTCAAATGGCGAGAAATAGATGGGCGTGCCATGGGAACTGTCAGTAGTGAAAGTGAAGGTTATACGTAACACCAGTAGCAGATCTTGGTTTGACAGCCGACAATTTATGCATTGCATCGATTGCTGAATTATTTGTTTTAATTCTTGGAATTTCTGGGAGCTACGAGCGTAAATTGTAGCCGCGGTGGCTCTTTTTCTTCGATTTTTTCATTTTTAACAGCTATTCTAAATACCGGTCAATAGCTAGGTTAGGTTCTAACTTTATTTTTCACATTTTTGCACGTTGGCACCTTGCCCAATTTTTGCAATATTAAAAAGCGAATTGCCGACTGTAAACGAACTTGCATTAAAATTGCAGCAAGTTTATTGTTGAAAGGAAGTTGCTGCAACAAAATTGCAGAAATAACTTGTAAAACGGACTTTATACACTTTTAACAGTTGCACCTTTCTAAAATAAGTATTTTAGCGTATTAATAAAAAAATACTACTATTTTTTATTGGACATCAAAACTTATTAAAAAACCACTAATCATTTTTTTGTAGTAGGTGTTTATGGACTTACCAAAGGCCTTTTGCTATAGCTACATTTCCAAGAACGGCAATAACTGGTACCAAGAAAACGGCGCTACCCAAATGCGATAACATTTCTGGAAATTCGCGGGTACTGTTATTAACAACTGTACTAAATGGAGGAGACTTGAATTCTGGTAGTCCTGATTTCACAGTACCAGTCAAATTAAATGGGGATCCAGCGCCTTGATTTTCGCAAAGGTACGCTGCGGTACTGCAGATTATTACGACAATCGCATTTCGAGATGTGGAGATCAGCCATAAGATGTAATTGATGCATCTCTGGTTTTTGTTGGTTTTGTACCTCTTGTGTACTTTAAAGTCTTTGAGTTTCTAGAAATAAAATTTACTTATTTTTTTAAAGTACAACATTGACCAGCATTATTGTTTAACTAGTATATGGATAGCTTTTTAATTTTTAATTTATTAATATATATATATATATATATATATATATATATATATATATATATATATATATATATATATATATTCCTGATAAAAAAAAACTGCATATGCCCAAACTGACAAAACACTGATCAAAGTTTGAATAAATCCTGGCCTATATGAGGTAGAGATGCAAATTTATAAATTTAGCATAAGAGAAAACTTGGAACAAAATTTTATTTGGAAAACTTTTTTAGAAAATTAAGTTATGTCAAATATTAAAATTAACCTTCTGCTAAAAATCGATAATAAAACATACTTACCCCGTACAGATATTAGCTAAGGCTAACAGCGACCACAAATTACCTCAAAATTACAGACCGATTACGTTGCTACCTGTTCTAGGAAAGTTATTTGAAAAATTATAAAAAACAGATTACTTAAAGCCATACAGAATGGGATTCCGAGGTACCAGTTTGGTTTTTGTGAGGGCTGTGCTACTATTCATCCATTATCTATCCTCTGCTCCAACATACAAACAGCTAAACATCAAAACTTAAAATTTGCAGCGCTTTTTCTAGACATTAAAAAGCATTTGACAGTGTTTGGCATGAGGGACTTATATACCAACTACACAGACTTCAGGTGCCAGGGTATCTTATCAAATTAATCAAAGAATTTCTAAACACTTAGAACACTAAGGATAAAAATAAACAATATTCTATCTGAAGACTTCTGTCCCGAAACAAGGTGTGTACCCCAGGGTTCCCAAGTTAAATTTCAAAAGTCATACCTCCATCGTCAAGATCAAGATCAAAACTCGTGCAAAAATATTTTCTATCTTTAACATTTAAAAATGAGGGGAATTAACACAAAAAACAGCAGCTAAAATATATAAATCGATCTGTAGACCAGTACTGGAATACGCTCACGTGTTATTATGTAATGCCAGACCATCAGTACTAAAAACATAAGTGTAGCCGAGAGATCAGCCTTAAGAACAATTTCAAAAATACGTCATCCTGAAAACCCCTACATCCTTATGTTTTTTTTTTGGTTCAATTTTTGTCTTTCTGTTACAATATTTAAAAATATAATGCGTATTATGGGAATAATCAAAATGGTCCACCAAAGTTTAAAACTATAATTTAGGTATAATCCTAACACAAAACAAAAACATAAAAATAAATTTTGTAAAGAAAATATGTTCTCCCCATAAGAAGAAAATGATGTAATACATTATTTTAAATAAACTCAAATTTGAGCCTAATTAAACTAAAAACACATAAATATACGTTTGTTATTTTAAGTGAATTAAATGTAAGTTAAATGCTTTAAATGATTTTTCTCGAAAATCAACGACAATAGGAATTATTTACAACAGTTAATTTAGTTTTGATCAAATCGCTATACGGGGTAAGTTGAAAAAGTATGTTTTAATTTCGATTTTTAAGCAGAAAGGAGGTTTATTTTTTAAACTCTGACATAACTCCTTTAATTCTATACAAGTTTTTTTTTATCTTTGGACAAACCACGAAGGCTAAAAAGCCTAAATACTAACGTACCGTGGGTGTCTTAAGCGAGGTAAGAGGGAATTTGTTGACACGGGACTTAAATACTTGAAGATTTGAGGGGGAAGGAAAGACCTCTTGCGGGCAGCAGGTTCCACAATCTAGAAACTCTAGGGAAAAAAGAACGAACAAAGTGGGAAGTTCGGGGCCTGTCCAGTTGGACCACGAGTTTCTCTTTGGGAACCATGAGTGGAGGGAACTATACTGGACAATTCTTCAAAGCAGACGCCATGGAAATACCTATAATAATTAATAGTTTAAAAAACTAAAAACACGCTTTTATATGCAACCGAACTAAAAATTAGAAAATAATTTTTCATTAAAAAAATATTGTCATTTCATAGTAAAAGCGTGGGGTGCATTTTACTATTTTTTCATAACTTTTCCATCATAGATATTTGCAAATATAATAATTATAACATTTAATATATTTATCACCCCACGCTTTTTACTATGAAATGACAATATTTTTTTAATGAAAAATTATTTTCTAATTTTTAGTTCGGTTGCATATAAAAGCGTGTTTTTTAGTTTTTTAAACTATTAATTATTTTTCGTTTTTTAGTTTTTGCTACTCTTGACATAAATGGCGAAAAATTTTTTAATGAACAAGAGTACCAAATTTTAAAATTTTTCCAACAGATTGCAACTCACTAAAAATTTCTTCTTCATTAAATAGCAAAGTTTGAAATTTTGCCAACAGATGGCAATCCAGGCAATGTTTGGACCGCTGCCAACATATTGCAACCCACTAAAAAATTTCTTCTTCATTAAATAGCAAAGTTTGAAATTTTGCCAACAGATGGCAATCCAGGCAATGTTTGGACCGTTGCCGACATATTGCAACCCACTAAAAATTTCTTCTTCATTTAATAGCAAAGTTTGAAATGTTGCCAACAGATGGCAACCTAGGTGTTGTTTTTATAATATAATGGAATTTTTTTATCCTGACTCGTCCTAATCAGGATAACGGGATACTGTTTGCAGATTATTGCATTGTCATGGGTCCTTAATACGTGTGCAAAGTTTCAAAGAAATCGAATAGCTGGAAGTTGGTTAAAATTAGGCTCCAAAGATTCCGTTACATAGGCAGCCAGATAGATAGATAGTTACAACCCAAGTTAATAAAAGCGTGTTAAAAAAGCGATAAATCCCCAAACAGCCCGACGATGGGCAAGAGAGGGAAGCCTTTCTGTAAGTGAAGGATCATTAATGAGACGAATAGCTCTTCTTAGAATAAAATCAAGAATGCTTAGGGTTGTGGGGGACGCCATGCCCCAGATATGAGAACAATATTCCAAGGGAGGACGGATTTGGGACACATATAAAGTGTATAAATTAGAAAGGAGAAATACTTTTTGGCTCGAAAGAGAAATTCAAGCTTTTTGAAGCTGCCGTGGCTATAGATACAATGTGTTTATGCCAGTTGAGGTTACTTTCAAATGTGACGCCCACAAGATTGAAGGTGTCCTTGCTCTGTAAAACTTGACCGCTCATAAGTAGAGGATGAGTATTTGAAGACTCTTTTCGCGCCAAGGAACATGATTGTGTTTTGGATGCATTAAAATGGACGAGATTTTGGCGCCCCAATCCAATATTAAATTAAGATCCTGCGAAAGAGATATCTGCATCGCTCTGCGTTTGTCTTCCAAGTCAGGTTTAGTGATGGGTTTAGGAACCTGAAAACTGGAGTGAAGGGCACTATCGTCGGCGAAACTATGAATGAAATTAGTTGTGGACGAGAGAAGGTCGTTGATGTGAAGAAGAAACAATGTTGGTGCCAGAACTGAGCCCTGAGGGACTCCAGCATTTACTTGGTGAAACCTTGAAGAATGACCGTCCACAACTGATATACGACGATCAGATAGATAACTAGAGAGCCAAGTACAGATTTTAGTTGAAAGACCCAGTTTTCCAAATATTATTTTGTTTTAATTTCAAAAATAGTAGTATTCTCTTATGCCAAATTTGTAAATTTGCATTACCCTCGTCCATATTGAGATTTATTTAAATTTGAAAAAGTGTTTTGGGAAAATGTTCCGTATGGTTCAACAATTATGCAGTAAAACAACGTCAAGCTGACTAAAGTAACTAACTCATTTTGAATATGATGGAGTTAATAATAAAATGTATTTATTTTTTTCTTATTTGAAAATTGCCTAGAACTACTTACCCTTAATAATAATATTGTGACGATACATCCCAGACCTAAACCCAGGTCAGTAAATCGTGTCAGATGTATATTTTGGATAACTTTAGTCATTGTATCGAAAAATCCATTAGCTGATATCTTAATTCCTAAAAGACTGGCAAACTGGGAGCTGCCAATTCATCACGAGATGTGGCTGAAGTAAATCCAACCGTTACAGGAATTGAAATAAAATCTACGAGGACACCTACAAAAGTAAACTAGTTATTTCTGTAACATTTTTTAGCCCTATATTTTTATTTTAGTACTGAGTATCCAGTTATAAATAGACAGTCCTCTTAACTCTCTTATTTTTACAGCACAAAATAAATAAAAATATTAGTTTTTTGATGCTTTATTTGTTTTCTGGGAGAATAAATTTAAACAAAATATTATTTGGCTTTTCTCCAGAATAAAATTAAGTTTATTTAACATTTTAAGAAAATTAAAACTTTTATACATTATGAAAACTATTCTGCTCTTACACAATATAATAAAAGTTATTATTACTTTAAAAGAAATAAAATAATGAAATATTAAATATTAAGTTACTTACAATACAAAGGTTTCAATCTATAAACAAAGGTTCATTAGCTCTCGGTTGAAATTATTTTAATCCAATAAAACAAAATCTTAACAAGATGCCAGACGGGGAACTGGGCCAATGGTTGCGTCTAAAAATGTGGTAAATAGTTTACCAAAAATTTGGTAAACTATTTACCTAAAACTTACTTACTGATAAACTTGTTAGAAATCTGAAAAAAAAACTAAAAAAACCTTTTCAATTTTCTAACAAGTTTATCAGTAAGTTTTTAGGTAAACTGTTTACCACATTTTTGGTAAACTATTTACCACATTTTTAAGACGCAACCATTCGCCCACTTTCCTTCTAGCGTCTTGTTAAGATTTAGTTTATTGGATTAAAATAATTTCAACCGAGACCTAATGAACCTTTGTTTATAGATTGAAACCTTTGAATTGTAAGTAACTTAATATTAAATATTTCATTATTTTATTTCTTTTAAGGTAATCATAACTGTTATTATATTGTGTAAGAGCAGAATAGTTCTTCATAATGTATAAAAGTTTTAATTTTCTTAAAATTAAAAAAAACTTTTTAATTTTGTTCTGGAGAAAAGCCAAATAATATTTTGTTTAAATGTAGTTTATTTGGTCAATTTTGTAGTTTCTGAATTAGGTATTAGTTTTTACTTTCTTACCAGGCACACACGGTTCATAAATTCATTTTTTTAATTGACCTTATAAGTTTATACTGCAATACAAAATGCATTAAAAAAAAACACATATTAGCGCTTTAGAAAATTAAAAAAGTATAATATCAAAACGTCAATGGCCAACCGATTGTATTGTTTCTCGGTCAGTCGCTGTGGTTAGCGGAGGATATTTATGAAAATCGTTAATACTGCTCGGTAAAAATATGATTGTAAATAAAAAGTAGATTAGGCAAAAAAGCTTATTGGCAAATATTGGCATATGTTTTATATTTGCATTAACGTTTGTTTTTGAATTTATTTGTGTTGTGTTTACAGTGCGTTTAATATACTGTGCCAGAAATATACAATTAAGTAAACCTTTAACTTGATCAAGGCATTCCATAAAAACTTATGTTTATTAAAGTGTGGAGCATTTCAGAGTTATACGGATATTGCAAAATTGTTTCGACAGATTTTGCCAATAGTCGATTTCTCTTTAAATTAGCATTAGGTGAAGGAGTGGAAAATAAGTATTTACATTTTAATAATGATTTTTGATATAAAGGTTAATATTAATTAAAAAAATAAAACATGATAAAGGGGTTCAACCCATATTAAATATCTTGTTCCATATAGTAAATTGAAATTATCGCTATAAAATCGGAATGTTGACGTCTGGACATAGGGCCTAATAACGGTGACAGTTCTGTTATATCTGGACAGATGATAACCCTAGATATATGAAATGAGGATTTTTTTAAAGTTATTTTTTATGATATTACAATAATAGTTAGGGATCCCAGGACGATTTTTCCAAGTCATTACTAACAAGGTCATTTTTCGTGAGTAGCATCATTTTGATGAGACGCTCAACTTCTTTCCTTACAACAATTTTCGTTGGCGGTACCTTACAAGGGTAGCAGGAATAAATGTGTCGATTTGACTAATATTAAAAATGTATTACAAACAGGGATTTTTTCTCTATTAATTTTCAAGATAACTATCTAAATAAACCGCAAAAAATATTTGTCCTACAAAATGTAAGGTTTCATCAAAGATTCCATTGTTCTACAAATAGTGACGTATGTCATCCTGGTTTTTTGATATTTATCCAATCATGTATGCTACCACCAACGAAAATTGTTGTAAGAAAAAAGTTGGTCGACTCGTCAAAGTGAAGCTACTCACGAAAAAATGAGCTTGTTAGTAATGACTTGGAAAAATGGTCCAGGAATCCTAACTATAGACAGTGTGTTCAATTTAACAAATCATACGTTTTGCCATACCTTGTATACCTTAAAAGATATTAAAATTTTAAACGTTTATTCAAAACAAACATTATTGACTCAAGATACTGCTATTTTTATTTATTTTAAACAATAAAAATAAAAAATGGAAGGAAAGTGTAAGTTTATAATTTAAGACAGCATCATATTTAAAAAAGCAGCTAAATATTCATATTTAGAACATGATTATCATAAATATTCACGAAATAAAATATAGTAATAGTACCTACAAAACAAATTGAGGAGTTTTTATTTATTTATTTAACTAGGTTATTAACCCCCTAGATTGACATAATTAGCGTTAAACCAACCACAAAAAGCAAATTTAATAACTTTTTATCAGTAAACAATTTTAATTATAAAACGCATTCGGGCGTTGAATAATTAATAAAGAAGGTCAAGTACAAATCACATAGACCGTAAGCCAATTCAAAATTTTATCAGTTATTTCCTCTCAGTCCATAACTCGTAAAATGCTTCAAGAGGGTTGTATATAAATCGTCGTGAGCGTCAGCTGCGTCTCCGATGGTGGATTTGTACATGTTGCTCCAGAAAAAGATCAATATTAATTTTTTTTTTTTTAATGGAACACCCTTGTAGGACTAAAAATAGTGTAAGTTTTATCAGCGATCACTATTTACGTTATTTTTATTTCCACAGTCCAAACCCAAACTAATATATAGGGCGTTTCTTAAAAAAACATAAGTTTAATATAGATCTTTATTCTGGAGCACCCTGTATAATTTCACCATCGTCGCCGCAGCTGACGCTCAATTGACAACAATTAATTTATAACCCTCTTAAAGCATTTTACGTGTTATGGACTGAAAAGAAAATTGGTCACGAAAATCTGTTGCCGACTTACGGACCAACAAATCTTTTTCTCTGAGGTGTAATTTTATAACTAAACAATGTTTATTAACTCCTAAACGACTTACCTAAATGTAAAATAGACATAACCAACTGAACGCATCCAGCAAGAAAACATAATAGTACTGCATAGTCAGTATTTCTTCCCAATACTTGTTGGTATGTCATTAGGGCCATGAGAGCTGTTGGTCCTATGGTTATATCTTTTATACTACCGAATATTGTGTATATGAAACATCCTGCGAAGGCCGAGTAAAGACCATACTACAAAAAAAAATTAGTAAGTTATGTAAGAAGTACAGGGTCTTTTGCCACCCACTTTTAACTGTAACCAAGAAGGATACAAAAAAAAAACGTCCTGTATAAAAGTTTCATACTCCTTTATCAATTATCTTTTGAACATAAAAAAGAAACAAATGTACATCAAAAACTTAAGAAAAATGTCAACATTAAAAGATGTTTTAAAAAACTTTACAAAAATACCACAATTGATTTATGTATCTGTCGCAGGCAAATGGCTTCTGCCTAGGCAAATGCCTTCTGCCTGGGCAAATGACTTCATAAAAAAACCTTTTATTTAAAAGCCTTTTGCCTAGGTAAATGCATTTGCCGTAGTCCTTTTACAGGCAAATGACTGTAATATATTTAATAAACATATTAGGCGTTGTTTGTTGTTATTATTATATGTTGTGTTACATTTTAATTAATACACGTTTAGAATGTATTGTTTATTGAATTTAGTTTTTTAAAATAAATATTCAATAAAGAAACTGGAGCAAATTCTTTTATTAGGGGCGTCTATTAATCACGTGAGGCTTGAACAGGGGAGGGGGAAGCAGTTCGTTAAAAATAACTAAACATCACTAGAGGGGAGGGGCATGTAGGGAAAATATAACTATATATATATTGTCTATAAAAATATTTTTATAACCATTCTTTATTTTTAGAATAAAATTAGACTATACTTACATTTATTTAAATATAATATTGTAAAAAAATAATTAAAGTATATAAAAATCTATATTTTGTACCAAAAAATACACATGATAAGAAACGGAGAGAAGGGGTTAGTTTAAAACCTCGCCAACTATCACTAGGGGAGAAGAAAGGTCAAAATTTTGTGAAAAAAGCATCACGTAATTAATGGACGTCCCTTAACAAATATTTCTATTTTCATTTGCCTAGAAATTCCTAAGGCAAATGGGATCAACTAGCTAAAATGCCATTTGCCTAGGCAATTAGCATTTAAAAATTAAAAAACATCCTTTTCCTAGGCAGAAGGCGTTTGCCTAGGCAGAAGTCATCTGCCTAAAATAACCATTTGCCTGCGACATATCTATCTATAATAGTTTTGGCAATATGGTCATTTAAATCTGGATATAATTACCTCTACACTCTCAGCTTAGTGCCGTTGGTATAATGAAAATTATATTTACTATTTTAAGTTTTAAATCATAAAAAACAAGTTGACAGTATCTTAATATTGGTAGAAATATATTTAAATTATTTACTTAATTTTAATAATCATACCTGTGGTTCGAGGCCTCCAAGTGTGGCATATGCCAAGGCTTGTGGCATCACAGTGAGACCTACTGTGAAACCTGCTATACAATCGCTGAGCAACTTTTCGGAATTGTATTTTGGAGCCCATTGTAATATTGGTATCCTTTGTAGGAAAAATGACTTCAGGGGTTTAAGGTTTGGCATTTTATGAAAATTGGTTCTGCAAAGAAAAAATATGGGAATTACTTATAGTTTGGTGATTTGCATGAATTTTAGCCTGTTATTAAAGATATTAACAAAAATACATCATTTTTCTACTTTATCTCTAACAACATACTTAATTTATCAACCTTGGTAAACGAGCCAAGCTAAAAACAAATCTACCAAATATAACATACTTTCAGTAGGTATAACACTGATTTTTTGGATTGGAAAAAAAATTTCTGGCATAACCATGGGTTCACCACTATTAGTATTTACAAACTGGACGCATCGCAGATTTTATTGAAATTTGGTTTACGGGGTTTTGGGGCAGGATTACGAATCTGCAAGAATTTTTAGTCGGACACGTTTCGTTCTCGAGATATTCCTCATCAGATTTGATAACTTCTTTTTACACTTATTTGATTTCCACCTCTAAAAACCCCATTTTTCTATTAATTTTACCCGTTTTTACATAAAATTGCAAAGCTTCCCTTTCAATCATTTAGATCGCAGTAGGCATGGCGCTGCCAAGGCTACTGTGATTGAAAGTGAAGCTTTACAATATTTTATGGAAAAAATGGGTAAAATAAATAGAAAAATGGAGTTTTTAAAGGTGGAAATCAAATATTAAGTACCAATTTAGCAGAAAACTCAAGAATTGAATGCAAAAAGAAGGGGAAAATAGTGAATTTAGGTTAGTTTTGGTTATCAAGTCCGATAATGAAAATCTCGAGAACGATACGTGTCCGACTAAAAATTCTTTTAGATTCGTAATCAGCGCCCCAAAAAAACCCGTATACCAAATTCCATTAAAATCGGCGATGCGTCTGGTTTGTAAATAATTACCATTACTATTTTATGTAAAAAAATTAACTCAATTTTCTAAGAAGAATACTATTAAAATAACCTAAAGGATGCAATAACTCGTTTCAAAACTCTATCTATCTATCTCTTTGTTTTATGGCTCTGATACTAAGTCAACTCGCCAGTTCCCCCGTTCCGGTCATATAAGCTATTGCTTATAAGCTTTCCCGGCTTTGTCTGTGGAAAATCTGGATAATCGAGCTCGAGGCTCCCAGACTTTCATAGCATATGAATAAGAAACACTTCTAACAATCAACAACAGTGATGAACTTCTAAACATTCATAAATTGTGGCTGTCAAGCCAATGGCTGCTACTGGACGCATAACCGTCACTTTCACCACTGACATTTTTCCGCAAGGCATGCGCACCTCCTCGACCATACGAACACACCATGTGTTCAACACCAAAACGTAAAAACCTCAGGCTTTAGGAATCTTTACTAGCAGCGCTTTGCTCCAGAAGAAAGAAGCCCCAATTTAGCGTGAACCTTTTCTCGATCCGCAAGGGTACAGCAACCCTCGTACGACGCCTTCAGCCGCCTACCCGGGAAGTCTATGTAGACTTCTACGTAAACGTGAACCGCAATACTCGAAGACCGCGGAAAGAGTGTTTCAAAACTGTTGTCATCGACTTCAGAGTCCATTTTGCTTTGGAATGATAATTTTTCTTTGACCGAATAAAACTGAGCTCGTACTCTGTAACGCAATAGAAAGGAAATTTCTTTTCTATTGCGTTACAGAGTACGGGACCTGTTTACTTTCATATTCATTATAAAAACAACGATTAGCGCCTTGACAACGATATTTTCTATGATATTTGACGATTTTAAATGTCATAATGTGTTCAATTATTACCAGATGCATGGACCCGCGAATTAAATTAGAATACTTTTTTTCCGATACTGCATCCAAATAATTATGTATATCTTGAAAATGTTGCAAAAGGTAGTAACAAAAAATACCATACTTTCCTCCTGGAGTAAAGTGCCTTTTTCTCCCTTGGATAACCATCCCCGGGAGAAAAAGTGGTACTTGCCTCCCTCATATTGTAAATAAATAAAAAGTGGTATTACAACTATTTTAAAAAAATGTTTTTTTTTTTAAACTGCACGATCATTTATGTTAACTGTTAAATAATAGGTTTATTTGAACTTTTCTTCTTAAAATCATCAAAGGAATAATAAAATATTCAAATTTGTTTTTAAATTCTTGTATGATTGAATAATCAATTTTATCACTGATTAATTGGTTTTTTTAACATACATTTTTTTAACTTAATGGTAAAATTATAAACATGCAATTAATTTTTAAAAACATGGGTGGACCATACCACTTAAATACCAAAACGGGGATTTTGAAATGTGAACAATCAATTTATCAAAAATTATTATGTAACTGAATAAATAATAAAAAAATGCTCACAGTAATAAAATCAAGGTGGATGTATTGCAAAATATTAATTTATTTAAATAGGTACATTGTTGTTTACCAAAGTCATTGGCACTAAAATATGGTAATCACACTTAATTTAAATGGGTCTATTGACTAAAAAAATGTTTTAGAAATTTGCACATACGGTACAACGTAAAATCTGGTGCTAATCTTAATAAATTAAAAAACCAAAATATTGACATCAAAGGTGTTTATTTCAGCATTTAAATAATGCATTAACATACTAGCTTAAACATTTTGCATAAAGTGTGTCTACGTAAGTTGCCGTCATATAAAAAACTTTTTATTATTAATTTTACTAAAAAAGTAATTCTTCCTAAGAAGTTCTGCCATAGATAACCTACATTTAGATCCGCAGTGGCAAGAAGCATTTTTCTGATTTTTACGACCCCGCGCAGTGGGTGGACGAACATGCGCACTTAAAAGCCGTGGCAAAATACAAACACCGGCACCCCGTACCCTTCGTCCGCGGTCTGACCGTAACGCTCATTAGCTATCGTACTTCGAACAGAAAACCAGGACGCCGTCGACAAATTCTTTTCTATAATGCGGATAGTTTTTTGGGGCCTGGTGCGTTTACCCTCAACTGGCTTGCGCACAAACCGTTTTTTTCGCCCATGAAATGTAACTTTTGTTTCGCGCAGGTTATAACATTGGCAATCCATCAAGATCAGTGAGTTCTGCATAGTCCAAAACCCAAGAAGCAACCATCAGAAATCAAATTGTATCATTCATCTACGAGGTTTGACCAAAAATGTAATTTTTGTTTGTATTTTTACTATTATCGACAATTGTTATAAAGAAAAGATGTTTAGAATTAAAAATAACTTTTAAATATGCAACTTTGTTTAATTACAATATTTTTTTGGACAAATGGTGAAAATATTTTTGTGCACGGTTTTTATTTATATTTTGCCACCTACTTTTAATTATAACTAAGAAAATTAGAAAAAAACGTCCCGTATAAAAGCTTCATACTTTTTCATTTATTATATTTTGAACATAAAAAAAAAAATAAAAACTAAAAAAAAATTAAAAGGTAACCTTTTTTTTAAATGGAACACTCTGTATATTATGTCACTATTAAAAGTCTTTTAAAAAGCTTTACAAAAATACCATATTTGATATATCAATCTTTAAAAGTTTTCGAAATATGACCACTTAAATCTGAAAAATAATAGATATACAGGGTAATTCAAAAATCGATCACGAAACTTAAGGGGTGATTCTACTTGACAAAATAAGGGTAGAGCTTCATGTAATTTTTTTTCAAAAAGTCATTCGTTTTTGAGTTACAAGGCGTCAAAGTTCAATTTTTATTTTGGTTTTTTCATTTATTTTTTAACCAATCCAGTTGATATTTGGCACACAAATCGAGCTTTGCAGATTCTAAAATTCTTAAGACAAAAGTACTATTTTTTTAAACACCGCCAGAGGGCACTTTACCTAAAACTTAAAATTTATTTACATCATAAGTGTTTTATTTTGACAGATATCGCAAAGCTGGGGCGCCATTTTATAGACAATTAAAAACTTAAAAAGAAGGTACTCTTTATTAAAGTCGATGAACCTCACGGTTTAGGCACCAATAGACATCAAAGTTTTCATCAATTTCAATCAAATTACCTACATACATACAGGGTGTCCAGTAACTCAACCGACAAACTTAACCAAACGATTCTACAACAAAAAATAAGAAAAAAACTTCATATAAACATATGTCCTAAACGTCTTAGTTTTTGAACTACGGGGTGTTAAAAATCGTTTGGTTAAGTTTGTGGGTTGAATTTTTTTGATTGAAATTGATAAAAACTTTGATGTCTATTGGTGCTAAACAGTGAGGTTTATCGACTTTAATAAAGAGTACCTTATTTTTAAAGATTTTTATTGTCTATAAAATGGCGCCCCAGCTTTGCGATATCTGTCAAAATAAAAAGTTATGATGTAAATAAATTTTAAGTTTGAGGTAAAGTGCCCTCTGGCGGTATTTTAAAAAAGTACTTTTGTCTTAAAATTTTAGAATCTGCAAAGCTTTGATTTGTGTGCCAAATATTAACTGGATTGGTTAAAAAATAAATGCAATATGGCGAAAAAAACAAAATAAAAATTGAACTTTGACGGCTTGTAACTCAAAACCATGAAAAACCATGTTCACTTTTAATACTTAAATAAAATATTAAAATTCCATTACATTATAAAATAAAAGGAAATTTAAAACCTACCCTAAAAACTGTTCTTGAAAAATCTTCATTTGAATATGTGATTAACTGATGAAACTGACTTGCAAAGTAATACTATTTTTAATCAATCCTTTTATTCAAGATATAAATATAGTTTCAGGCAGTTAAATTCTTGTTCAAATATAATAATTAACGTGATTAGACAATTCCTTTAATCGCTGCGAATTTTTACTACAATTTAATTTATGGTAAAATTTACGACATAATTTATGTGAAGTTAATATTAATAAAAGCGTGTTAAAAATAGGTCCAAAAATGCATCGTTTCCAAGATACAGGGTGTTAAATTTTTCAAAAAAAAATTTTTTTGTATCCCTTAACCAATTTTAGTAAAATTTGGCATAGTTACTTCAAAATTCAAAATTATTGTATTAAGAGGCTAAGCTGGTCTTAACTTGATTAAATTTAATAAGTTCAGTGGCGCCTCGAATGGCACCTAAACAAAAATTTCTTACAAAAAATGTACGCCATCTTTTCTTAATATTTCCTTGTTCGTTCTTTTATACCTAAAGTTTCTAGAATGTGATGGAACCAGCTGCCCGCGGAAGTCCTTCCTTCCCCCAAATCTTCAAGTACAGTATTTCGACAAACCGGACACTCCATTCATCCGGACACCCTCTCATATCTGGAGCATGGCGTCCCCCACAACCCTAAGCATTCTTGATTCTATTCAAAGAAGAGCTGTTCGTCTCATTAATGATCCTTCACTTACAGAAAGGCTTCCCTCTCTTGCCTATGGTCGGGCTGTGGGGGATTTATCGCTTTTTATAGGTACTTCCATGGCTTCTGCTCTGAAGAATTGTTCAGTATAGTTCCTCCACTCACGGTTCCCAACAGAGTAACTCGTGGTTCCGCGCGTATGCATCCCTATACGGTCCAAATGGACAGGCCCTGAACTTCTCACTTTGTTCGTTCTTTTATGCCTAGAATTTCTAGATTGTGGAACCTGCTGCCCGCGGAGGTCTTTCCTTCCCCCCCAAATCTTCAAGTATTTAAGTCCCGTGTCAACAAACTCCCTCTTACCTCGCTTAAGACACCCACGGTACGTTAGTATTTAGGCTTTTAGCCTTTGTGGATTGTCCAATAAAAAAAACACCCGGTACAGTTCAGACACTTTCAGATTTATACCTCTACAATCCGGACACTCTCAGGGCCGTATTATCCATTAGGCTGACTAGGCTACAGCCTAGGGCGCCATGAAAAAAGTAGGCGCCACACAAGGGAGTAATAAGCGCTAGACTAGATATATATGTATATATATATTGTAACGTAGGTTTTCACGGATGGTTGAATGTACAGTGGTATTTTTCCGGTTTTCAATCCGTTCGTTTGTTGGACATTCTTACGACGTTTCGCCAACATTTCAGTTGGCATTATCAAGTGTTGCTTGGCAAATGTCAAGCAACCGTTAAGGAAGCAACACTTGTTAATGCCAACTGAGATTCTGGCGAAACGTCGTAAAGAATGTTCAACAAACGAACGGATTGAAAACCGGAAAAATACCACTGTACATATATATATATATATATATATATATATATATATATATATATATATATATATATATATATATATATATATATATATATATATATATATATAAATTGCACAAAAATCAGTGACGTACATTTTTTGGTTCGAAATATTAGTTTAGGTATCACTTTTATTTTTTTACCACAATTAGTAATCTCCCTGTATAAACACAAAGTCACTGTATTATAAAAATCAGACATAACAATATTTCCGCATTATTAAAGCCTGTGTTTTCTGATAAAAATATTTTGGTTTTATAAGCTAAGCAAATAATATTAAAAAAATCTAGGTTACCTTTATAGATGCCAAATATTGTAAATACTATAATTGCGTTATCTTCTTAATTACGCTAAGGAAATCATTGACCCCGTGAAAGTCATCTCACAACCATCATTGCAGATTGAGACGTACGAAATTTCTCCTTATTCTTGATGAATACTCTGTGGGGGAAAATTGTTTAATATTAGTATAATTAGTCAATGTTTTATTTATTTATGTTCTATTAAGAAATAGATGCCCACTTTTATAGATAGCTCATTAGAAAAGTTGTAGAATTCTAAAATAGTATATTTCCTAACTGGTCCTGAAAATACCAAGTGATACTTATTCGCACGCGAAA
The DNA here is from genome assembly GCA_014170235.1 of Listronotus bonariensis. Lineage (NCBI taxonomy): Eukaryota > Metazoa > Arthropoda > Insecta > Coleoptera > Curculionidae > Listronotus > Listronotus bonariensis. Next base: position 96,896 of record JACEGR010000233.1, read on the forward strand.
CAGTCAAGTGCGGAAAAGGCACTTTCGGCACTAGTTATAGAAGGAACAGTTTAAAAATGTAAATTCGGTGCTCATTGATAAGAAAAAAAATCACAAAAAGTTTAAAGCCAATAAATCGGCATGCTTGTCTTCGCTGCCGCCTTTGCTATATTTCTTTTATGATATGCCGGTTGATGCAGCTGGTCATCGCACTATGGGATAGAAATTAATTTTTTTGGTCAAAATTCTGAAACTTACCAATCTAACTTAAAATGGGGTGCTCTTTACTGGAAAAATATTATAAATTATAATAAATGTTTTTTGAAACCTAAAACTTATTATATGTTATTATAAATTTACACCCCCTTAACATTATTATTTTTTATTGTACAAAATAAATTAAAATGTCAGCTTGTTTGGTTAATTCGGTAGTATTCTAATCAGTAATCTGATGATTATTATCTTATATGATATACAGGGTACGACAATAGGTATGATTTTTTTAAATGAAATACCCTGAATATTATATTACAACCAAAAAAATACTACATTTGATGTGTCTATCTCAATTAGTTTCGGAAATATGACCATCCAAATCTGAAAAATAATTTTAAATTATTCTTAGAAGCGTAATAGAGATACATCTTCCCAATTTTTTTATTTTTTAACGTATAAAATAAATAAAAACACTATTTGTTGGGTAAATTCTGTAGAATCCATATCTTTCATCAGAATGCTTTTATCTTTTAGGATATACAGTGTAGGACAAAACATATTAAATTTTAAAATGGAAAACCTTGTAAATTATAAAAAAACTTGTATCTGTCCTTACACTCAGAAGTAGCAAAAAGTAGAAAGGCAATTGTAAGTACAAAAACTGATAAAGAAAAAGATAAAAAATCTTTGACAACAGTAGCGAGACTTCGCGAGACTGCATCGGAAACACAACAATAGCTCTTATTATTTAAACTCTTTTACTTTTTTTAGTAAACAAGGCTAATAATAAACTAAGTAGATTAAATGTTGTATATTTATGTTTACTTAAAATACATTTTCAAGTTTCTTATTACCCCAATAGAAGTCGTCATATCCTTTTTATAATTTTGCGTACATGTAGTTTGGAGTATCTACTTTGAAATACACAGCATGAGCCATTAAAATTTCAAAGTTGCTTTTTGGCCAAAATAATGGATTTCTATCCCATAGTATATCGGCGCGTCGCTGTAAAGGATAGCGGCGCCTTTGTATACAAATAGTCCGATTGCAAGCGGCCTTTTTTATGTTTTTTTGTATTAGTTTCAAAGGGTACCGAATTTGCGCTTTTAAAATGTTCTTACTATACTAACGCTATTTTTCTACGTGCGAGAGAAAATAAAAACAAAATTTTATTATTTATTTCATAAATGCTACCTAAAAAAGTATTCTGAACTAAAACCGGGACATAGTGTTTCCTGTGTGTTTTGATGCGCTGAATCCGAATCTGAAGCCTTTTTGGTCCAGCACGTCCCAATTTTGTAAATTGCAAATATAACCTTCCAAATGACAAAATTTTGAGGTTATATTTGCAATTTACAAATCATCAGGCCTGTGCAAGGCACACATTTTTTCCCTGAGAAATTTAAAGTTTGTCCCACCCCGAATACATGCATAGAGACAATTGCTAGTTTCACTATAGACTCCCAGAACAATGCTAAATTTTTGGTCATCAGTTTGGACGCTGGCTTGGCTGAATTTATGAAGCGGCAAATTATACGTACTGTTTACGTGTGTACTCGATGGATATCCGCTTCATAAATTCCATGAAGCGAGCGTCCAAGCTAATGACCAAAAATTTAGCATTGTTCTGGGTGTCTATAGTGAAACTACAATTGTCTTTGGTAATACTTTGATTTTAGTTTTATGAACGATCAGTTTTTTTCTTGTCGCTAAAATATTCCTGGCTCTTCTTTTTCAAAATCTTCGTAGGTGTCAAATGTTTCTCCCAGTTTTATTTTTTGATTAATAATAAGAATAATATTAAACAATAAAACAAATAATTATTAATGTTGGGTTAAATTCAACTATTTCCGGCTGTTTTTACTAGTTTTTATTAAGAAACCCGCCGGTAATATCAAATTAATTTAGATTTTCGGCGGTTTTTATATACGTTAATAGAATAAATCGACGGAAGGCGGTTTTCTTTCTATAATTGAAGAAAACCGCCGGCGGTCGTTTAGCCACCCAGCAAACACTATTTGCCGGCAATATACATTTTTCATATTGGCCTTGATGGTAAAGCATTGGCAATTGGTGGCAATATTATGCCAACATCTAATACGCATTAAAAAGTTAACCCTAAATAAACACTCAATTGCCAATAAACTTTACATGCAGGAGAATTGCCGGCAAGCATACAAAAATGACGGCATACCAATCCTGATTAAATAAAGCATGCCTTTTTGTTACAGGCTAATAAAATTGGATTTTTGAAGCCAAACCTTCAACGCATATTTATACTTTTCAAACCATATTATTAACATTGGTATTTAACTAACATTCGAGCAATTTTTTTGATCTGTTTTATTTATTATACTTATTATTATATTACAATATTATTTTATGTTTTTTACATAATTTAAAGGAAATGGCCTTTGCCTAACATTTTATTGATACAAATCATGCAAATAAAAATTAAGTCAAACAAAATGTTTATTATGTATTTTTGAGAGAATAAAAATAAAATAATGGTAAAATTAGCTAGGTTAATTTTGACGATTTCGACCGAAGAGTGATAAATTCAAATTTCCCGCTTAGCTGAAATACAAAGATTTGACAATTTGACAGATGAGGCAACCTTGCTTTTGTTTGGCCGCTTTGTGCAATTGTTTTCTACGTGGTTTTCTAGCTTTTTAGTTTCTTTTTCAAAGAAAAGAGTTTTTAGTAGACATAATTAAGTGTATTCATTACCTAATTAGTGTGTGTTGTGTAATTAATTGGTGATGGCTAGTCAAGAAGGCGGGTTATTTAAGTAGACTGTTAGGAGCTGTAAACATTTCGTTTAAAACCTTTTAAATTTGTAGTTACCTAAAAAATTATATGAAATCAGGAGTTGCCTTTTTAAAAGTTTTAAAGACGTGTTAATAAAAAAATTATATATATTTAATAGTTTTTTTTTTACATTTAACTCCTTTAAAATATTTCTCCCTATGTTTTGGATCTGAAAATTGAGTGTAAGTGTCCCTCAAATACTTACTATTTTAAAGTGTTTTCTTTTGATTTACTATCTTTTTTTTAATTTTATTACATACTTTTTATTTTTAGGTTTTTGGTCAGTGCCTTAGGAAATTGGTAGGTTTTTTGTAAATAAATTGCTTACCTTGATTAATTAATCTAGAATATATTCCAAATTTAAAACCCCAAACACAATGATTTATTATAAGATATAACACCAAAGTTGTTGAGTAAATTTAATAATTTAGCACTCACTGTATACTGATTCACGAAAATAAACTAAGATTAATCAATACTAGTTAAAGCACCATAAACACCACATCGCCGAAGATAATTAAACAAATAAAATTGTCACGTGCTCGCAGTCTTAAATATACGCCTCTCTCCACTAAACAATGAACTTTTATTGAAAAATTAAAAATAATAAATAAATCCTAATATGATTGATTTTTGCGATCTTGACACGGCAAAACTATTTCGCAATTTATATTTAAAAAAATTAGCATGGAACGAATTTAATATCCGTACATAAATCTTTGGTGTATAGGGTGATTTAAATTAATATATTTCAGAGAAAATGCGATTTTTTGGTTTAATATAAATTTTGTTATATTATTAGAGACATTTTGCACCCCTTATTTTGCAATTCCGTTGTGGTTAACTTTATTCTGAGACTGCGCAGTAACGCAAACATGATCCGTTATCGTTATTAACCATACCGGACTCCTTTAATTACGGATGAATACCGAAGAGCTTATCGTTATCTTTATCGTTATTGGTAAACTGCGTGGTTGCCAAATTGTAAAATTTTTAATATCGATTATTTAAGAAGGTTGAAATTTTAATACCGTATTAATTAAAATATTATTGATACATAACGAATAATTAGCGAAAAATTCATAGCAGTAAGAAAAATAAAATAGTGTAAAGAAATTAAAACGGACTTGCATTTTTAAGGATGTTTTAAATCAGTTATTAATTTACATGTTACAATCTGGCACACTTGCTTATACTGTATTGTTTACATCTACTTTAAAAAACAAAATCAAGGGAACTGTTTGCATATATTAAAAAATCAATATATAACTTATGGAGAATAAAAGTAAATACTGATTTTTCGCAAACTTTAAAATCGGCGAACCACAGGCAAAAATAGGGTTATGGGTCGAAAGCGCAGACGCAAGATAAATTTCTTAAAAGAGGTTGCAAAATCTCTGTCTAAAACTGCTGCCGTAATCGTTATGTTTAATAACGATAACCATAAGGAGGCCAAAAATAGTCTGTTATTTTAAGAGGTGCAAAATGTCTCTAATTCAATAATATAATGTTCCTGTCAATACAGGGTTCAAAAAAACAAGATTTTTCTCCAAGAGTTTAGAATAAGGTTTGTAATCGATAAAATTAATAATAGGTACCAAATTCAGTTTTAAAAACTTTTTGATACCATTCTAAAATAATTAGTACCTAACTGAAAATGCTCTTTTAAATTTTTCCAAATAATATTTTGCTTGAAAATGAAAAATAAGGGTAGTTTACTTTGTGAAAAATCATGTTTTTCAAGTTTTTGCTAGCCCTTTACACAAAATTAACATTTTCCCGTCGTGAATCATAAGGGATATTTTCTTTGTTAGGTGCTTACATCAGCTGTAAGCACTTTCATTTTTTGACAAATCAATGACCTCAGTCTTACAGCAGCTCACAGCGGTTGTTAGCGGCGCGCGTCGGGAGATGTCTAACCACTGTCTAACAGGATGAAAAGACAAGGATGGGGAAATATAGCCGAATTTGAGGTTAAAAGTCAAACAAAATTGACTAAATGTATTCAAATAACAATAACAATAATATTGTGAAATCATGTAAGGGATTAACTCAACTGCAACTGAAAATATTGCCGGGAGTTACCATTTTAGGTTATATTATTTTTTCTGTCATTTGTCATTGGTGGTAAGCGCTTTTATTTTTCGATTCACATTATATTGACGTCAGCTGTTAGACAAGTTTGTTAGCAGCTGTAAGACAGAAGAAATAAGAAAAATATCCCTATATTTTTTTACAAGCAAATTTTTTATTAGGAATGAATTTCATTTTTTTGAAAATTAAATTTTTGTTCCATTTGTCATTTTGGTCAGGTCTGCTTTTGTTTAAACTTTGACTGTTTGTTTACGTGTTGCTACTTTTTGGTGAAACAAGAGATGACACTAAATGATTTTTTATGGCCCTCTTCGTTTCTAACATACAGGGCGAATTTTTTTCCGTATTCGGACCTCCTTCGTATTTCAGTTGTCTTGTAAGCTTACAAGAAAAGTAAGAACTGATACAGTAGATATTTGTACGTAGAATCCAGTGGCGTAGTTAGATTTTTTTTTTAATTTTATATTTTCCGAGATATGACCCAAACATATGATTTTTTAATGGAACACACTGTATATTTTTTATTAATTAAATTAAAGCGGATGAGAACTGTGGGCCATGATACAGACTTCATAACAAAAATAAAGTGAATCCTCAGTTCATTATTTGTTTAAATTTTAGAGCAACATCCCAACAGAGAATATCGTGGTGCCGCGTGTATGCATCCCTATACGGCCCAACTGGACAGGCCCCGAACTTCCCACTTTGTTCGTTCTTTTATCCCTAGAGTTTCTGAAAATGTGGAATCTGCTGCCCGCGGAGGTCTTTTTCTACTATTTTGTTTTAAATCGAATATTTTTTCATAAATTATGGATACATACTGATTTTGGACACTGTTTTAGCTAGGGTTCTGTTGAAATGAATATTAATTATTAGTTATCGAATTTGAAATAAATAAGAAAACACATTTTTGTCTGTTTCCCCTCAAAGTCATGTTCTGCGTACGGCGTACATGGGGGCACACAGGCCGATGAAAAGTGCCTTTCCACATATTTTTGAAAAGCAAAAACCCAGTTCTCAATTCCACACTCGGTCCTGGGGGCACATCATCATTAAATGCCCATATTTTCCATTAGGTATGTATAAAATATTTGGTTACAAAGGATGTGCCAAAATCGTTGTTTACGCAAATTTATATTTTCATGTTTGGGAAGAAAAAAAATCTCAGGTACCAAATCAGGACTGTATGGTGGATAAACTCGCATTTGATTCTTTGTAGATATATTATGTAAAAGGAATTTTTAATATCAAAAGTATTTTTATTAAATCCAGTAATAGGTTTCTTATTTTTATAATATAATTTATAAATGTTTACAAATTTTGACCACCCTATAACTAAATCATTATTTAAAGGTAATTTTAATTCGAACAAGAAATTATTTGCCGGTAGCAAGGACAACATACACTTTTTTAGATTTATCTAAAAATTCTTACTATACATGCAAAATTTACATACACTTCCACAAATACGGAATAATTTTGATCTAAACTGCGCAGAAAATTATTTCGATCTAGTTTATTATTCCAATAATTTCCGTAAAACCACTAAAATGTTTGCATAGATAGAATATAGCATTATATATATATATATATATACTTAATTGATTTTCTTACCTTTAGTCACTATTGGGTAGAAGAATGAAGGTTTGCTCTTCATCATACAGGATGTATCAAAACAACTGCGAAAAATTTTAGGTGTTCAAAATTAAGGGTAGTTTGTAGTATAAATATTGGGTCAAAAGTCAACTATTAGGGAGATATCGCGGAACAAAAATGGCAAAAACAGGGTTTTTAAACGGTTTTACCTAACTTGACCTGTTTTTATTTGGGTAAAATTTAGTAATTGGAATTTGACATCTTTCCTGACGACCGATCGATTTGAAATTTAGTACACTCTCTTAATCTTGATGACAATACAATATACTAAATTTTTTATGATTTAAATCCACGATGGCCGCCCATACAAAATGGCGGATTACAGCCCAAGCAGCTAACATCTTATTGACGTCTGTTTTTAGTCATTTTTGGTCACATTTGGTCAGCTAAGACGTCATAAGATGACGACAAAATGACGTTAAATTGACCTCCCTAAGTCAAGGACAAAAGACGTCCCGTTAATGACGTCATAATGACGTCTTTGAGATGACGAAAAATTGACGCATATACTTTTTTTTTAAAAGCTAAAATTAATATGATATTTTATTTAAAAATTGAAATATGAAAAAACACCTTACTGCTTGCAATTTCCTTGCAAGCAGTATGCAAGGTCGCATCTCTCGGGACACTGTCCAACCTGGAGATGCAGATTTTTACACTAGCCGAAGATATTTCTTTCAAAGCTAATTGAGATCACCAACCGCAGACCGGTCTCGAACTATTTTGGTCTCATCGGTACGATGTAAGCGATAAAAATCGAAGATGTTGAATAAACGTGGTAGTTTATTGTCCATTGCGCCATCTATCGGTAGAGTATTTTCCTATTTCAATTTTGTAAATTTATTAGTCTTATTTTCCTGTCATATGATATTTCGGTTGGATTTTGACACGAATCATATAATGTCACAAAATTTTTCTGGCGGGTTTTCTAAACATGACGTCATTAGATTTTTATGAGCTAGTATGACGAAAAAATGACGTCGAAAAGACGTCACTTTAACGACGTCAAAAACACGTCATTAAAATGACGTCATAATTTTGGTCTGATGACGTTCTATGACCAAAAAGACGTCAGCAATATGGGTATCAAATGAAAGGTCTTGATTGGTAGAATAGACCTTACTATGAAAAATTTTTATTTCCAAGATACCTACCCGGCGTTACAAATTGACGAGTTAGATATTTTCCACAACTATCTCAATATAAAATCGTTGGTTATTTATAGTGAGGCATTAAATGAAAAGTATCAACTAACAACAAAACTAAAAACTTGAAAATAAATTATAAAATAAAAAGTTAAACGGTTGTATTGTACTAAAAGCTAAAAGATAATTCGGTTAGTCCTAGCTACCAGATCGCACCAATCTTCTCATCAATCTGGGGTATTGATCAGACAAATAATAAAATCGTTGGGCACATAAAATTGCTATCCTAATATTTACTCTCGATGCGGTACGCCCAACGGTTTTATTATTTGTTCGATCAATATCCCAGATTGATGAGAAGATTGGTGCGATCTGGTAGCTAGGACCTATTGAATTATTTTTTTTGCTTTTAGTACAATAAAACCGGCTAACATATATTTTTTTATATAAATTATTATTTTTATTTTTAAAAATAAAAAGCGCTAGAATAACAAAATTCTATAAAAATATTGCTATCATAAAATAGTATATTGCGTTACATGTAGGAAAAGTGAGATATTTCCGGACGATGATGGAGACTTGACTAAAGCCTCGTTGCTGAGTTGCACATACTATTTTTTCTCCGATCAATTTTCGTTTCGGCTAGCATAAAATATTACTTTTTTTCTTAGTTTATTATATATAAACCTTATAATTAGGTATACTACGTAACTATGGTATCACATTGTCCTGTGTTGCGGGACTTCGACAAATATCATCAGTAAATATTGGAAGCATAGGAAAAGATAAACGTCCGGAAAGAGTATTGCCGGCCATGGCCGAAAACGTAAATTGCCTAGCAGCGCCTCCTACCTACAGGAATAATGCATTTTGGAAGTAAGAGAAAAATACACTTTTTAGTATTTTTGCATTTTTTGGAATTATTAAAAGCGGTGGAAATAGACTACTGCTATCGTTTTTGTTTACTCAATTTAAAGAAAAACTTGCACAAAGTTAAAAAAACATTTGCATATTACAGTTTTTAAGCCGTTTTTACAGTTTGGCAGTTTTCTTACAAGATATTTTTCTTGCTACAATTTTTCTTCTATTCCATTTTATTTAAAATTTTTACAGTTTTTTTTAATTTGTGCAGTTTATTTTGACTAAAAAGGATAACCGAAATTTAAAAATATCTTGTAAAACTCTAAAGAATAAAAATTAATACTCAAATGTTATTTATAAGTAATATTTTCGAATTAACCCTTAATCACTTTATTACGATAAGTTAATTGTATAGTGAAAAATTTTATATAAGGTGGTCCGAGTTGTCTTCACTTTAATTAATATGCACTGTATAATTTGTTCGGTTATACGGATATGTTACACACTCCAATAAAAATGCTTTAGAACAACGATTTCTCAATGCACCCCACTGACTCCTTCTTATAATTATTATAAGTACATAAGACCTTCAAAAAATATTTTCTAAAAAAATTACCATAGATATATATGCATCTAATTAAATTTAATAAACCTTAATAAATCTATAAATTTTAATAGCCATGTACCCGACACCGTATAAAAATCCAATTTACAATAAATTTATTCAGGCTTTAACCTATTTTCGCTTATTTTTACCTATTTACCTTTGTTGTTGTTGTGTAATAACAATTATTATAAAAAAATAATTATCCATGCTACGCTTCATTTCACTTGAGTATAAGAACTTTGTAAAAATAAATTACTACAAGATTTTTATTGTAAATCCATAAATACCTTTTCTATAAAAGCTAATTATTTTAAAGAATTTATGGTTTCGTCCGTTACTAATTATTTTATCTCAACGAATTAAGGTCTAGCCACACATAACCGCATCAAGGCCGCACCGAGCCCGGATTCACAATAATAAAGGAAAGTGGGGCAGATAAATTCGGAAAAATTAAAAAGCACTGTTTATGCCCTCAAAAACATAGAAAAGCATTTTTTCAAGCTGAGTTTATTGTTTATTGTACGTATGTATCTTTGAATAAATAAAATTGATTTTCTTACTTGTTTGTGTTCCTTTTATCCAAACCAGAGACAACAATGAGACGAGCAACTAAATGTAAATAAATTATCCGAGAGAGAGATAGCTGCTGGGCCTTCCTTGTCTGTCTTCAAGGAAGGTAAACGCAGATGGCGCGTTAGTCGACTTTATCGTTTGCCCGCCAAATTCAAATTATATAGATGTGCTATTTTTGCCCTTAATGTTAGGTACTTGTTTTTGTTTCCTATTAATATAAAATATTGGGGTTTAGTTCAATAATTACACATACCTAATTAAAAATGTCATTTCTTTGGTTTTTATAAAGATTTTTTCTTACAGATAACCATGTCAATATTACCTTAAATTATCTGTTGAAAAGCACAAATTTAATATATACACTGGGATCACTAATAAAAGTCAATATTCAAAGTCCAATTAAAGGTAAAAACCACGAAACACACAATGAATCACAGAAAATGTAAACAAACTGTCCAAACAAATCGGCCATTGAAAAATATCAAACACAAATATCGAATAACATTTCGGCGTGACTGCTTGCGGCAACGTTGTCAAGTTAAAAATATTCCATTCATGGTATATTTTCTTTCTCTTAATTAGATGCGAGCCAAAAAAGGACATTAAAGTTTACATGCAGAAATTGTAAACAACTTGGCAACCACGGCAAAGCGATGATTGCTCCATCTACGATAGCCTGCCATGATGAAAGACAAAGACATATTTATTGGAACTTGCGTTAAACCAGAAAGAGATAAATACAATGGACAAATTGTTAGGACCAGTTACTCGTCTCATTGTTGTCTCTGTCCAAACTTTAAGTGTAGTATAGGTAAAACTGTATTAACTTATTTGTGAAGTTTTATTTACGATTAGGTGTAATTTAAAGCGTAGAAAAAGTGACTAAATATGGAATAGTATTACCTACTAATATTGAATACCGGCATTTCTCTTAAACGGAAACTCACACACGCAATTAGAGGGGTTTGTCTCTTTTTAAAAATGCCAAGCCAAGAAGAGTAAGCCATTTTGTAACTGTAGCAACGTTTTGTTTTATCGCTTTTCCATAAATTTTTAAGGTTTTTAAAAAATACTACTATACTAAATTAAAGGAGAAGGACCTCTAAATATTAATAATAAGGGCTCAAATCTTCACGGTATTTTCTTTTTGTCACCCTTCACAATATTTTCGATATATTTTTCAACAAAAAATAGTTTTTTTGTGCCCAGTCTAGTTTAAAGTATTCCATATTTGGGGTACCTATTCCATATTTAGCTACCCTTATATATATATGTATATATATATATACTATATATATCATCATACTATATACTATATATATATATATATATATATAGTATATATATATGATATGATATATATATATATATATATAGTATATATATATATATATATATATATATATATTATATGTATAATATATATAATGGTATATCAGTATATATAGTCACTATCATATAGTATATCATACTCATATATATATAGTATATATATATATATATGCATATATGACTACTATAGTGATATATATGATATATGAATATATATATAGATAGCAGCTGGGCGCCATCTTGGGAAAAAAATTAGATGAAAAGGAGGTTCTTGTAACAAATTATTTTAAAGCCCCTGATGAGAACTTAATAGCCCCTAGAATATAAAGTTAATATCTTCACCCAATACAAAATGACTACTTTAAAAGTTACCTATTTAAATACCTAAATTAGATGGCAACATCTTTCCAAAGTAAGATGTACTTAAAATTGTATTTACTTAAAGCTTTTTATTGGTTATCATAATATACAGGGTGCTTCATTAAAAAAATAAAACTTTTTCCCACACTGTATATTATCACCGATATCACCATTAAAAGGATCTTTAAAAGAGCTTTAAGAAAATACCACATAAGGTACTTACATCTCACTTTATTAGTTTCAGAAATATGGTTATCTAAATCAGGTACATGTTTAGGTAATTTTTAAAGTACCGCCATTTTGTAATAGGTGAAGGTATTGACTTTATATTCTGGTGCTATAAAGTACTCTACAGGAGCTTTAAATCGATGTGTTACAAGATCCATCTTTCCGCTATCTTAAAATCTTTGAACAGTCAATTTCACTCTATACCTATTATTTATGAGTCAATTTTATATCTTAAAATTTTACTTTTTAAATTAAACCGTTTAAAAATAAAATGCATTTCTTTAATGTCCCCCTAATAAAGAAATCCATTGTATGTATATGTAGGTATAGTTGCGGCATTTAGGAGGAATATATTTGTAATTTAATGAAATGTGTTTATAAAATATTATATGCCAATTTAGTGTTACTTATATCAAGAATTTTGGTGCAAAAGAAGAGGGAACATAGTGGAAATAAAGTTAGTTTGATAACATAATGAAAATACGGTTGGTTTGATTTTATTTTTGATAATGAATATCACCTTCTTTTCACAAGTAGTTCTTGTTTTCTAAAGTAAATTGACAACAATATTTTATAAATACCATTTAAAATTATATCTTTTAAAATTATTTTACACACTTTTTCCTAATATTACACAGCTTTACTTTTATTCACAGTGGTCATGGCCATAGCGAAAGTGAAACATTGCAATTTAATAGAAAAGAGTAAAATATAAATAAATAAATAGGGTAATTTTCTAGAAACCTGCGGCAACTCCAATTTTGACGAAATTTGGTATACAAGGGTTTTTGGGGCGCTGATCACGAATCTGAAAGATTTTTTGGCGGAAACGTTTCGTTCTTGAGATATTAATCATCAGACTTGAAATTTAAACTAATCCTATTTTTACAATATTCCCCTTTCTTTTGCACACAATTCTTGATTTAAAGCTAAAGTGGCACACAATATTTGATTTTCACCTTTTAAAACCCCGTATTTTTACGTAGTTTACATTATTTTTGCATTAAATAATGTAAAAACTTAGAAAAACAATGTTTTAAAAGTTGAAAATCAAATATTTTGTGACACTTTAGCTTTAAATTAAGTATTGTGTGCAAAAAGAAGGAGGAATATAGTGAAAATAAGCTTAGTTCAACTTTGAACTTTGATGATGAATATCTCGAGAACAAAAAATCTTGCGTGATCAGCGCCCCAAAAATCCCCGTATACCAAATTTCGTTAAAATCGGAGTTGCCGCAGGTTTCTAGAAAATTACCATAATTAGGGTTTTAAAAGGTGTTCATAAAATATGAGCGAATTTAGTTTTAATCAAAAACTGGGCAAAAAAAGTGAGAATATAGTGAAAATGAAGTAAGTTTAATTTTCAAGTTTGATGATGAGTAGATTAAAAATGAAACATTTTCAAAAAAAAAAAAAAAAAACTTGAGATACACTGTTTTCCTTACAGACTGATGGTTGCCTACAGCATTGTATATTATGTGAAAAAGGCAATAATATACTGTCAATCAATCCCCATGTAAAAACTAAAATAAATAATAATATAATCCCATAGAACCTATAGAAACCATTAGAATCTAATGGCTTCTATCGGTTTAGAGGGATTGCATTGGTTTTTTCGGCATGGACTTTTGAATCTATTGCTGTGTACTTACCTTTTTTGCCTTCCAGATTCTGCATTACAAAAAAGTAAATCACTAAACTGGTATTTATATAGTTTATTTAAAACAAGTCAACTTCAAGTAACAAAACAATCTTAAATAATAAATTAAACTTAAATAATTCAGAACGGTAAAAACTTAAAATAAATAATAGGAGAATTTTCAGGTGTTCACAACTGTGTGGTTACTGCCTCGACTTCACCATTAGTTAACACGTCATGTTTACCTATAATAAAAGGTTAGTTTTATAATACACAATATGTATTTTATTGTAATTGGCCAATGTTCATTTATTATATTTTAAAAATTGGCATATTTATTATATTTTAGATTATATTTTATTTCCAAAGTGGAATTCTAGTACACTTGTCAACAAATCCTAAGGTTATGTTAACTGTCAAAAGCATAAGACAAGAGGTGTGTTTAGCATAGTGAAAAGTGTAGTGTAGTGTATTGTAGTTTTGATGCCAAAAACGTTTAACTGAGTTATGTCACAAATGTCAAAAATGTAAAAAGTCTTTTATGCTTTTATTTATAAACAAATAAATTAAATTTTTACATATTTGGATTTCTTGTTCTCAATACTTGTTCGTACAAGTGGTCCCAAGGAAGATAAACTTTTTAATAAGAAGAGCTCGATTTTTTATATTTGTCCAAAAATATAGGTTATGTTTGTGATGTCACCTTTTTGCCATAATATTTTTTAAACTGACAAAATAAACCAATACTTGCATACCATAAAATAAAATCACTAAAAAAAAACATAAAAAAATGTATCTTACCCTTAATAACGATTTAAACGTAAATTCCCCGTCAAAAAATATCCAAAGGTCAGTGACCCTTGTTTACAGGTTTTAAAATTCTCTGTAAGTGCAGTACTAATAACTACTTAATTTAACTATAAACAGTAAAAACTAAACATATGTAAAAGGCCAATGACTAAAAAGCAAAAAAATAACACCAAAACCTCGAAAAAGCTTCCAGTACGACTGTAAACAAAGAATTACGGGAAAAGAATACGTCACAAAATTTAGCGAACATAGTCCTAAATAGTATCAGTATCGAGCGCTCCTTATTAAAAAGTTTATTTTCCTTGGAGTGGTCCAAAGACTTCATCGTCAAGAATTATTGTTTTAATCAAATGTACCTAACTTCACTACCTCGAAAATAGTGTACTTGAGTTAAAAAAGTTAAAACTAGTTATAACTTTTTGTTATGCCAAACAGAGCTAAGGTTAAAATTTGAAAACGACTCAAACGATTTCGATTGGTAAAACCGGTTTTCGCATATATACTCTCAGCAGCTTAATTCATGAGCTTGCGAAATGCGATTTGCGAATTGCAAATCCTGTTCTGATTGGTCAGTTTGTATCGACTTTAGAATGTTTCATTACTAATTGACCAATCATATTACGATTCGCAATTCGCGAATCGCATTTCCTAAGCTTATGAACTAGGCTTAATTTCTTATATTTATATCTTTGACTTATTGTATAAAAAACTGCATAAATTAAATACAATATTTAAGAACCACGTACTATGGTTTTGTAAAAAAGATAATGAAAACAATGACAAAAGGGGTTGGCGTGCTATTTTTAAATTGAAATAAAAACCAACCGCGGATCTTTAACCACGACCATAATCTGCTTTGCGTTAGTAACGCAAATAGATAAAAGATGTCGCCAACGGTCGCCAATTGCCAACATGCAGATAAAAAAAGCAAAATTTGTGTGGTTCACCGGTTCACCCAGGTTCGCCGTTACCGTTGTTGGTTATTATAAAAAAGGTAATTTTAACAAATTTTCAATATTAGCAAATTATTTTCAAGTACCCTGTTTCTTACATATAATTACCTTGCAATGACAAATCGAAATCAGCTTCGTTTTGATATATGGCTATTTTGGTGCTACAGGAACTTTCTAATGCTTTAACGACTTTTTCTTTGGTTGCTAAAAATGACACCGATTTTCCACTTTTTCTAAGGTCTTCTACCAATGAACCAATGCACTAAAAGTAAAAAGTACATAATTTAAAATTTTAAAAAATAATTCTTAATTTTGTTAGTATTTGGCGTAATATACATACACGTTCAGCCACTTCAAAAGGTTCATATGCAATTAAAGCAACAACAAAGGGGTTCCAAGGCGTCACCGTGTATGTTTACATGAGGCATTCTTTGTCTATTGATAGTGTCTTACAGGCTTTAGATAGGGTTGCCAACCCTCCCGATTTGGGCGGGAGTCTCCCGCTTTTCTGACATGTCTCCCGCCTCCCGACAAAATAGTAAAAACTCCCTGCAAACATTACCTACTACCAGATTAAAATTTAAAAAAATTAAATAAAAAAAAGTCACTATACTATGTAATAATTTATTATAAACAATCTGACAACAGCGCTTCCGGTAAATCACCGGCGCGGACATTAGAGACATTTTGCACCCCTTATTTTGCAATTCCGTTGTGGTTAACGTTATTCTGAGACTGCGCAGTAACGCAAACATGATCCGTTATCGTTATTAACCATACCGGACTCCTTTAATTACGGATGAATACCCAAGAGCTTATCGTTATCGTTATTGTTAAACTGCGTAGTTGCCGGATTGTAGAAATTTTAATATCAATTATTTAAAAGGTTAAAATTTTATTGCCGTATTAATTAAAATATCATTTATACAAAGGCTCTAATTAGCGAAAAATCTATAGCAGTAATAAAAATCAAATAGTGTTAAAAAATTCAAAAGGACTTGCACTTTTACGGATATTCTAAATCAGTAATTAATTTAGATGTTACAATCTGGCACACTTGCTTTTTATTCTACTACCAAACTTAACCTTACTTTTAGTGTTTTGCTTATACTGAATTGTTTGCATATATTTAAATATCAATTTATATCTTATGAAGAATAAAAGTAAATACTGATTTTTCGTTAACTTTAAAATCGGTGAACCACAGGCAAAAATAAGGTTATGTGTCGAAAGCGCAGACGCAAGATAAATTTCTTAAAAGAGGCTGCAAAATATCTGTCTTAAACTGCTGCCGTAATCGTTATGTTTAATAACGATAACCATAAGGACGCCAAAAAACGTCTGTTATTTTAAGAGGTGCAAAATGTATCTATTAACACAGTGATCGGTTTCAAAAACGGAACCACGTGTTTATTAATTTAGCTTTAATACGCAGCGGCGCGGCGCTTGGTATTATTCCCGGCAGTGTTTGGTATTGTTCGCGGATATAGGAAAGTAATAAAATTTCTAAATTTACGGTAAAATGGCGAATGCGCAAGAAAAAAAATCTTTTTTTTTTTAACTCCATGACAATGACCTCCCGCTTTTGGTTTTCTAAAAATGGCAACCCTAGCTTTAGACCATCTCTTTTTCGCGCATTGTCTATGAACCTTTGAAGTGGCTAAATATACAGGTTCAGTTAAATAACATAACACATAGGAAATGTGAGGAAAAAGACAATCTAACTAAATACCAGCATGGCGTGACTAATAGTGCTTGTTTTGTTATTCTATTGCCTGCCGATGAACCAAACAGCGTTGCTCATATTGTATGTATATAAAAGGATTAATGATCCCTTGATTGCAAAGAAAAACAAACTACAATAATTTCAGAGTAAGTTTTAAGGGTTGTAATTAAGTTTAGCTAAACCACGTGTCTACGAATTTATTTGGCAAACCATAACTCTAAGAGTATTAGACATATCAAAATGAGACTTGTATAGGTAAATGGTATGGGAAGTGGAGAGTTTTCGCATATTTTTCACGTATCAGTCACTTCCGATTTAAGCGGAAATGGCTTTAATTTTGAATTTTTAAATGGAACACCCTGTATATTTTAACATTGTTTAATTCGCCAGAACCAGAACTAACCAGAATGTAACATTTTAAGTCTACTTGTTTTTTTATAGCCATTTTTAATATTGCATCTAGTTCGCCATGATTGAATGCAAATTATTCTAAGAACCCCAGGTGATGTTAGAAAAATACAATTGTAAAAGTTTTGGTGACAAGTATGAAATATATAGAAATAAAACAATTTTTTTAACCGAATTATTATGAACCTCCCAAATAAATTCTCTGCTGGACTTGACGAGATTCCAGTTCGAATTCTCAAATTTGCAGGTGAATCGGTTTGTGAACCACTCGCACACATGATTAATGAGTCATTTACTTCGGGAGTCTTTCCTACTGAGCTTAAGAAAGCAAAAGTGGTCCCAATCTTCAAAAACGGTGATCGTAAGCTTGCAAAAAACTACAGGCAAGTGTCAGTGTTGCCATCGGGTTCTAAGGTATTCGAGAGAGCAATATACACAAGAATAATGGACTTTTTGCACCTACACAAGATTCTGAAAGATACCCACCATGGATTTGTACCAAACAACATGCCATTTTTAAGACTATTAGTTACCTAACAGGAAAAGTGGATAATAATGACAAGGTTGCTGGTCTATATTTTGATTTATCAAACGCATTTGACACTATTAACCATCAGTTATTGATAGATAAACTGGAGGGTTATGGACTGAGGGGTGCTTGTCTGTATGTGTCTCAAGTAATGGAAAGCAGTGGTTCTCAGGGACTACTGAGTTGAAGCAGGGTGTTCCTCAGGGCTCAATACTGGGTCCAATTCTGTTTCTGCTTTATGCGAACAGCCTCTCGGAGGGGTTTACCTCGGGTCATGTGTGTCAGTATGCTGATGATACATCGGTTATATTGGCAAGTGGGTGTTTGGGGACCCTCTCTGGGGGTGTTCGGGTGCAGCAGAGCAATTGCGAGCTTGGTGCCAAAACAACTATTTAAAATTAAACGCTGATAAGACTGGACTTATTACATTTGAAAAATCTCTAGCACGAAGCCACTCTCTTTACGCTAAGATGAATGGTAAATCCATCCCAGTAGTCAACAACATAAAATTTCTAGGAGTTATAATAGACTCAAACCTACGTTGGAAAGATCATATTCACTCACTGCAGTCTAAACAGTACATGTGCATTGTTGTGAAGATTGAGAGATGCACTTTTTGTAGACAGTATACGCAGTTTCTATTTTGCTTGTGTTCAGTCTCTTATAAGTTATGGGATTCTGTTTTGGGGATCTTCTACTCATGCAATTAATATCTTTAGAACCCAAAAGCGTATTATCAGATGCATACTTAAAGTGCATCCTCGAGCTTCTTGTAAACCCTATTTTAATAGCCTAGGCTTTTTAACTGTCCCTAGTCTATATTTCTTGGCCTTAGTAATGTTTGTGAAGAAAAATCCCCATTTATTCACTGTAACTCCGATTTTTATTCCAACTCAATGACAATTGTCACCAGACCCAATTTTAAAAAATACTCGTAGTAGGTATATTAAAAATTTTAGTTTTACCTTGCCAGCGGTGTAATCCAATGTCATTATTCTAGAACAGTCAATGAGAATGATTAACACGTCCTGTCCCGAATCCATAGAATATTGAAATATCTTTTCTCTTATGTATTCAGCTGACGAAAAAATATTGAGGAAGTCGGTGTTACCTTGAGATAAGTTTTTCCTCCACTGACCTAAAAACACAATTAAATATTTTTTTTTAACATACGAGTATTTTAAGTTTTTATATTAAAAATGTATCTAGGTCTTTTATCAACACCCATGTTAGGAAACGTAAAGACTCTGACCATATGTAACAAACTTAATTATCAAACCAAAATGTAAAAACGTTTAAAAAAATAGAATTCAAATAAATGGTTATGGTAAATGATAATAAAAAACTTACCTTCTGAGAAATTATTTTTGGTCTAGATGTAAAATACATTAGTTTTAACACTTCTACAAGAATTCCTATAAGAATTCCAAGTTCTATTCCAATAAGAAGACATGAAATGAATGTGATTGTAAACGGAATCAGATCTAATTCTGAAAAAAAAGAACATTAAACAAATAAACTATATTATTTTTAAAATACAGCAAAAAAGGCAGTTAAGTATCGAAATTTGACATAAGTATAAGCAACACAGTAAGTTCATTTGCATCCTGGCTGCGTTTCTGGAAGATTCTTAATAAATAAGAATAAAAAAACACGCTTTTAAAGCCCATCGAACATGAAAGTGAAAAATATTTAAAAAATAATCTTAAATCTACAGGGTGTTCATTTAAAAACGTATCACTCGAGTTATATGCGAAATGAGAAATATTTGAGAAAATTGCCGAAACACGTCAAAATAGTGTTTGAGGTGGAAAGTTTCTTACAAAAAATTGGACGATGCCCCTTCAACCCCTTAACCACCAAGGCCACCATCCCAAAATTCTTAAATGAGAAGGGGGACGACTTAATAAATATTTTGACATGTTTCTTCGACTTTCTCAAATCTGTTTTTTTGCATATAACTTGAGTGGTAAGTTTTTAAATAAACACGAGCACCTTGTATAATAAACGAAAAATACTAGTGTTATTGCAAAAAGTGTCACTCGATATGCGAAGAATATGGCACAAAGCGCCCACGCGTTTTTATAATGATACCAGTATTTTTGTTTAGTATTGATTAAATCTTATATTAAAAATTATGTTCCACTTTTTAGTTTTATTTATTGTCAAAACTATTTTATTTATATAATTTCTCCTCATTATTAGTGTTGGAACCTTTCAAATGATCTTCTGAATGATTTTCGATCATCGAGATATTCGAAATGTTTCGAATATTTCTTCCGAATATTCGTATTTCGTCGTGAGATATTTCTTGAACGCAAATACAAAAGATACCGAATGAATGATGAATGATATTTATATCTAGGCGTTTAATATAGACAACCCGTAAAACATACCCTAAACCATTAGTAATCAAACAAACAAATAATATCAGCCCTAATATTTATGGTTAAATAGCGCCAAAACTCGAAAACACTGGGAATAAGACGTGAAATAATTCGTTGCCGCAAATAGCAACAATCTTTCAATCGGTATTTCGACGGAATAAAAGCTTATTGGCAATGAAATATAAAATGTTTCGAAAGATCTTTTGCATTGAAATATGAAATGTTTTAAAAGATGTTTCGAAAGATCTTTCTCAATGAAATATAAAATGTTTCGAATAATCTTTCGAATATTAAAATTTTCCGAATACGAATATTCGAATATCGAAATCTTTCGAATATGCACACACTACTCATTATTATTGTAAATCTCCGACAGAGGGTGTAACTAATACTGATGCAGGTAGTATAGTAAATTTCTAATAGAGGGCGAGCAGTTGGAGGAGAAGCATAAGGAGAAGTTATAAAAATTCATACATGCAAACATACAAGTAAAGCTAAAAAGCATGTTAAAAGTACCTATTTTAATTTTTTTCTTTTTAGTACAGGGTTTTCATTTATATTTTGCCACCAAGTTTTAACTATAACCAAAAAAGCTAGAATAAAATCAAAGTCGGTCTATATAAAGTCACGACATTCGGGCATATTGCTTTTACGTGTTATGACGTCACATCTCCCATTTTTCGGCCTTGTTGTTCAGTGCCGGAGATATACAGTTTATTGTAATAGTAGAACAACCGTTTACACAACAGTTTTTAATTGTTATTAAGTTGTAAATTCGTTTACTTTAAATAAAAAAACATTTGGAATTACATCTTTCAACAAATATCCACTTCCAAAACAATGCAAAATGAAATGCGCAAATTCTAGACTCCACTGGATTGATTATTCAGCTTTGATTTTTACCCAGTCTTGCCAACTTTTCTTCAAGAAGTGCCCTTCCTTGCGTCCCCGACCTCGAACCGCCTGAAAGTTGAGGATATGTCGCAACCTTATAAATATAAACTAACCTTGGAATAAAATGTCTCGCACAAAAGTTTTATACCTTTTCATCAGTTATCTTTTAAGGGTAAAAAAACAAATAAACATCAAAAACTCAAAAAAATGAAAAAGTAAACTTTTTAAAATGGATTACCCTGTATATTATGTCACCATTAAAAAGGTCTTGAAAAAAATCACAATCAGAATATCTATATTTAATAGTTTTCAAAATATGATCACTTAAATCTGAAAAATAGTAGATATAATTTCAATAATTTCCATTATACCTACCTAAGGCACTACGCTGACACTGTAGATGTAATGGAAATTATATCCAGATTTAAATGGCCATATTTCCGAAACTATTAAAGATAGATATATCAACTGTGGTACTTTTGTAAAGCTTTTTAAAAGACCTTTTAATAGTACATAATATACAGGGTGTCCCATTTAAAAAAGTTTACCTCTTAATTTTTCTCGAGTTTTTGATTTGTTTTTTTATTCTAAAAGATCATAGATGAAAAGTATGGAACTTTTATACAGAATGTCCTTCTTGGTTATAGTTTAAAGTGGATGGCAAAATATAAATGAAAACCCTGTATATTTAAAATTTGTACCTGCTTTAACTAGGATTTTAAAAATACGCAAGTTGATAAATTTACATAAATCTTCACATCATGTAATAATACTATTTTTTGAACTTCTATTGTCATTATTTTTAACGTATACACTGTATCAGGTGTTTTACTTAAAATAGTAATTTATGTAACAAGTGCAAGAAGTGATACTTTTTTTATGAATGGGAAGTTTGACAGCACGAGCCGTTAGGCGACTTTATGCATGAGTTACATACTATATTTTTCTACGACCGTATAAAAATTTTCCAAATTACCAGTTTATACATGTTTTATTTATTTAAACTTATCAATTTTAATTTTTGCAGCACAATCATTATAATGCAACAAAAAACCATAGCCTCCTTATTTTTTAAAGACAATTATCCTTTTCATAACTATGCCGTTATAATTTAATTTTAGAAAACTTGTAGAAATAATACTAAAACAGTATGAATTCCTTTTCAATCTCTTAGTCATCCAAATCCATTATTACTAATAATTTTAAACAATTTCTATTAAATTTATTCGCAAACTGCCAAATTTTAAAAGTAGTGACACATAAACTAAAAGAAATAATGACGAAATCAAAGGTAACTTGACCGTTTGGTTCAGTTGATGCCGCGTTTACTGTTACATTGCATAAATTGATATTTAAGTTTATTGAAGTTGGCATGAGAACAAAACACTAATTTAAAGTGGGAAAAAGCTTTGAAGTGTTAAAAAAGTTACCTTTTTTTAACACTTTAACACTGGAATGAAGTACGTTATCTTCATGTAAACGATTTAAAAACTGCATTTTTAACGGTCGTGGAAAAATAAATACAATGGAAGTCTAAGAAACTAGTACTATTGAAAACTTAATATTGTCTAGCACCTTCAAAGAAACTTCACAAGTGTTGGAAAAAAGTACTATCATTTTTAGAAAAATAAATTGACGCTTTCTTTTACGTAGGGTGTTCAGAAAGTTTTGAGATACTTTGTAACTAAACGGTGCAGGAAAGTAACATTGA
Organism: Listronotus bonariensis; assembly: GCA_014170235.1. Taxonomy (NCBI): domain Eukaryota; kingdom Metazoa; phylum Arthropoda; class Insecta; order Coleoptera; family Curculionidae; genus Listronotus; species Listronotus bonariensis. Next base: position 119,815 of record JACEGR010000233.1, read on the forward strand.
TGTTTTTTGTTTGTACATGTCATGACATGTCGTAGTCCTACATAGTTATTAGTAAACTATCAGTTTTGCGTCAGTTCGTGTCCAGCGATTTAAGCGCAATGGCGTCGTGGACGACTATCGAGTGCCGTGCAATTTTGAAATACAACTTTTCACGTGGGTTATCTAGGGAACAGTGTTTAGAAGAAATGAAGCCCATACTTGGTGATGACTATCCATCTCGTGCAACCATATACAGATGGTACAAACAATTTCAGCAGGGCTCGTTTTCGCTTGAAGACGCCTCACGCTCAGGTCGACCGTGTGAAGTAGTTACCCCAGAAAACATATCTGCCGTCCAAAAAGCTATAGAAACAAACCGACGAATTACCTATCGACAGTTAGAAGAGATATTGAACATTAGTTTAGCAACATTATACACGATCATACATGAGCACTTGGGTTTTAGAAAAAATTGTACTCTTTGGGTTCCACACAAGATAACTCCCGAGCAGCAGACACAAAGAGTGAATTGGTGTAAAAAAATGATGTCCAAATTCCAGGAGGGTAAATCTAAAGACATAGTGTCGATCGTCACGGGAGATGAAACTTATCTTTATTATTACGAATTCCCAACTAAACAACAGAATAAGATATGGGTTTTCGAAGGTGAAGAAACTCCGACCGAAGTTCGCAAATCAAGATCTGTAAAAAAATAATGATAGTTGTTTTCTTTGGTTCAAGAGGAATAATTGAACGTGTTGTGCTCCGAGAACAGAAGACCGTAAATGCTCTCTGGTATACTACAGTATGCCTTTCAAAACTTATAGAAAAGTTAAGAGTGATTCGCCCAAACTCGCAACTCGCTAGCTGGTACCTTCATCATGACAATAATGCCCCACCTCATCGAGCTGAACTTACCAGTCAAATGCCCCACCTCATCGAGCTGATGAGCCAACTGAAAGGACAAAAGTTTAAAACTGCAGACGCGCTACTGGAGGCCTGGGATAAAATATGCGCTGAAATTTCAAATGAAAAGTGGAAGGCTATTTTCAGTGACTGGTTTGTTAGAATGGAAAAGTGTATTCAATGTGGTGGAAATTATTTTGAAAAAATCAAATAAATGTACGTATATCTCAAAACTTTTCGAACACCCTACGTATAGTACGACAAAATTTATTAAAGTAGATACATGCAAGATACTTACTGTTGATTCTCCAGATCATTTTAGTAATGGCAACTTCTACCATAAATATCACAGCACAGATTATTACAGCAGCCAGTGTTGGCTTAGGAATAAATGGAAAATATGGTGTTAAAAAGGTAAATGCTAATATGACCATGACACCTAAAATAATGTAATACAAATTATAATATCTTCTTTTTTAAGAGATTTGCAAAAACAATATACAGCGTGTTTTCGGAAGTTCTTAACAAATAGGCAACTTTTTATTATTAATTTTACGAAAAAAGTGTCTCTTCATAAAAAGTCCTGCTTGATGAGAAAATGCATTTCCACAAAAACATTTGAAAGTTGGATGTACAGGGTGGCTTAAAAATGACTTGTTTCTAAATTAAAATAAGGACAACGATATAGTTTATTTAAATAAAATAGATCGTTGATAAGGGTTATTTCCTAACTACGGTACCAAACTTTAAAAGGCGATTTCTTATGTTATTTTATGAAGAAAAGTTCCAATAAACAATGTCCGGAGTTGCTTCCTTACTGAGATACAGCGCGTTAAGTATTTTTTAAAGGTCTGTTTGTTTTTAAATATCTTAAATACGAAGTCAGATAAAAAAATGCACTACACTAAAAATTTGTATTTTTAGTTTAAAAAAAAAAAATAAAAACTGCATAAAAGCCAGTAGCGTACATTTTTTTCAATAATATTGGCTTTTGTGCCCACTGTACACATGTAGTTTTTATATATATTTTTTAAAGCAATTAAAAATACAACTTTTTAGTAAAGTACATTTTTTTGTATCTGAATTTGTATTAAAATATTTAAAAACAAACAGACCTTTAAAAAATATTTAACGCCCTGTATCTCAGACCCGAAACAACTCGGACATATGTTTATAGGAACTTTTCTTTATAAAATGACATAAGAAATCACTCTTTAAAGTTTGGTACTGTAGTTAGCGAATAACCCTTATTTTAATTTGGAAACAAGTCATTTTTAAGCCACCCTGTACATCCAACCTTCAAATATTTTTGTGGAAATGTATTTTCTCATCAAGCAGGACTTTTTATGAAGAGACACTTTTTTCGTAAAATAATTAATAAAAAAGTTTCCCATTTGTTAAAAACTTCCGAAGACACGCTGTATAGTACAATAATATACCATTTTTCTGAATTAATAAACAGGGTTGAACCATTTAAAAAAATAATATATCAATTAGGTAATCTTTCTGGGTGAATTACACCCTTAAATTGATATCATTTAAAAGATCGTTTAACTCTTATCATATTTCCTTAATTTAAAGGAGCTCGCTTTTACAGGTAATTTAATATTATACTAAACTTAAAAAAAAAAATTAAATTTTAACAAGCTGTCATATCAACGGAAATAACAGCGGGGAGGATCGAGAGATCCACTAGCCCCTCATTCCATTTCAGATTTTGGAAGTGAGTCATACTGTTGCTAAAGGGTTGTAGTTCAGGGGGTGGACGTGGCAAAAAAAATTCCCCCTAAAATCCAATGACATGTTGTCTTATGTTACTTTGACTGCTCAAAATTAGCCCTGTTTCGCCTTCAAATAGCCACTCTGTATAATAAACTATTGTCCGGTATTGTTATTGAAAAATTGAGTAGTAAATTAAGGTAAAACACATTAAGCGTATCCTTTCTTCCCTTAACACCAAAGAAATCGTCTGGGCTGGATGGCATACCAGCAATCGTTTTAAAAAAATGTGCTCCAGAACTTGCACCAATCTTAACTCGGCTCTTTCGAATTTCTTACGACACAGGTATCTTTCCGGAAAGCTGGAAAGCTGCATGTGTTCAACCTATTCCCAAGAAAGGATGTAAATCTCTTCTATCTAACTATAGACCAATTTCAATTCTCTCAGTTCTTTGTAAAGTAATGGAAAAACTAATTAATTCACAACTTCTTAAGTACTTAGAAAAACACAAAATTTTGCATGACAGGCAGTATCGATTTCGCCACAAAGATCTACAGCCGATCTTCTTTCCTTCGTATCACACTGCTGGAATAAGTCTCTTGAGTTTCTAGGTGAGTCCCAGATTGTTGCTCTTGATATATCAAAGCTTTTGACCAGGTCTGGCATGCCGCACTTCTTAATAAACTTCCCTCCTATGGTCTTTCAACTAAACTCTGTACTTGGCTCTCTAGTTATCTATCTGATCGTCGTATATCAGATATTGTGGACGGCCATTCTTCAAGCTTCCACCAAGTAAATGCTGGAGTCCCTCAGGGCTCAGTTCTGGCACCAACATTGTTTCTTCTTCACATCAACGACCTTCTCTCGTCCACAACTAATTCCATTCATAGTTTCGCCGACGATAGTACCCTTCACTCCAGTTTTCAGGTTCCTAAACCCATTACTAAACCTGACTTGGAAAACAAACGTAAGAGCGATGCAAATATCTCTTTCGCAGGATCTTAATTTAATATTGGATTGGGACGCTAAAAATCTCGTCCATTTTAATGCATCCAAAACTCAATCATGTTCCTTGTCGCGAAAAGAGTCATCAAATACTCATCCTCTACTTATGAGCGGCCAAGTTTTACAGAGCAAAGACACCTTTAATCTCGTGGGCGTCACATTTGAAAGTAACCTTAACTGGCATAAACACATTGTATCTATAGCCACGGCAGCTTCAAAAAAGCTTGGATTTCTCTTTCGAGCCAAAAGTATTTTACCCCTTCTAATTTATAAACTTTATATGTGTCCCAAATCCGACCTCCCTTGGAATATTGTTCTCATATCTGGGGCATGGCGTCCCCACAACCCCTAAGCATTCTTGATTCTATTCAAAGAAGAGCTATTCGTCTCATTAATGATCCTTCACTTACAGAAAGGCTTTTCTCTCTTGCACATCGTCGGGCTGTGGGGGATTTATCGCTTTTTTATAGGTACTTCCATGGCTTCTGCTCTGAAGAATTGTCCAGTATAGTTCCTCCACTTACGGTTCCCAACAGAGAAACTCGTGGTTCCGCGCGTATGCATCCCTATACGGTTCAACTGGACAGGCCCCGAACTTCCCACTTTGTTCGTTCTTTTATCCCTAGAGTTTCTAGGTTGTGGAACCTGCTGCCCGCGGAGGTCTTTCCTTTCCCCCAAATCTTCAAGTATTTAAGTCCCGTATCAACAAACTCCCTCTTACCTCGCTTAAGACACTCACGGTACGTTAGTATTTAGGCTTTTAGCCTTACGTGGTTTGTCAAAGATAAAAAAAAAAGATAGAGTTTTTTTGGTTTAACTAAAATTGTTTTACCTGTGTATATACCGGATAAAGGTGTCCTTACACCACTGGCACTGCTTACAGCAGCTCTAGAAAAAGAAGCGTTGACTGGATATGAGCCAAAAAATGACCCAAAAATGTTACATAGACCAACTGCTATCATTTTCTTGCGATGCGTCCACTACTTTTCCATGTGCTGCAAAAAAGTTCATTAATATGGAAACAATGGGAAAATTCTTTGGTGTCTTATTTAATTTGAGCAAGAGTTTACGTAAATATTTAGCCTTCTTTTAGGCTTTAATTATTAGATAACCATGCGTTATTTATTAAAAGATCAATAAATGATTTTGTTTTGGTCGAAAAAATATATTTATTTAGCTTTAAGTAAGATAAGGTGAATTGATTTATTTTAAACAAATATTTTTTCCTACCAAATGCTTTAGCAATGCCAACATTTGCCAAAATTGCTACGAATGGTATAACAACAATTCCATATCCCAATTCTGAAACCATTTCGGATAAACCCGTACCATTGGTACCATTGCTTGCTTCTATGGGTTTAAGTGGCACAGAAAAATTTGGAAATCCAGAAGGTACTTTAGCTAAAACAAAAAAAAGACTTTGCTTATACAGGGTGATTCAAAAATCGATAACAGAAACTTAAGGGAGTGATTCTACTTGACATAATAAGGGTACAAGCCGTCAAAGTTCATTTTAATTTTGGTTTTTTGCCATATTTTTTTAACCAATCCAGTTGATATTTGGCACACAAATCGAGCTTTGCAGATTCTAAAATTTTAAGACAAAAGTACTTTTTTTAAATAACGCCAGAGAGGCACTTTACCTAAAACTTAAAATTTATTTTACATCATAACTTTTTTATTTTTCAATCAAAAATTTAAAAAATAAGGTATTCTTTATTAAAGTCGATAAACCTCACCGTTTAGGCACCGAATAGACATCAAAGTTATCATCAATTTCAATCAAATTACCTTGTTTCTTATTTTCTGTTGTAGAATCGCCCCGTAAAGTTTGTCGGTTGAGTTACTGGGCACCCTGTATGTATGTAGGTAATTTGATTGAAATTGATGAAAACTTTGATGTCTATTGGTGCCTAAACGGTGAGGTTTATCGACTTTAATAAAGAGTACCTTATTTTTTAAGTTTTTGATTGTCCATAAAATGGCGCACCCAGCTTTGCGATATCTGTCAAAATGAAAAAGTTATGATGTAAATAAATTTTAAGTTTTAGGTAAAGTGCCCTCTGGCGGTATTTTAAAAAACTATCTGTCTTAAAATTTTAGAATCTGCAAAGCTCGATTTGTGTGCCAAATATCAACTGAATTGGTTAAAAAATAAATGCAATATGGCGAAAAACCAAAATAAAAATTGAACTTTGACGTCTTATAACTCGAAAACGAATGACATTTTGAAAAAAATATATATGAAGCTCTACCCTTATTTTGTCGAGTAGAATCACCCCTTAAGTTTCGTGATCGATTTTTAAATCACCCTGTATAATATATACTGTGCGGTTGTTTGACGTAGGTATTTAGTTTTTTTAAAAAAAGGTGTAATAATGAAATGGTCATTTAGATTCTTAAAAAAGAACTTTTTATTTACATGTAAGCGAGAATGGTTTGTGGTCATAACACTTCAGTATAAACGCCATAACAGCACATGACACTACAACCATAGCGTTTCTTCCCACTGAAGCAAACCATATGAACTTCTTGTACGTTGAAGATTTCACTGAAGGTTTGTCACTAGAAATGGGCGGCTCCCCATAGTCTTTTAGTTTCTAAAACAAGTAATAAAAAAAATCATGACTAATCTAATACATCAATGGTACTGTTTTGTTGGGTACACGCTAAAAGTCTATCTAGAAAGAATGGGGACGGTTTGGTACTGGTCCCGGGTATAGCAAGCTGACCCTGTTCAGCCCTATTTACCCCTATGAACTGACCGGTTGCCTAAAATAAAATAAAGAAAACCCCCAAAAATTCCAATTAAAAAACGACGTTTCGGTGGCAAGTTTGCCACCGTTGTCAAGTTAACTTCTCACCAAAACGTCGTTTTTTATTTAGAATTTTTATTTTTTGAAGGGTTTTCTTCATTTTGTTTCAGGCCAGTTCATAGGGGACAATAGGGCTGAACAGGGTCAGCTTGCTATACCCCGGGACCAGGATCGAAGCGTTTCCATTCTTTCTAGATGGACTTTTGGCGTGTGTGTGCAACAAAAAGACCAATGAATAAATGAATCCGCCTAGCCAATATACAGCATATCTTCAATTTATCTAATACTTGTTCATTATACAAACATAATAGTCTAAGATCCGAATAGGGAGCCACCTGCAGCCATTTGTTTACCGGATAAAAACCTTTTTGTATATTAAATATAGTATTTAAACAAAGGTATTGCTACAGGGTTGCCCAAAAAATTATGGCCAAGGCTATTTTTAAATAAAAAAATAACTTCAAAATTTACCCAGCAAACACTATTTGCCGGCAATGTACATTTTTCATATTGGCATTGATGGTAAAGCATTGGCAATTGGTGGCAATATTATGCCAACATCTTATACGCATTAAAAAGTCAACCCTAAATAAACACTTAATTGCCAATAAATTTTACAGGTAGGCGAATTGCCGACAAGCATACAAAAATGGCGGCATACCAATCCTGATTAAATAAAGCACGCGTTTTTGTTGCAGGCAAATAAATATTGGATTTTTGAAGGCAAACCTTCAACGCATATTCATACTTTTTAAACCATATTATTAACATTGGTATTTAACTAACATTAAAGCAATTTTTTTGATTTGTTTTATTTATAATGGCAGCTAAACAACATTATTTTATGTTTTTTTACATAATTTAAAGGAAATGGCCTTTTCATAACATTTTATTGTTACAAATCATGCAAATAAAAATTAAGTCAAACAAAATGTTTATTATTTATTTTTGAGCGAATAAAAATAAAATGATGGTAAAAATAGCTACGGTTAATTTCGACCGAAGGTGACAAATTGAAATTTCCCGCTTAAGCTAGTTCATAAGCTTGCGAGTTGCGAATCGTATTCTGATTGGTCGATTTGTAACGAAACATTCTGAAAGTCGTTAGTAATTGACCAAGCAGAACAACGTTTCGTGATTCGCAAATCGCATTTCGCAAGCTTATGAACTAAGCTTGTCGAGAAATACAAGATATTCGACAGATTGTTAGAGCAGATAAATATTTTGTTTAAAACCTTATTAAAAGTTTTAAAGACGTGTTAATAAAAAATATTATATATATTTAAATAGTTTTTTTGACATACCGATAGATGGCGTAATGGACAATAAACTACTACGTTTCTGCAATATCTTCGCTTTTTATCGCCTAAACCGTACCCATTAGACAAAAATAATTCGAGAGCGGTCTGCGGTAGGTAATCTCACTTAGCTTTGAAAGAAATATCTTCGGCTAGTGTAAAAATCTGCATCTCCAAGTTGGATAGTGTTCCGAGAGATGGTACTTTGCATTGCAAGGAAATTGCATGCAGTAAGGAGTTTTTTCCTATTTTAATTTTCAAATAAAATATCGCATCATTTTAGCTTTTAAAAAAGTATATGCGACAATTTTCGTCAATAAGACGTCAGCTTGCTGCTTGGGAGTATCTGCATTTGCCCACTTTCGTGTCTTTTTGTTATCTTTTTGCCAATAACTTATTAATGATGGATGCCATCATCCTAAATGTATTTTTTATAATAACTTATTAATGACGGATGCCATCACATTATCTGCAACACGTGGCCTAATAATGGCCAATTGCCCACTTTCGCGTCTTTTTGATACCTTTTTGACAATGCCTTGCCATTAAAGAGTGTTAGCAATGCCGAGTAAATTAAATGTACAACGCCGGCAAAAAATGTTATATGGGTAGGCACACCCTGTATAATGGAAATTCTTATTTTTATTTTACTCAACATAAAAGTACATATATATTACTATATTTTTCCAATTTCATAAATAAAGCCATTGGAAATTGTTTAAATTCTAAAATTTTGAAAAATTATTACAATTTTTTGGTGCATTTTGTATTATTTAAACATACACATTTTATTAACTAGCCTTAAAATGTATTTTAAACAATAGGGGTTGTCTTTATATAGAGTGTGTCAAAAAATTTTGAGGTTAATTTTTTTAATTTAAATATAATCTTGACCATAACTTTTTAGGCAACCCTGTAGCTATGCTTTTGTTTAAATACTATATTTAATATAAAATGGTATTTTATTCGGTAAACAGATGAGTGTAGGTCGCTTCCTATTCGGATCTTAGACTATAAATATGCCAAATAATAAAAATATCTATTCTTCGCTAATAAATATTGATTTAATTACTCATTGGTGGCATTTTTTAAAATTGAAACAACAAGTTCCGCACCTCCGACTTGCGCAATGACTAAAATAAAGTCAAACAGTCGATCATGCATAAAATAACAATAGGTAACTTAACTTTTTCAATTAGTGACAATTAGGTAAACTATTGGCGAAGATGAAATTGTTTCTACCGCAAAAGGAAAGGCAGAATTATTTGCTAAACAATTTGCTGCCAATTCAACCCTTGACCCTCCCATTAATCATCCAATTCCAGCGGTTACCCCAGTTCCTCATAAAATGCCCAATATTATTTTAAGGTAAAACACATTAAACGTATCCTTTCTTCCCTTAACACCAAGAAATCGTCTGGGCTGGATGGCATACCAGCAATCGTTTTTAAAAAATGTGCTCCAGAACTTGCACCAATCTTAACTCGGCTCTTTCTGAATTTCTTACGACACAGGTATCTTTCCGGAAAGCTGGAAAGCTGCACGTGTTCAACCTATTCCCAAGAAATGATCTAAATCTCTTCCATCTAACTATAGACCAATTTCAAATCTTCGCAGTTCTTTGTAAAGTAATGGAAAAAATTAATTAATTCACAAATTCTTAAGTACTTAGAAAAACACAAAATTTTGCATGACAGGCAGTATGGATTTCGCCACAAAAGATCTACAGCAGATCTACTTTCCTTCGTATCACACTGCTGGAATAAGTCTCTTGAGTTTCTAGGTGAGTCCCAGATCGTTGCTCTTGATATATCCAAAGCTTTTGACCAGGTCTGGCATGCCGCACTTCTTAGTAAACTTCCCTCCTATGGTCTTTCAACTAAACTCTGTACTTGGCTCTCTAGTTATCTATCTGATCGTCGTATATCAGTTATTGTGAACAGCCATTCTTTAAGCTTTCACCAAGCTAAATGCTGGAGTCCCTCAGGGCTCAGTTCTGGCACCAACATTGTTTCTTCTTCACATCAACGACCTTCTCTCGTCCACAACTAATTCCATTCATTAGTTTCGCCGACGATAGTACCCTTCACTCCAGTTTTTCAGGTTCCTAAACCCATTACTAAACCTGACTTGGAAAACAAACGCAGAGCGATGCAGATATCTCTTTCGCGGGATCTTAATTTAATATTGGATTGGGGCGCTAAAAATCTCGTCCATTTTAATGCATCCAAACACAATCATGTTCCTTGTCGCGAAAAGAGTCATCAAATACTCATCCTCTACTTATGAGCGGCCAAGTTTTACAGAGCAAAGACACCTTCAATCTTGTGGACGTCACATTTGAAAGTAACCTTAACTGGCATAAACACATTGTATCTGTAGCCACGGCAGCTTCAAAGAAGCTTGGATTTCTCTTTTGAGCCAAAAGTATTTTTCCCCTTCTAATTTATACACTTTATATGTGTCCCAAATCCGACCTCCCTTGGAATATTGTTCTCATATCTGGGGCATGGCGTTCCCCACAACCCTAAGCATTCTTGATTCTATTCAAAGAAGAGCTATTCGTCTCATTAATGATCCTTCAATTACAGAAAGGCTTCCTCCTTGCCATCGTCGGGCTGTGGATTTATCGCTTTTTTATAGGTACTTCAATGGCTTCTGCTCTGAAGAATTGTCAGTATAGTTCCTCCACTTACGGTTCCTAACAGAGAAACTCGTGGTTCCGCGCGTATGCATCCTATACGGTTCAACTGGACAGGCCCCGAACTTCTCACTTTGTTCGTTCTTTTATCCCTAGAGTTTCTAGATTGTGGAACCACTGCTGCCTGCGGAGGTCTTTCCTTCCCCCGAATCTTCAAGTGTTTAAGTCCCGTGTCAACAAGCTCCTCCTTACCTCGCTTAAGACACCCACGGTACGTTAGTATTTAGGCTTTTAGCCTTCGTGGTTTGTCAAAGATAAAAAAATTGGACTTGTTTGACTTACTACTGCTGTATTATGTGTTTCTTGCATGACGAAAGCATTTATTACCTACTTCGTCAACTGATTTCTCTGCCTTCTATTTATTTTTTTTGTGATTTTCTTGGCTTATTAACAATAAAATCATGCAACTGTCAAACAATGCTGTGCTCCGCGTGCCCGTTTGTAGCACAATCCCGGCGATGTTGTTTCCTTCCCAGGAAATAAAGTCATAATTGTTAGAGCATATACATGAACTTTTATTGGGGTTTGTTTCAGCAGGCTGTCAGGAAATGTTTGCAGCCGTTCGAGGATTCTGCGCACGTCAAATTTTGTCGTTCCAGCAGTGCCATGTTTCCTAACGTCATACAATTGTTTTGTTGTTCCAGCAGTAGTCTTCAGATGTTGGAAACATGGCGGAAGCTGTTTGAAAAGTTTGCAAGGCTTTTCTTCATACATTACTGACAATTTTTTTAACATAACCTTTCTTGCTTGTATTGTCGTGGCTTAAGCGGTATGCACTCCTTGTTTATTTTTCGTTCAGCAGCAATGACTGTTGCCAACATTTCTAAAGGACCAATGTCTTGTAGCTCAATTTCTGCGTTTTACAGTTGTTGCTAACATGTTTCCAACATTCTGCCGGAACAAACCTATTTATAAAAGGCAATAGTTCCTAGTTTCTGTATGCGGGCTGTATTGGTACTAGATATAAAATCAGCTGGTTATAAAAAAATCGTCAATTTGAAACGTCCAATAATTACTTACTCTCATCGACAATAACACTATAATACATCCAAATCCAAGTAAGGAATCCCACAATTGGATTTCTGTGATGTGCTCAAAGAATTTCTTCCAAACATCCGTAAACGATTCTGCACTAAATTTTAGTCCGAACAGGTTCTTAATTTGTGATGATGCTATTGTGATAGCTCCAGCGGATGTAAAAGCTGACACTACTGGCGTTGATACAAACTCAACAAGAAACCCTGCAATAAAATGGAATTTTGTGAATGTTTTATTGATTCATTACAGTACTAGCAATTCTATAACTTCCGTGGTGACACTACCACAATATCTAAAAGGTGCTGTGAAATGCAGTATTTGCTTGTTTCGTTACTTGGGCAACGTTGACGAAACTAAAAATAAAATAAGTTAAATATTCAAAAGACCCGACGCCCACAGAACTGAGCAATCAGGCTATACCGGGTAACAACGAAATTACTATCCAGGAATTTATTTCCTTTAGTACAACCGTATTATAATTTTTAAATTTAGTGATGTTATATTGTATCACCGGATGCCATTATGGCTTTAATAACATATGTTTATTACTTCCGGTTTAACCAGAAAGATATAAACTTTATTATTTTAAATATGACACCCTGTATATTTTTAAATTTAAATTCTACATATTATTCCTGATATAAAACCTTAAATTTATCCATAAGCTAACCATTTTGGTTTAGAAAAAATGGCGTTTGAAAATGTCCAAACAACCGCACAATATGCAGTTTTATGGGAAAACAAATGAACATCATAAAAATTTAAAATGCCTAAAATAGTTCTTTTATAAGCTTCTACCTTTAGAAACCATTAAGCGGCCCACAGGCCATCAATATTATTGCGCAAAATTTTATTTTGTACAATATTATTGACCGTTTGTGGTTTATATTGAGAGCTTGTACAATATATTGTGTTAATTAAAAACAGTTTAATTTTTATTGTGCAATAGCGATTTATTGTGCCGTGTGTGGGTAATATTGCACATATTATTTCATTTGTCAAATACGAACGAGAATTTGTTTTACAAAAACAATTTGACAAATATAAGTTCAAAAGCAACAGAGAAAAAAATAAAGATTTTTTTTTTATTTTCAAACATGTCTCAAGCCTCAAGCAGTTACTTTTTTCTTATCCATGTTTTAACCGGTAGTTACAAAACAAAACTAGTTATTGTGCAATTTATTAAATATGGTCTTTGCATAAATATATTGCACTGTTTGGGGATGACTAGCAATATTACTGTACAATATTTTGCCCAATAATATTGATTGTCTGTGGGACCCTTTACAATACTATTTCCTGTTTAACCGAAAGTGTTGTGAAATTAGAACTTCTAAATATTATAACCCTGATAATTTTAATGGACCACCTTATATATTTTTTAAAATTTAAAATTTTCAAACTGTTCCTGATCCTGATGTAAAACCTATAATATACCCATAACCTTTTTTTAGTTTTAGAGAAAACGGCGTTTAAAAAGGTCAGACGACGACACAATAGGTTTGTTCCAGCAGGATGTTGGAAACATGTTAGCAATAATCGTAAAACGCAGAAATTGTTACAAACATTAGTCAGAAATTTTGGCAACAGTTTTCTGCTGGAACGAAAAAATAAACAAGTCGTGCATACTGCTTATACGTCAATACAAGAAAGGTTATGTTAAAAATTGTCAGTAATGTTTAAAGAAAGTTTGCAAACTTTTCAAACAGTTTTCAACATGTTTCCAACATCCTAAAACTACTGCTGGAACAACAAACAATTGTATAATGTTACAAACATGGCACTGCTGGAACGACAAATTTGACGTGCGCAGAATCCGAACGGTTTGCAAACATTTCTGACAGCCTGCTGAAACAAACCTAATATTCACAAAACTGTTTAGTTTGAGGGTTGGTTATTCGGACCATTTTAAACTCCGTTTTCTCTAACAATAAAAGAAATGGATTATGGGTATACCAAAGGTTTTATTTTGTTGACAGCACATTAATCAGCGAAAAAAATACTACAACTTTATTAATTTACCCGATTTCGTATCACCAATAATATAGAAGTTAGCAATAGTGCCGACCTAAAAATGATCACCCTGTATATGTACTTACCTAAATGTAAAACTCCACAAAGTAATTCCAGTACTCCAGCGAAAAAGGTAAGCATTACTGCTGCTTTTACATTTCCAAAGGTTACCTTATGGGTGTAAGTAAAGGTAAGTAAGGAAAGAAGGGCAGTAGGAGCAATATTAAGTTCAGGAATTGTTCCAAATATTGCGTAAACAATTCCTCCGCACAATGCTGAGTAAAGACCCATACTAAAATAGAAAAAAAAGGTTAATACTTAATTTTCCAAGAAATTTATTATCGAATCTGGAGATGTGATATACCGGGTGATGTATCGCCGGGCGGGACATAGGAAATCCCATGTAATTTTTAATGGGGTCAATTATTGGCTCCCCTAATTATTTTAGAGAAAATTCTATTGAAGTTTATTGAAGAGCATGCAAATCTACGTCCATGGTAAAAACTTTAGATTTTTCGGTTAACCCGTTTGCTAGTTAGATGCTAATATATTTTTAAAAATTGTTACATTATTATCGCCTCATATTTATGAACAACAATAAAAATGCCAGTTAGCGTGACATAACGTTGTCATTTTGAAATTTAGTGCTTTATTATTATCAAAAAATCGTAGAGCGAAAAGATTAACCATGAGTTATACTACTGAAGAAAAAGTATTGATGATTAAATGGTACTATCAAGGAAATAGTTACCAAAAGGTGTCAGACATGTTCGCTGCTCAGTATCCGAATAGACCGATACCCGGAAAATCAACAGTCGATAGGACTATCAAAAAATTTGAGACCAAAGGCACAGTGATAAATAACTGCAGATGTGAAGCTAGGGAGTATCAAAGAGAAGAAAATGTAAGAGATGATAGAGACTTGGAAATTTTATTGCACGTGGAAGAAAATGAAGGGAAGGTGAGTACAAGGAAACTTCAGGATATCATAGGAAAAGATCAATCAACAGTGCTCCGGATTTTGAAAAGGCATAAATACATTTCATACAAATATGAAAGACATCAAGAGCTAAGGGATGGGGATGAAATACGACGGCAGGAATTTTGTTTTGACATGATGGAAAGGGCAAACATGGACAGGGAATTTTTAAGAAATATTTGTTTTACTGATGAGTGCACATTTACGTTAAACAATGAACCCAATCATCAAAATTACCGATACTGGAGCAAAGAAAACCAACACAGATTTGTCGAAACGAGGACGCAATATCCACAGATTGTAAATGTTTGGGCGGCGATTTTCGGACAACATATTATTGGACCATTGTTTCTTAGTCAAAATTTGAATGCAGAATTTTATTTGGAACTACTCAAAGAACTAATTGGACCTGCTTTAAATGATGTATCCAGGGAAAATCAGGAAAATACCCTGGCTGTTCGGGAATATTTACACAATGCTTTTAATGGAAATGGTATTGGCCTACATCACACCATAAATTGGCCAGCCAGGTCTCCTGATATTTTGCCAAATGACTTCTTCCTCTGGGGCCATTTTAAAAAGCGTCATATACAAGGATAAAAATTACTTCTGATCTAGTCTTAATTAAAATGCTATTTCTGCAGAATGCAATAAAATTTTAGTTTACCAGTTAGCCATTGTAAGAAGACATATGAACGTCTGGGTTATTGTCTAGCGAGTCAATGGAGGAATATTTGAAAATTTTTTAAAATCTTAAGTTTATTTTCAACATATTAATTATTGTAATAATATTAATAACTTATTGAAGCATGTAAATATTATAAATGTCATAAGTTCTTGAAATTTGTTACTTTAGTTTAGTTTAACTTACTTAATTCGTTTGTATAAATACAACATTAATCTTTTCACTGTACGATTTTTGATAATAATAAACGTAGATGGGAAGTTGACAACGTAATGTCACATATGGTATTTTATTGTTGTTCATAAATATGACCGATATGTGTAACAATTTTAAAAATACATTAGCATCTAAACTGAAGCAGGTTAAAGCCGAAAATCTAAAGTACATGGACGTAGATTTGCGCTGCTTTTCAATAAACCAATAAATTTTCTTTAAAATGATTAGGGAGCCAATAATTGACACAATAAAAATTACATGAGATTTCCTATGTCCCGCCCGGCGATGCATCACCCGGTATAGTTTTTGATGTATTTTGGATTTATTCAAATCTCAAAAAAACTAAAAAAACGCATTTTCGACGGGTTTTCAGCGATTTTTCTGAATACTGAAGGGTTAAAGAGCAAAACTGACCTTATATTAGTGCTTATACCGCAAAAATGCAAAATACAAACCATATAATCATAAGTAATTTACATGCTCCAATGTCTTTCCAGTTCAAAGATTACTGACGTTTTCTAGTCAGAACTGATAACCTGAGAGATGCCCTTTTATAGTAAAAACTGTTTGACCAGGTTAACCACGGGTTCAATCATGGGTTCGAGACTTTTTGTGGAGTGTTGTAAATAATGCCACTCTAAAGCAGCCAATAGACGATCAATATTATTGCGCAATTTTCATATTGTACAATATTATTGACCGTTTGTGGTTTATATTGAGTTTGTACAATATATTGTGTCAATAAAAAAAAGTCTGTGCAAAGTGATTTATTGTGCCCGTTTGTGGGTAATGTTGCACAATTATTCCAGTTTTTCAAATACAAAAGTTTATTTGTTTTACAAAAACAAGTACACAAATATGGGTTCAAAAGCTATAGAAAAAGAAATAAGGTATTTTCTTATTGTCAAACATGTTTCAAGCAGATACTTTTTTCTTATCTGCGTGTTTTAAAGAAGTCATCAAATACTCACCCTCTACTTATGAGCGGCCAAGTTTTACAGAGCAGACACCTTCAATCTTGTGGGCGTCACATTTGAAAGTAACATAACTGGCATAATCCACATTGTATCTATAGCCGGCAGCTTCAAAAAGCTTGGATTCTCTTTCAGGCAAAAAGTATTTTTTCCCCTTCTAATTTGTACACTTCTTATGTGTCCCAAATCCGACCTCCCTTGGAATATTGTTCTCATATCTGGGGCATGGCGTCCCCCACAACCCTAAGCATTCTTGATTCCTATTCAAGAGGCTATTCGTCTCATTAATGATCCTTCACTTACCCAGAAGGCTTCCCTCTCTTGCACATCGTCGGGCTGTAGAGGATTTATCGCTTTTATAGGTACTTTCATGGCTTTCTGCTCTGAAGAACTGTCCCAGTATGGTCCTCCACTTACGGTTCCAACAAACTCGCGGTTCCCGCGCGTATGCATCCCTATACGGTCCAACTGAACAGGCCCCGAACTTCCCACTTTGTTGATCTTTTATCCCTAGAGTTTCTAGGTTGTGGCACCTACTGCCCGCAGGTCTTTCCTTCCCCCAAATCTTCAAGTGTTTAAGTCCCGTGTCAGCAAACTCCCTCTTACCTAACTTAAGACACCCACGGTACACGTTAGTATTTAGGCTTTTTAGCCTTCGTGGTTTAATCAAGATAAAAAAAAAAACCACTAGTTACAAAAACAAAACTAGTTATTCGCAATATATTAAATATAGTCATTGCGGAATATATTGCCGCTGTTTGGGACGACTAGCAATATTACTGTACAATATTTTGCCCAATAATCGTCTGTGGGCACCTTTAGAAGGTAATTAAAATTGGTTGTTTTTTTTTTGTGAGCAATATATTGTAAGTGGAGCTTGGTACTTTATAAAACAAGTTTTAAAGGAGTTTATAAGGTAGCGAATGTAGTGTAAAGGAGAAAAAAACAAGATGCAAAGGAATTTATAAAATAGCGAATTTAGTGTACAAATCAAAAATTGTGGACTAAAGAAGTAGTAGTAGAATATCGTAAATGAGGTTAATATTTAAGTTTAATGAGTAGTTTAGATTATTTCTTGTTAAGATTAAATAGCAAATTGATTGTCTTCACAAGATGTGTCCACCATGGGATGGAAGATGGAAGATGGAAGTTGAGATATCTCAATGGTGACAATGTATCTAGAAGGTGAAAGGTGATTGATAAACTTTATCGAATATAAAATTAAAACTTCCGCCTGTGTTCCTTAAACTGACGTGGCTTTGGTTTTAGAAATTGGAATTTCAGGTATTTTTAAGTAAAAGTGCGGTGGTTTACCTAGCACTGGTGTTGTGTTCTTGCCAGATTGCAAATTGCACCTTTGCAAAAAATGTATTGGAAACAGGGTACTAAGGCCGTTTTTTTAATTACAGCCAAAGATAAAAATATAACCTTACCTGTGGTTCTAATCCTGCTAAGGATGCGTAAGCAATTACTTGGGGGATTAAAGTAAGACCAACAGTTATTCCTGCTACAATATCACAAATAGCCTTATTCCCATCATATTTCTTTACAAAATGGCAAACGGGAAGGAGCTTAACAACAAAATCCCAAGTATTCAGCATGGTGGTTAAGACCACTAAGGCCAATGTTGGTTTCTTCCTGTATAAAAAAAACGCAAAAAATTACTTAAATGTTAAACTTAAAAGAAGTATTTTTGTTGCTAAACTTATTTCTTAGAATTTTATTTAGGATACGTAATAGGGCGCAGGCCTATATGTCGCCTAGTAAGCACTAGGTACCGTGAGTGCCGGGTTTTTAGATGTGTAAGTCATTCTATCTCCCTGTTTGGCGTTGTTCACGTACCTAAACATTTAAATATTGCATTTTATGGCACCTTTAGACAACGCGGTAGAGCCACCACGGATGTCTTATAAATAACTATTATCTATAAATAACTCTCATTGACGTCTAAGTAATGTCATCCAGACAGACCCTACAGTTTAACGTGGGTTCCGAACTACACCTAACTGCACATGGGCACCCTTCCATAATTACTAATCATTATCAGGGTCGCTTTAACTTCGCCGATTTTACGAAAACCGGTGTTTCGACGCGGCAAATGCCATTGGCATATATCTTATGTATGTGACACAATCATGCCAGAATTACTGTTTTCCAACCTTTTTATATAATATATTATAACCATTATAACAAATAATACAGGGTGGCCCACCATATTCGACACGGTCTGTAGCTGGATAACCATGTTGTTTTTAAAAAAGTAAATACTGAAACATATACAGGTCGGATAAGGCCACAGTTTAAAATTATTTTAGTCTATACAGGATGTCTCAAAAGTGTGACGTATCAAAGTTATATTTTTTTAAATGGAACACCCTATATTTTATGACGGTTTTAGATTCTACATAAATAAATAATTTAAGTTTGTTAATAGTACCAAGTGTCTAATTTTATTCGTTTTTGTGATATTTGATTTTTTTCAAAATGCCCGGGTGCAATTAAATTAATTTTATTTTAACAATATAAACTCCTTAAACTTTAAAATTTGTTACAAGATTAGGAAAAGTCTGCCTTATCATACGTAGGTCATATCGAGATCATAGATTATACAAGGTGATTAAAAAATAATTTCAATTTTTTAGAAAGTCAAATAGCAATATCTTTCTTATTTTAAATGGAACACCCTGTATTTTTTACACCACATGATGACAAACCAAATGCTCTTTCAAATGGTGTATAGGTTGCACATACCTATCTTTTATACTTTTTAAGTAAATTCCGTTTTAACATATTTTTATTCCAAATGTCTATTTAAATGTAAGTAGGCTGTGATATAGCTATGCCTATTTACTAAGCCGTTATTGCAAAATGTAAACTTGTTGGAAAAAAACACAAAATTAAAAGATTTTGTATTATCTGCCACTATTTTTAATAATTCACAGAAAAAAAATCATTAGTTGCTTATAATGCTACTTCCAATAACAGTTATTTCAGCTGAATGTGGTAATGATAAAACTTGTGTTTTTAAACAATCCTAATAACGCCTCTGGTCAGTTATGACGACATTCTGTGACCTATAACTCGTTTCTTCCATTATCCATAATCACTGTGTCAAATTTTTTAAAGCAACTATTAAGGTTATCAGATGGTTTCTCCTGGAATATTTTTCAGGATTAACTCTAGACTAAAGTAAACCATTTTTTTTCACAACCTACCAGTATTATATCATCTTGTTGTTGTAGAAGAAGGGTTTTTATTTAAAATCATTGAAATTTATTTTAAACTGACTTAAACACTAGTAATCAATAAATGGTCGTTGTTATTTTCTTAAGAAAATATTAATGGCTGCTATGTCACAGCCAACTTTAATTTAAATAAACATTTGGACTAAAAATTTGTAAAAACCGATTTTACTAAAAAGTACAAAAGATAGGTATGGGCAACCTATACACCATTTGAAAGAGTATTTTATTTGTCATCATGTGACGTAAAAAATATAGGGTTTTCCATTTAAGAAATATGATTTTCTGAAAAATTTAAATTATCTTTTGATCACCCTGTTCAATATTTGATCTTGATTTGACCTACGTATGATATGGCAGACTTTTTTCTAATCTTGTTACACATTTTAAAGTTTAAAGTGTTAAAAGTGTTAAAGTAAAATCAATTTAATTTTACCTCTGCATTTTTCAAAAAAATCAAATATCACAAAAACGAATAAAATTAGACACTTAGTACTATAAACAAACTTGAGTTATTTTTTAAAGTAGAATCTAAAACCGTCATAAAATATGAGGTGTTCCATTTAAAAAATATAACTTTGATACGTCACACATTTTTGAGACACCCTGTATAGACTAAAATAATTTTATACTGTGGTCTTATCCGACCTGTATATGTTCCAGTATTTACTTTTTTAAAAACCCCATGGTTATCTAGCTACAGACCGTGTCGAATATGGTGGGCCACCCTGTATAATGAAATAAACAAACAATTTTTTACCTTATATGGTTTTGTTTAAAATATTATTGATAATAATTTAAATGTGTCTAGAGTTTATTGTTATAGACGAGTTATTATGTAAATTTTGAAAAATATTATGAAAATTAAATTTAACGAAACTAGTATTTATTTTAACCATTATGTAAATAAGAATTTTTGCCAATGTTCATGCCCTTAGGGTTTAGAATGTAAGGCACTAGAAATCTATAACTTAAATCAAATCAAATCAAATTGTTTCATGTATATTTTTTCATATAAAAATTAATTACCTCGGGTGTTTGTTAAAGAAAGCATTGACCTGCCCACCCATTGGTGTGGCCTATAGAATTTTAAGAATAATTTTCTTATTGTTTAATAATATTTATCACAGCTAGCAAAGGTAGATACATACAGTGTGTCTACGTCATAGATAACCTACATTTAGATCCGCAGTGGCAAGAAGCATTTATCGGATTTTTACGACCTCGCGCAGTGGGTGGACAAACATGCGCACTTAAAAGCCGTGGCAAAATACAAACACCGGCACCCCGTACCCTTCGTCCGCGGTCTGACCGTAACGCTCGTTAGCTACCGTACTTCGAACAGAAAACTAGGACGCCGTCAACAAATTCTTTCGTATAATGCGGATAATTTGTTTGGGGCCGGGTGCGTTACTCCTCAACTGGCTTGCGCACAAGCCGGTTTTTTCGCCCATGAAATGTAACTTTTGTTTCGCGCAGGTTATAACATTGGCAATCCATCGAGATCAGTGGTCTACGTAAGTTGGCGTCAGAAAAAAGTGTAAAAAAATGTTTCTTGTAGAGAATCAGGTTTGTATATTTTTAATTCTTAACATCTTTTATTCATAAACATTTTCGATATTATCAAAAACACAGGTACTTTACTCTTTAGCAAAATTACATTTTTGGCCAAACCTTGTAGATCTGACTGATACAATTTGATATCTAATGATTGCCTTTTAGGTTTTGGACCATACAGAACTTTTTATAAAGAATTACTTTTTTTAGTAAAATTAATAAGTATAGTAAGAACATTTTAAAAGCGCAAATTCGGTACCCTTGGAAAATAATACAAAAACATAAGGCCGCCTGCAATCGGACTATTTTATAAAAAGGCGCCGCTATCCTTTACAGCGACGCGCCGATACACTATGGGATAGAAATCCATTATTTTGGGCAAAAAGCGTACGCGAAATTATAAAAGGATATGACGACTTCTATTGGGGTAATCGGAAACTTGAAAATGTATTTTAAGTAAACATAAATATACAACATTTAATCTACTTAGTTTATTATTAGCCTTGTTTACTAAAAAAAGTAAAAGAGTTTAAATAAAATGAGCTATTGTTGTGTTTCCGATGCAGTCTCGCGAAGTCTCGCTACTTTTGTCAAAGATTTTTTTACTTTTTTCTTTATCAGTTTTTGTACCTACAATTGCCTTCCTACTTTTTGCTACTTCTGAGTGTAAGGACAGATACAAGATTTTTTTATAATTTACAAGGTTTTCCATTTTAAAATTGAATATGTTTTGTCCTTCACTATATATCCTAAAAGATAAAAGCATTCTGATGAAAGATATGGATTCTACAGAATCTACCCAACTAAACAGTGTTTTTATTTATTTTATTAGTTAAAAAATAAAAAAGTTAGTAAGATGTATCTCTATTATGCTTCTAGAATAATTTAAAATTATTTTTCAGATTTGGATGGTCATATTTCCGAAACTAATTGAGATAGACACATCAAATGTAGCATTTTTTAAAGCAATACTGTCTTTATCGAAAGCCTATCAACTATCAGGCAGGTTTATAGTAATATAATTTTATTAAGTAAAATATTGTATCATTTTAACTTTTGAAAAAACAGTATAGACGTCAATTTTTCGTTATCCCAAAGACTTCAATAGGACGTCATTAACGGGACGTCTTTTGTCTGTGACTTAGGGACATTTAAACGCCATTTTGTCGTCATCTTATGACGTCTTTGGTGACCAAATGTGACCAAAAATGACTATAAAGAGACGTCAATAAGACGCCCGCTTGCTGCTTGGGTTTTTGGTGAGAGTAAGCAGAGTTTCTTTATGAGAAGGGGTTTAGACATAAGCAAGACCGGGGATAGCTTTTGTCAGGGACGTGAGGGTGTGAGAATTACGATTTCGGTTGGCAGTTCTGTTCAAAGTTGGTAGCATTATCAGCTGATGACAGAGTCGTGCCTTGTCGAAGCCTTGTTTAGTAAAAACTGTGGAAATTTGCCATTTTCATTTTGGTTGTATATTTTGCAAGGATTTCCAGTTGTTAATGTTTTTGGTTAGTTTAGAGACTTCACATATTATTGGTTCTGACTCGTTTTATTTTAGAGATTTTGATAGCGATTAGTCGAATAGTTTTCAGTCATTCGTGTTTTTATATACATATGATACTGATGAGTGTCCGCTAATTAATGGTACACAGAAAAACCACAGATTTCTTATGCGAAAATACCCATTTAGGATTTAAACAAACATACCTATATCCAAAAGTTAATGATAAGGAAGATACGGGGTGTTAAAGGGATATAAATATTTTTTATTCATGCATTTCGATAATTTCTGATATGTTTTAAACATTTTAATAAAACTCGGTATCCAGGAGTTTTTAGCTATCAGCTATTTATATCTGAGCAGTTGTAATTATAGCTAATACGATGTTATTGAAGGTACATACTTTCGGGTGCACTGAACAACTAAAACGTGAATACCTTAAAAACGGTTGTCAAGACCGATTCTTACTAAGTATACCTTTTTTGTGCAGAAAGCATAGAGAAGCTTACTAGTTTACATACATACAGAGTAGTAACAAAAAATTGTGTAGTTTTAGAGAATTTTAAATAGTGTACCCATCGCCCTCTAGTCTACACACAAAAATTAATATTCGATCTGAAAAGCTAATGTTTAAAAACCCCGAGATACCGTTTTATTAAGATATTTAAAAGGGGGGAACAATTATCGAAATAAATTTACTTTTTCTTTTTACTATGACACCCCCGTATCTTCCTTTTATTATAAACTTTTGGATATTAGGTATGTTTGGTTAAATCTTAATATTTTGGCATAAGGAATCTTGGTTTTTCTGTGTATCATTCATTAGCGGACACCTTGTATACAAAGTTTTTAAAATGGTTTTTGACTTACGGAACCATGGAAAATGTTTTGCTCTGCCAGGTACCTCATCGTCCTGTCGTCGCTTTGATAATTTTTAATTTTCAATATTTAAACCACATTTATGTTTTTGTTTTAGGTTATGCCTATTAAAATAATCCAATAAATTTTGTTTACAACATACAGTTCTTTTTTGTTTTCTCCTTAATTCTACGCCACTGATCTGCCTAAAATCAAACATGGCCGAAAATGGCCCGACTTGACGTCACAGCCGCGCTAGCCAATATGGCGAATGTCGTGACCTTATCTCATCAATCGACTTTGAGCGTAAGTACTAAAAAAAGAAACACTATTCAAAATATTCTTTAAACAATTCAATGGTTTCAACTATAAAAAATTCTAGCTTATAACACACAATAACATGACCGCTTACTTTTAAACACCTTGTATAACATGCTCATTAAAAATACGCAAATTTGTATGGTCTATTTTAGTAAACTGCAATCTAAATGAATATTTTAATTACCATAAAAATATTTTTACTATCGAAAGAGCAAAGTGTAATAAATTAATTTACCGTAAACAAAATTATCAGTAAAAATTAATTTCCTTACGATAAATCCCGTTAATTCTTTTCATTGTAGTGACGAAATCTTACGCTAACTTCCTATATACCTTCTTTGTTTGTATTTTTAGTTTATTAAGAATTATCGGTATTTTTGTGTATTATATTGATTTTTTTAAGCAACGGAAAATTGTTTCACTTGAAAAACAACAAGGTTTAATATTACCCGTTATTATTGGTTTATATAGAATTAAATATTTTAATAATAATTAAATTAAAATATTTAAAAAATGTTTTGTTGCAGCCTTAAATAAGTTTGATTTTATTTTAAATAGCAAAATTCTATCCAAAAGGACATCTTTTTTCATTTATTTAAATTTTGCGGCCATACATACATACAGTGTGTCCCAAAAGTCTGGAAACGCTCAAATATCTATAAGCATTTGAACCAAATTGGACGAAATTCGGTAATCCTGGCTAAAGCCATACCAAAGTCGGTCTATATAAGGTCACGACATTCGGCCATATTGCTTTGACGTGTTATGACGTCACATCTCCCATTTTTCGGCCATGTTGTGCAGTGCCGGAGGCATTTTCATATGTTACCGACGGAAAAAAGCGCTCGAGTCGCCGAATACCTATCTGTAAGTTGCCGACGTATTTTTGTTTACGTCTGTAACATAAATGAGATGATCCAGACATTTTATTTTAGCATGTCAAACAGTTGCAGTAAATATTCGTTACTGATCGTTGATTAAATTCGATATTTCTGTAAGGAAAAATGAATGAAATTAGCATAAACAATTTCCCTTCTTAATTACAGTAAAACAAACTGTTATATTTTTTCCATGTTAATATGCTTTTATCAGTTGGGCTATTTTATTCTGTCTATGTGTACAGACGTAAACTAGGAATACGTCGGCAACTTAATAAGACGTATTCGGCAAACCGAACGCCTGTTTTTGTCGGTAACATATGAAAATGCGTGCCGGAGATATACAGTTTATTGTATTAGTAGAACAACCGTTTACACAGCAGTTTTTAATTATTATTAAGTTGTAAATTCTTTTACTTTAAATAAGAAACATTTGGAATTACATCTTTCAACAAATATCACTTTCAAAACAATGCAAAATGAAATGCGCAAATTCTAGACGCCACTGGATTGATCATCAGCTTTGATTTTACCCAGTCTTGCCAACTTTTCTCCGTGGAGTGCCCTTCCTTGCGTCCCCGATCGCGAACCGCCTAAAAGTTGAGGATATGTCGCAACCTTATAAATATAAACTAACCTTGAGCCATACTCTGAATTCAGTGTTGATATCGGCAATCCGAGTGGCTTTCCAGTGACGCAAATAGAAGCGCTCCCGAGTAGCTCAGGAGCATTTCGTTCTACTTTATGGCGTTTCAGTGACGGAAAGTGTTAATGCACCTGAGCTACTCCGTTTTTCTTTCCCTTGCCCCTCATGCACCAACCCTCTTTTGGTTTTTGTGCTTCAAACGTGGTTTTTCATGGTTAAGGATGGATTTTTTAAAATTATTTATTTAAAATGGAATTAGATATTAAAAAGAGATTATTATTATAAAGCCAAGAAAGGTTAAAAACAACGAAATTTTAAAATTTCTTAAAGTATCTCTCTTTCCTTGTCTAAGGATGCGTTCCAGTGACTAACTTTTAGAGCAGTTCAAGAGCTTTAAGCCCTGGAGCGTGACGCACAAAAATTTTCGTCACTGGAAAGCAACCCTGCCTAAAATCATACTCTGAATTCAGTGTTGATATCGGCAATGTTGCCAGATCTTCAGTTTTGCAGAAATCAATTCAAAGTTTTAAAATGTAACTGAGATACATTTTTTTATTTCATCAATTCGTCAATTTTTCGTCATTTTAAAGACGTCCTTAACGGGACTTCTTTTGTCTGTGACTTAGGGAGGTCAATTTAACGTCATTTTGTCGTCATCTTATGACGTCTTTGCTGACCAAATGTGACCAAAAACGACTAAAAAAGACGTCAATAAGACTTCAGCTTGCTGCTTGGGCTGTTTTTTTTTATAAATTACAAATGTTACTCTAATATTACAGGTTTTATTACCGATTTTTAAATTACCGGCAAATTTACATCCCTATTTAGGTATGCGTATAGTATCCCGTACAATTTTTAGTAGTTACTCACAGGTTAAACCATCTTGGGTCACCCGATATGTTAACAAAATACTTTTTTAAAGCTCACGAAATTTTGTAGCATCGGTTAATAAAAATCGCATAAGATTTAATCCAAATCAAGCCAACAGAATATTTAATGTCCTGCATAAGCATAACAGGTTTGGGTACTGGGGAATACCCAGAGGAAAGATCCATAATTATTTCTATTCGAGGTCATTGTTTTTTTTCTGCTATTATTAAAGTGATTCCAAATGTTATGTAATAATAAATTATATGACGTAGCAAATTGTCGTGGAATCAAAAGCAATTACCTAAAAGTGATGTAGTTAAAGTTTTTGCACATATACAGTGTGTCCTCACTTTTAAGTACAAAATAAAATAAAATGTTTGTTGTTTTTGTTTTTATCTTTGGACATACCACGAAGGCTAAAAGCCTAAATACTAAGGTACCGTGGGTGTCTTAAGCGGGGTAAGAGGGAGTTTGTTGACACGGGACTTAAATACTTAAAGATTTGAGGGGAAGAGAAAGACCTCCGCGGGCAGCAGGTTCCACATTCTAGAAACTCTAGGGATAAAAGAACGAACAAAGTGGGAAGTTCGGGGCCTGTCCCCAGTTGGACCGTATAGGGATGCAGACGCGCGGCACCACGAGTATCTCTGGTGGGAACCGTGAGTGGAGGAACTATACTGGACAAATCTACGTAGAGCAGAAGCCATGGAAGTACCTATAAAAAAGCGATAAATCCCCACGAGCCCGACGATGGGCAAGAGAGGGATGCCTTTCTGTAAGTGAAGGATCTTTAATGAGACGAATGGCTCTTCTTTGAATAGAACCAAGAATGATTAGGGTTGTGGGAGACGCCATGCCCCAGATATGACAGCAATATTCCAAGAGAGGTCGGATTTGGGACACATACAAAGTGTATAAATTAGAAGGGGAAAAATACTTTTGGCTCGAAAGAGACATCCAAGCTTTTTGAAGCTGCCGTGGCTATAGATACAATGTGTTTATGCCAGTTGAGGTTACTTTCAAATGTGACGCCCACAAGATTGAAGGTGTCCTTGCTCTGTAAAACTTGGCCGCTCATAAGTAGAGGATGAGTATTTGGTAACTCTTTTCGCGACAAGGAATATGATTGTGTTTTGGATGCCTTAAAATGGACGAGATTTTTAGCGCCCCAATCCAATATTAAATTAAGATCCTGCGAAAGAGATATCTGCATCGCTCTGCGTTTGTTTTCCAAGTCAGGTTTAGTGATGGGTTTAGGAACCTGAAAACTGGAGTGAAGGGTACTATCGTCGCCGAAACTATGAATGGAATTAGTTGTGGACGAGAGAAGGTCGTTGATGTGAAGAAGAAACAATGTTGGTGCCAGAACTGAGCCCTGAGGAACTCCAGCATTTACTTGGTGAAAGCTTGAAGAATGGCCGTCCACAATAACTGATATATCAGATAGATAACTAGAGAGCCAAGTACAGAGTTTAGTTGAAAGACCATAGGAGGGAAGTTAGTATTAAGAAGTGCGGCATGCCAGACCTGGTCAAAAGCTTTGGATATATCAAGAGCAACGAACTGGGACTCACCTAGAAACTCAAGAGACTTATTCCAGCAGTGTGATACGAAGGAAAGAAGATCTGCTGTAGATCTTTTGTGGCAAAATCCACACTGCCTGTCATGCAAAATTTTGTGTTTTTCTAAGTACTTAAGAATTTGTGAATTAATTAGTTTTTCCATTACTTTACAAAGAACTGAGAGAAGTAAAATTGGTCAATAGTTAGATGGAAGAGATTTAGATCCTTTCTTGGGAATAGGTTGAACACGTGCAGCTTTCCAGCTTTCCGGAAAAATACCTGTGTCGTAAGAAATTCGAAAGAGCCGAGTTAAGATTGGTGCAAGTTCTGGAGCACATTTTTTAAAAACGATTGCTGGTATGCCATCCAGCCCAGACGATTTCTTGGTGTTAAGGGAAGAAAGGATACGCTTAATGTGTTTTACCTTAAAAATAATATCGGGCATTTTATGAGGAACTGGGGTAACCGCTGGAATTGGATGATTTACGGGAGGGTCAAGGGTTGAATTGGCAGCAAATTGTTTAGCAAATAATTCTGCCTTTCCTTTAGCGGTAGAAACAATTTTATCTTCCAAAGCTAGTGGCGGAAAAGAAGAAACTTTTTGTGAGCATGAACTTTTAAAATTCTAGCTTTACCACAAGATTTGGAAAACCAGGGTTTGTTATTGGATTGTTTGGGGTTCTTGATGGTGTGTGGAATATAGGTTTCAATGCCAAATTGAATTGATTCCGTCAGTTGATTGCAAATTTCAGAAGGATCACCAGAAGAAAAGCAGATGGAATTCCAGGGGTAAGGGGCGAAGAAGTCCCTCAGGCCATCCCAGTCGGCTGAGTTGTAGTGCCATATGGTGCGTGGTGGCATGTATTCATTTACCTCGGGATGTGCAGGGTAAGATATAGTAACTAAACCATGATCTGAGCGACCTAGGGGAGCTGTGACAGATGTTTGATAGAGTTCGGGGTTGGTAGTAAGAAAGAGATCAAGGGGATTTGAACTATGATTTGGGACTCTGGGAAAGTAGGTGGGTTCCATAATAAGGTTGGTATAAGAGAGTTACTGACTGCGAAGATTTCGGCTGCTCTGCCTTGGGGGTCAGTTTTTAAAGAGCCCAGCCAATCCTTATTATGGACATTGAAGTCGCCAAGCACGATTATTTCAGCCGATGGAAACTGAGAAATTATGCTATCGATCTTTGTTGAAAGAAAGTCAAAGAATTCGACATTGGAATTATTAGATGGGGACCGGTACAAACAGCAGATAAATTTAATTGAAGACCTAAGGGAAAGTTTAAGCCAAAGGATATTTTTATTTTTATCATAAGTATTTTTTCACATTAATTTAAATTTTCAGGTTTTCCGTCTATGCGACTACTACCAAATTATGTTTAGCTTTAATTGTCGTAGCGCGTATAAGCCGCGTACAGTCCGGTGTAATGCAACGTGTAACGCAACATGCAACACAGCATGCAATGTAACAAAGCGTCTTAATGTGGTTGCTGCAATTTTCTTTGCAAATAGGATTATCCACATTTGAAACGAACATGTAGACTAACGACGTTGTAGTGCGGGATCGTTTTTTTAACATATTGCTTGGTAGAAAAAACCGGCCAACCATAAAAGATTGTCGCTGGTAGAAAACTCAGCTATTATAAAAGAAACAGTTTAAAAAAATATATTTTTTATAACTTTTATTAATTCAAGTATTTTTTTTCCGTCCACATTTTACCCTCGTTTTTCATTTCTTCTTGCAACATCACTCAAACACGTCCAAACGGATACGGCGACATCTGGGTGGATCGTGACGAACGATCCAGTGTGCATTACTTGTGAACGTCCAAACGAGCGAATCTTGTTGCGTTGCATGTTGCATTGCAGGTTGCATTTCAGTCGTCCGTAGTTGGCCTAATATTGAAAGAACAACAACAGGATATTTTGATCGTTTCTATCAACCTACCAAGTGGCGACTGTTGATTGAATTTTTAAAAATGTGCCTAAATGTAGTATTTTCCCTTAATGGAAACGAAGAATCATATGCGTCCATTGCTTCTTGTGGTAAATAGGATAACAAACTAGGAACTGCTTGGCGAACAGGTATAGCTAGTCCCGTTACACATAAGACGTACGAACGCCCTTCCTACGCCTGATCATAGATAACCTACATTTAGATCCGCAGTGGCAAGAAGTATTTTTTAGATTTTGACGACCTTGCACAGTAAACAACTCGGAGGTGGACGAACATGCGCACTTAAAAGTCGTGGCAAAATACAAACACCGGCACCCCATTACCTCCGTCCGCGGTCTGATCGTGACGCTCATTAGCTACCAGAAAAAAGTCTATAAATAAGTATACACGTTGAGGTGAGTAAAAAGGTATATTGGCCAGTAAAGCAACAACAAAGCGGGACCGATGCTAAGTGCGTTGAGCGATAGGGATAAAAATCAGATCAGTCTTATTGCACTAAAATATGTAGTTCTGTTATTATTAATTTAGTGGGGTACAATACTGTTATATTATTATACATTTAACATACACGCAAGATTTTCCACATTTTCCCGAACACCCTGTATACCAGTATGTGTAAATTTATGTTTGCAATTTTTTTATATTTATCATAACTATATTTATACACTTATTTAAATTTTTAAGGTTTCTGTCTTTGCGACTGTTGTCATCTACTACCAAATTATTTTTAGATTTAAATGTCGTATCGCGTATAAAGCCGCGTACAGACCGGTGTAATCAGTGCTGGATTAAGCTTGAACCCGTGAAGCGACCGCTTCAGCGCTCGGAAAAAAGGGGTGCAAGAAAGTTTTTTTCCTCTTCTTGTTTAACTGGAGACCAAGGGGCCATTTTTTTGTGGATGACAAGGCGTAAAAAGCGCATATTTACGTGAAAAGGCGTAGAAACTCAAAATAAGAAGAAAATGGCGCGTTTTTAAATGTAAGAGACTTTTATTTTGGCTCTTCAACTTATTCCGAAAAAGATTTCCTATCTTATGTTTTCAAATGGAAACAAGAGGCTCAAAATTTATAGTTCGCTTCACTTCAAATAAAGCTTCGTCCGGCACTGGGTGTAATGCAACGTGTAACGCAACATGCAACGCAGCATGCGATGCAACAAAGCTTCTTAATGTGGTAATATTTTAAATTATTTTCTATGATAATAAATAATAAGGTTCAGGAGGTGTAAATTTAAAACTTAGCAACCGGCACCTTTTTTAGGTAAAAATAGGTTATCCTGAAGCAAATAATTGTTAATAATGTTAATTTTAAAAAGGTAAGACGAAATACAAATGAAAAAATATATAAAAAATTGTTCGAACGCCAGTAGAGCATAATAGTAATAAACTGTTTCATCAAAAACCTTCTCAGCAAATAGGATTATCCGCATTTCAAACAAACATCTTATTTTATTTTAATATATTGGTTGGTTGAAAAAACTGGCCAACCAAAAGGTATTGTCGCGGGTAGAAAACTCGGCTATTTATTGAAAGAAACATTTTTGTTGTTGTAAATATCATTCACGAAATTGCTAAACAACAAACCTTTATACGATCGTAATATTTTGCCAGCAAAATTTTCTCTGATGATATTATACCGGTTGGTACATCGCCAGACTGACCATAGGAAATCCCATGTAAATTTTTATACCTTTAAATATTGGCTCCCCTATTGATTTCACAACAAAATTGTATTGGACTATTTTGAATACGTTAATAAGATAAGCTCACACTCTAAATTTCGTTATTGACTAGTTAAATAAATAAATATTATTTAAGAAAAACTATTTTTAAAATCGTTGCATACCTCACACATACCTTAATGAACCCACCAGTAATGAATCAAAGGTCTTGTCAATTTTTTATTTGACGTTTTACTTTCTATTCAGTATTTATTTATTACTGGTGGATGTATTACGAAATGTATCAGGTATCTAACGATTTTACGAATAGTTTTTCTTAAATAACTTTAAATTGACTTAATAAAAAATAAGGACATTTTGTGTGGAAGCTTATCTTATTAATGTCTACAAAATAGTTTAATACAAATTTGTGGTAAAATCAATAGGGCAGCCAATATTTTAAGGTATCAAGGTTTACATGAGATTTTATATGGCCAGTCAGGCGATGCATCACCCGGTATACGAAAACTAGTAAAAAAAAGAATTTTATTGCAGTTGAATTTACGCATGGAAAAATAATCTTGCTTTAGAAATAACATTTTTAAATTCCCCCAAATATAAATATTTTTTTGTATGTATGATTTGTCTTATAAAGACACATTTAATTTGATTTGTTATTAACTTAATTAACATCAACGTACTTACTTATTTACATAAGTATTCCTCACTGCACATCATTGACTTGAAAAACTTTTTCACTGGAAACGAATTTTCACTGACTAAAAATATTCACCAAACAAAATTTTTAACTAACTTTTAAAAGATCGAAGTTTTAGCAAAACTAGTTCTATTCGCACTGTTTTTAAAATGCAATCGATTCAGAATTCCACGATGGTAAAAACCGTGTCCAGAAAACAATTATGAACTCGCGCTTGTGATAAAAACGACAATTATTGTAAAAATAAATTTAATAATCGTATTTTCAATATGTGAGCTAATTTGCGGATGTTTGCCTTTAGTAATAATAAGGATAAATAGCGGCCGGGAAAAATAAATAGTGAATCCTTTTTATTTATTAAACTTAAACTATTGTTAATTCGCAAACAATCGTCAAGGTTTTGAAAGAAAGATGTAAGCACTGTAGGAATTTATACTTTCTGCCTGGTCAAAATTATATCAACGAATTTTGCAGGTGGTTTCATACAGAGTGGTTCAAATTATTTAGAATGACTTTATTGGATTAAGGTTTAAAGTAAGTACACTTTATTTAGATTATCAAGATTTTTTTAACTTACACTTTATTATAAGTTTAGAGAAAAATCAATGGTAATTTTTTAAACTTGCTTTTAGGTATGGAACATGGTACATAAAATATAGTTAAAATCAGATGAAGAGTACAAAAATGTAACGAAAAATTGGTGTTTTCATATAAAGAAATAAGTTTGTGATCACGACAGTAATTATTTAACAGGAAGAAAATCGCAACCAAAAATAAGCATCGACGTATTCAAGCGTTTTAATAAAAGTACAAAGCACTGAATATTTAATTAATATGTTCCAACTCACGTGACCTTACTATACAGGGTGTAACAGAATGCTGGTAAGAAAATTTGAGGGCAGATTCTACATTAGAAAATATAAGAGAAGTTTATATAAACCAAAGAATACCAATCCATAGAACCCCACAAGTGAGATTTTAGCGTACCCTAAAAATTTTTAGTACCTACCGCGACCAACAGATGGCGAAAGTAGTACGATGTCGCTTTGCTAATAGGATTACCATCAGAAATTGATAGCAGTCGCTGACGAGCAGTCGGCCCGGTCAGTTAGAGTGCGGATATACGCAAAATTTAATAAAAATAAAATCCATAAGATTATTAAATTTATTATTTCAGAATAGGATATATCGATGCGTTTTTACAACACATCGGAAGCGACATTCGCCAATTTTACGGGAAACGATTTTATCTTCCCATCGTGTTATTTTTAAAGAAAAACCGAGATCTGAATGTTTTTATTTTAGATTTCTTCTTAATTTGAATTACAAAACAAACATATTCAACATTTAATGTCAAAATTTTCAGAATCTCCTAAAAAAAAGCTAAAAATTTTAAAATTCTAAACCTAAATAATAGTTAATTTTTAAATTGCTTATTTTAATTTAATTTATCTTCACAACGGTGGCAGACTTGCCATCAATCATTTTTGGTGTTTTGGTACTATTAATTTATTTTTTGGCGTGTACCCAAATAACTACCAGTAATTAAATGAACCGCCGAACCAATATAGAACATATCTTCATCTGAAATAAGGCCAATGAAAATAAACGTTTCCCGTAAAACTGACGCTTACTATGTTTTGTCAAAAACCCATCGATATATCCTATTCTGAAATCATAAATTTAATAATCTTATGGATACTACCTTTTATCGGGGATTTTATTTTTATTAAATTTTGCGTATATCCTCACTCTAACTGATCGGGCCGACTCGACTGCTCGTCAGCGACTGCTATCAATTTCTGATGGTAATCGTATTAGCAAAGCGACATCGTACTATTTTCGCCATCTGTTGATCGCGGTAGGTACTAAATTTTTTAGGGTACTCTGAAATCTCACTTGTGGGGTCCTATGGAATGGTATTCTTTGTATAAACATGGGTCTTTCCTTCTCCTACAAATCTTCAAGTTTTTATGTCCCGTGTTAACAAACTTCCTCTTACCTCGCTTAAGACACCCACAGTTTTTGTTTTCAAGATAAAAGGGTGTAATTTTTTTAACTGAAATTTTTTAAAATACTTATTTAAGTATAAGTTATTGTTACATAATTGCTAATAAACAATTTTAAAACCGAATTTTTACAAGAAAAACCCCCAATACCTATTTTATGGACTAAATATATACAATTAAGTGGATTTTTTTGCTCTTAAACGAAACCAGATACAAAAAATATTCAGATATTTAAAGACTGTATTTTTATTTGCTTAATCTAAAGAACCACATAAATGTTACACACATTTACACAGTCAGTGGCACACTATTTTTTGTTTGAAATATTCCTACATATGCCGCTCGAGTCGCCACTGGACTTAATAAATATAATAAGGTTGTTGATAAATTACCCTTTTAATGCCATTAATGACATTGCCAAATTTAAATAAAATCAATTGGGGAATATATGAAATATTCAAAAATATATATTTTTTTACATGTTTAACACCCTGTATATTGAGAACGAGAAATTTCCGGACCCATGTTTACAAAAATTTGAAATAGTAAAATCTGGTG
Source organism: Listronotus bonariensis (assembly GCA_014170235.1). Classification (NCBI taxonomy): domain Eukaryota; kingdom Metazoa; phylum Arthropoda; class Insecta; order Coleoptera; family Curculionidae; genus Listronotus; species Listronotus bonariensis. Next base: position 154,486 of record JACEGR010000233.1, read on the forward strand.
AGGTTGACGACCAAAAAATATTAAGTATTAAAAATTTGAGAGAGCCAAAAAAAGGTCCTCGCTTACAAAAAAACATCTGTACGATGATTCTTCCACCTCTACATGTTCTCTTTTTTTCTTTCCTTTTGCTAAAGGGGGACCACATCACCGTCCAAAGTAAAAACATAACTTTAAAGGCTTTTTCCCACAAATCTCCTTTCTTCACCACAATAAGGGGGGCATTCATTTAACCCTCCCCACCCCCTATATACGCCCATGCCTAGACAAGCAAGTCTTAAAGCCGATTCCCTTCCATCTAACTATAGACCAATTTCAATTCTCTCAGTTCTTTGTAAAGTAATGGAAAAATTCATTAATTCACAAATTCTTAAGTACTTAGAAAAACACAACATTTTGCATGACAGGCAATATGGATTTCGCCATAAAAGATCTACAGCAGATCTTCTTTCCTTCGTATCACACTGTTGGAATACGTCTCTTGAGTTTCTAGGTGAGTCCCAGATCGTTGCTCTTGATATATCCAAAGGTTTTGACCAGGTCTGGCATGCCGCACATCTTAATAAACTTCCCTCCTATGGTCTTTCAACTAAACTCTGTACTGGCTCTCTAGTTATCTATCTGATCGACGTATATCAGTTATTGTGGACGGCCATTCTTCAAACTTTCACCAAGTAAATGCTGAAGTCCCTCAGGGCTCAGTTCTGGCACCAATATTGTTTCTTCTTCACATCAACGACCTTCTCTCGTCCACAACTAATTCCATTCATAGTTTCGCCGACGATAGTACCCTTCACTCCAGTTATCAGGTTCCTAAACCCATCACTAAACCTGACTTGGAAAACAAACGCAGAACGATGCAGATATCTCTTTCGCAAGATCTTAATTTAATATTGGATTGGGGCGCCAAAAATCTCGTCCATTTTAATGCATCCAAAACACAATCATGTTCCTTGTCGCGAAAAGAGTCATCAAATACTCATCGTCTACTTATGAGCGGCCAAGTTTTACAGAGCAAAGACACCTCCAATCTTGTGGGCGTCACATTTGAAAGTAACCTTAACTGGCATAAACACATTGTATCTATAGCCATGGCAGCTTTAAAAAGCTTGGATTTCTCTTTCGAGCCAAAAAGTATTTTTCCGCTTCTAATTTATACACTTTATATGTGTCCCAAATCCGACCTCCCTTGGAATATTGTTCCCATATCTGGGGCATGGCGTCCCCCACAACCCTAAGCATTCTTGATTCTATTCAAAGAAGAGCTATTCGTCTCATTAATGATCCTTCACTTACAGAAAGGCTTCCCTCTCTTGCCCATCGTCGGGCTGTGGGGGATTTATCGCTTTTTATAGGTACTTCCATGGCTTCTGCTCTGAAGAATTGTCCAGTATAGTTCCTCCACTCACGGTTCCCAACAGAGAAACTCGTGGTTCCGCGCGTATGCATCCCTATACGGTCCAACTGGACAGGCCCCGAACTTCTTACTTTGTTCGTTCTTTTATCCCTAGAGTTTCTAGATTGTGGAACCTGCTGCCGGCGGAGGTCTTTCCTTCCCCCCAAATCTTCAAGTATTTTTAACTCCCTCTTACCTCGCTTAAGACACCCACGGTACGTAAGTATTTAGGCTTTAAGCCTTCGTGGTTTATCCAAAAGATAAAAAAACTTAGGGGTGTTTAACCGTGACGCATGAATCGTCATTGCGTCATGCACGTCAGCTGTCGGGGGTTTTTCAAGGACACGGGTAAAATCATTTCCATGCACATTTAAATCAGAATCACAACTTTGGTAGTACCAACCGTTAATTTATGTATAGTAAAAGTCGTCACCCATAGAGGAAAATTAGAAATATCTCTAATTTGGCGGGTAAAAGGCAACGAGTTTTAACACCTTACCCATTACTCGCAGATGTGAATCGTCAAAAGGCAGAAGACTTTTTACCCGGGTGAAAACCCGGGTTAAAACCCCTAGGTGGAAATCGGCTTTTAGTAATTTTATTTTAACTTCTCTGTGTCGTTGTTTTTCCGTTTGTGGCCACCTCACCAGACCGGCGTATCAAATACGCAAAGAAAGAAAAGAATAATAAGTAGGTACGCCAATTAAAAAAAAATAGATTTTAACAAAATAATATTTTTATAATCTTTTTTAAGATTTTAATTTTTATTTGAAACACTGTGTACGTAACATTTTTGCCGTGCTAAAAAGAAACAATAATAGAAGTATGTCTATCAATGTCATCGATTTTTTCATATAGGATTGATTTGGTTTAACGATTGTATGTGTTGTGTAAAACACATTATTAATTCTTTGTAGTCGTTTTTATTTCGGTTTCGACATCTATGTAAGTAGATTATTTATTTCTACTGCAAAAAATTGCACAGTTAATAAAGTTTGGGTAATTAATTTAAGAATTTTTCATTACTCGATTGTTTAAAAGTAAATAAAATAGTAAGTTTCCAAGTTGTTTTATAGTGGCTGGGCCAGAAATAAAATTGACTTCATGATGAGAACCCTTTAAAAATATTTTTAGCTCGCTTAAGACACTACAGTTTTTTGTTTTCAAGATAACAGGGTGTAAAAATTTTCAGAAAAAGCTAAAAAAATTAAAATACTTATTTTAGTATAAATTGTTGTTACGTAATTACTAATAAACAATTTTAAAACCGAAGCTTTAAAATTAAAAGTTCCCGCAATACCTATTTTATAGTCTAAAAATATACAATTAGGTATATTTTTTTGCTCTTAAACGAGACCAAATACAAAAAATATTAAGAGATTTAAAGACTGTATTTTTATTTGCTTAATCTAAAGAACCACATAAATTTTACACACATTTACACAGTCCGTGGCATACTATTTTTTGTTTGAAATATTCCTACATATGCCGCTCGAGTCGCCACCGGAACTTAATAAATATAATGGATGTTCATAAATTACCCTTTTAATGCCATTAATGGCATTGCCAAATTTAAATAAAATCAATTAGGGAATATATGAAATATTAAAAAAATATATTTTTGGTAATAGTTTGATATAGCGGTTTTCGCTATTATAAGAGATTTTGAAAAATTCTTTTTCAGGGCGTTTCTATAGGTCGATTATGACACAAATCTGTGTGCGCGTTTTCCAAAATCCATTTCTATAATTTATTATTAATAAAAACATATTACGGGACGGTGGAGTGAACAGGGGTTCTGGGTGGGGACGAAACAGTAGAAATCCTACATTAAACGCCCAAAAACAGTATTTCAAAGACGCACTTTCTGTTTACAAAAATGTCTAAAAAATTGTTTAAAAAAATTAAAAATAAATAATAGTACAACAATCCCGCCATGACTGTCACTGCATAAAAAGAAGAGTTTGCAATATAACTGTAAATGTCTTGCGATGTTGCCAAATAAATAGCTTAAAAAAGGAAGATACAGGACAAAATTCATATGAAAAATTAAGTTATTCCTTCTTCCTATTATAATTTGTAGAGAAAAAAGGAAAATACCTAAACATAAAGAAGGAGGCATTTCTACAAAAAATACCACTGTTTCTCATGGAAATGGTGGATAATCCCGAAATAGGCTTGGTGTTAATTCTTCATAAGAAGTTTGGCAACGCTGCTTCTATCAAGACTGTCATTTTTATAATGACGAACTTTATGTTATCAGCTGACCAAAATGAATTTTCCTTCTTTAATTAATGGCGGACGAGATATCTCATATGTGTGGGATAGTTTTTCGAAAAATTTAATACTTTTCTAAATTAATTTACATTTTCATGTGCCCCGAGTGCAGTGTATTAATGTTTTCTTGTGTTTGACGTTGGATTTATACTATTTTGTCCCCACCCAGCATCCCTGTTCACTCCACACGTCCCGTAAATATGTTTTTATTAATAATAAATTATAGAAATGGATTTTGGAAAACGCGCACACAGATTTGTGTCATAATCGACCTATAGAAACGCCCTGTAAAATAATTTTTCGAAAATCTCTTATAATAGCGAAAACCGCTATATCGAACTATTACCTATTTTTTTACATGTTTAACACCCTGTATCTTGAGAACGAGGAATTTGCGGACCCATGTTTATAAAAATTTTAAATAGTAAAATCTGGAGGGGGAGGGGTTAACGACCAAAAAATATTAGGTATTCAAAATTTGAAAGAGTTAAAAAAGGTCCTCGCTTACAAAAACATCTGTACGATGATTCTTCCACCACTACATGTTCTCTTTTTTCTTTCCCTTTGCTAAGGGGGACCCCATCACCGTCCAAAGTAAAAACATAACTAAAAAGGCTTTTTCCCACAAATTTCCTTTCTTCACCACAATAAGGGGGTGGGCGTTCATTTAACCCTCCCTACCCCTATATACGCCCATGCCTAGACAAGCAAGTCTCAAAGCCGATTCCCACTTAGGGGTGTTCTATCGTGACGCATGAGTCGTCACCCATCAGCTGATTGTCGTGAGTTTTTTTTTAAGGACACGGGTAAAATCATGTCTATGCACATTTAAATCAGAATCATAACTTTTGGTAGTGGACTCTTTGTTTGACCTCCGGACAGTGCGGACGTGCGTAGAGGACTACAAAGTTCTTCCCGGCGTGGCGGCTAGAGGTGTCGTAACGAGCGTTTTTACCTTCGGGGATCAAGGAAAGATTCACGCTAAATTGACGGCATCTTTCTTCAGGATCTAAGCGCTTTGAGCGAAGATTCCTATAAGCTGATGGTATCCTGTTTGGTGGTGAACACGAGGTATTTCTCAAATGGCGTTAAATAGATGGGCGTGTCATGGGAACTGTCAGTAGTGAAAGTGAAGGTTATACGTAACACCAGTAGCAGATCTTGGTTTGACAGTCGACAATTTATGCATTACATGGATTGTTGAATTGTTTGTTTTCTTTTTGGAATTTCTGGGAGCTGCGAGCTCGATTATCCAGATTTTCCGCCGACGAAGCCCTGGAAAGTATACTCCGGAAGGGGGAGAGTGGTGGATTGGACCTGAAGGGACCAAAACCAAGAAAAAAAAATAGAGAGAGAGAAACTTTTGGTACTACCAACTGTTAATTTATGTATAGTAAAAGTCGTCATCCATACGGAAAAATTAGAACCATTTCAATTTGTGGGGTAAAGAGGCACGAGTTTTAACCCCTACCCACCCAGATGTGAATCGTCAAAAGGCAAAGACTTTTACCCGGGGTGAAACCCCGGGTTAAAACCCCTAGGTGGGAATCGGCTTTTAGTAATTTTATTTTAACTTCTCTGTGTCGTTGTTTCTTCCGTTTTTGGCCACCACACCAGACCGGCGTATCAAATACGCAAAGAAAGAAAGAATAATAAGTAGGTACGCCAATTAAAAAAAAAAAATAGATTTTAACAAAATAATATTTTTATAATATTTTTTAGGATTTTAATTTTTATTTGAAACACTGTGTAAGTAACATTTTTAGCCGTACTAAAAGAAACAATAATAGAAGTATGTCTATCAATGTCATCGATTTTTTTCATATAGGATTGATTTGGTTTAACTGATTGTATGTGTTGTGTAAAACACATTATTAATTCTTTGTAGTCGTTTTTATTTCGGTTTCGACATCTATGTAAGTAGATTATTTATTTCTACTGCAAAAATTGCACAGTTAATAAAGTTTGGATAATTAATTTACGAATTTATCGTTACTTGATTGTTTAAAAGTAAATAAAATATAATAAAAATGGACTTCATGATAAGAACCCTTTTAAAATATTTTAGGGGGTTCTTTTTGACAGAGTCTACAAAGAGGATGGACAAGTGGAGAGGAACAGTTGATTTACCTCCACCAATTAAAAATATGCACACACCTGCGACTTGTGATTGTGTTCAGCGACCGAAAGAGCTCGTCAAAGTTTTATTTTATTCTTGCCTAAAGTTGGTAAAAAGCACGTGCTTGGTATAAAGTATGGATTTATTTATAATTTTTTTGTTTCAGTACGTACTTTTACGTAACATTTTTGTGTCTGAATCAATACAATCAACCAAATATCTTGCGAACTTTAACCGGTTTGATGGTTAACTTAACACAGCGGGATTACTCGTCATGCGCATGGGAGGTTCTTTCCGGCTTGCTATTGGCTGTTATAAATGTCAAAACTCTTGACTTTCATATGTTCAATATGGCTGATGTTTTGTGATTGTTGTGGCTGTATATTTGTTTTGTGTTTTATTCGGTTTAATTTTACGTGTGATCTGTGTTATAAATGAAAATTTATTGGTTTTTTAAATAAATTATTTTTTAAATTATTTTCGTTGTTTTTTTTGAATAAAAACAAATTAACACTTTATGTAAGATTTATTTTTTAACAAAATATTATATACATTAATATTTTATATAAATACGTAAAATATATTTAATGAATATCTTGCTGGAGGTAAAAGCACAATGAACCAATATAGGATTTCTGTGTGCATCACTCCCTATATTTAAAAATTTGCTTGAACTATAAAAGACAGACAAATGACCAGTTTAAAAAGTATTAATAGTGTTAAAAATTATACTAATGCGAAAAAATAAAAAGGCCTAAACACTTTAAAAACTTAATAACTGACCCAGTTAAGGTACAAACCAAGATATAGAGTGTTGTCTACTTAAGTTCGTACCATAAGGCAAACTTTTATTATTAATTTTACGAAAAATTCAACCATTCGATATTAATTGTTTTCTGTGGTAGGTATATGAAATATTTTATTTCAAAATAAGTCGCCTGAGGAGGTACCACCCCACTCACCCTTTAAAGAACCCGTGAAGTCTTAACGGACGTTTCGGGTTCTGGGTTTGTAGTCAGTTTTCCTTCTTCCTTCTTTTTCTTTCTCTTTTTTCCTTTTAACCCCCAAACTATGTACAAATGATGGCGGCACACCCGGAGTAAAATATTCCGGAGGTAAAATACCCCTCCATTCGGATCTCCGGGCGAGGGGTGCATCCGGGAGGCCTTCATCGAGAAGTTTAATTTCTTTTGCAAACATATGTGGGCTTAACACCAATATAAACTCCGTTCACCATCACCTTCAGTCATCTAAGCCCACATACTGTTTCTAACGGAAACACAAATAAGTTCTAAATCTTCAACCAGCCACCTTCTCTTCCCAGGCTACGAACTTATTTCGTCTTTCCGCCCACATGGTGGCGTATGTGCTTACGTCCGCAACGATCTGGCTTGTGCTCGAGTTTCTAATCTTGAATCAGGTAGGCCTGATATCCTTTGGCTCAAACTTTCCCTTAGGTCTTCAACTAAATTTATCTGCTGTTTGTACCGGTCCCCATCTAATAATTCCTATGTCGAATTCTTTGACTTTCTTTCAACAAAGATCGATAGCATAATTTCTCAGTTTCCATCAGGCTGGAAGTAATCGTGCTTGGCGACTTCAATGTCCATAATAAGGATTGGCTGGGCTCTTCAAAAACTGACCCCCAAGGCAGAGCAGCCGAAATCTTCGCAGTCAGTAACTCTCTTACCAACCTTATTATGAAACCCACCTACTTTCCTAGAGTCCCAAATCATAGTTCAAATCCCTAGATCTCTTTCTTACTACAAACCCCGAACTCTATGAAACATCTGTCACAGCACCCCTAGGTCGCTCAGATCATGGCTTAGTTACTATATCTTACCCTGCACATCCCGAGGTAAATGAATACATGCCACCACGCACCGTATGGCACTACAACTCAGCCGACTGGGATGGCCTAAGGGACTTCTTCGCCACTTACCCCTGGAATTCCATCTGCTTTTCTTCTCGTGATCCTTCCCAAATTTGCAATCAACTTACTGAATCAATTCAATTGGGCATTGAAACCTATATTCCACACACCATCAAAAACCCCAAAAAATCCAATAACAAACCCTGGTTTTCCAAATCTTGTGAAAAAGCCAGAACTTTAAAAGTTCAGGCTCACAGGAGCTTTCTACAGGATCCTAGTCCAGAAAACCGACAGGCCAGCATTGAAGCAAGAAACTACTACAATCAAACAATTTCTGAAGCCAAAGACTCCTTCGACAATCGTATCAAAAACAAAGTTCTTTCTTGCTCAAATGGTAGCAAATCCTTCTGGTCCTTTGCGAAAAACATAAGTAGGAATTTTTGTGCCAGTTCTTTTCCACCACTAACTTTGGAAGATGAAATTATTTCTACTGCTAAAGGGAAGGCAGAACTATTTGCCAAACAATTTGCTGCCAATTCAACCCTTGACCCTCCCGTAAATCATCAATTCCAACGATTACCCCAGTTCCTCATAAAATGCCCGATATTATTTTTAAAGTAAAACACATTAAGCGTATCCTTTCTCCCTTAACACCAAGAAATCGTCTGGGCTGGACGGCATACCAGCAATCGTTTTAAAAAAATGTGCTCCAGAACTTGCACCAATCTTAACTCGGCTCTTTCGAATTTCTTACGACACAGGTATCTTTCCGGAGAGCTGGAAGGCTGCGTGTTCAACCTATTCCCAAGAAAGGATCTAAATCGCTTCCATCTAACTATAGACCAATTTCAATTCTCTCAGTTCTTTGTAAAGTAATGGAAAAATTAATTAATTCACAAATTCTTAAGTACTTGGAAAAACACAAAATTTTTGCACGACAGGCAGTATGGATTTCGCCACAAAGATCTACAGCAGATCTTCTTTCCTTCGTATCACACTGTTGGAATAAGTCTCTTGAGTTTCTAGGTGAGTCCCAGATCGTTGCTCTTGATATATCAAAGCTTTTGACCAGGTCTGGCATGCAGCACTTCTTAATAAACTTCCCTCCTATGGTCTTTCAACTAAACTCTGTACTTGGCTCTCTAGTTATCTATCTGATCGACGTATATCAGTTATTGTGGACGGCCATTCTTCAAGCTTTCACCAAATAAATGCTGGAGTCCCTCAGGGCTCAGTTCTGGCACCAACATTGTTTCTTCTTCACATCAACGACCTTCTCTCGTCCACAACTAATTCCATTCATAGTTTCGCCGACGATAGTACCCTTCACTCCAGTTTTCAGGTTCCTAAACCCATCACTAAACCTGACTTGGAAAATAAACGCAGAGCGATGCAGATATCTCTTTCTCAGGATCTTAATTTAATATTGGATTGGGGCGCCAAAAATCTCGTCCATTTTAATGCATCAAAACACAGTCATGTTCCTTGTCGCGAAAAGAGTCATCAAATACTCATCCTCTACTTATGAGCGGCCAAGTTCTACAGAGCAAAGACACCTTCAATCTCGTGGGCGTCACATTTGAAAGTAACCTTAACTGGCATAAACACATTGTATCTATAGCCACGGCAGCTTCAAAAAGCTTGGATTTCTCTTTCGAGCTAAAAGTATTTTTCCGCTTCTAATTTATACACTTTATATGTTTCCCAAATCCGACCTCCCTTGGAATATTGTTCTCATATCTGGGGCATGGCGTCCCCAACAACCCTGAGCATTCTTGATTCTATTCAAAGAAAGAGCTGTTCGTCTCATTAATGATCCTTCACTTACAGAAAGGCTTCCCTCTCTTGCCCATCGTCGGGCTGTGGGCGATTTATCGCTTTTTATAGGTACTTCCATGGCTTCTGCTCTGAAGAATTGACCAGTATAGTTCCTCCACTCACGGTTCCCAACAGAGAAACTCGTGGTTCCGCGCATATGCATCCCTATACGGTCCAACTGGACGGGCCCCGAACTTCTCACTTTGTTCGTTCTTTTATCCCTAGAGTTTCTAGATTGTGGAACCTGCTGCCCGCGGAGGTCTTTCCTTCCCCCAAATCTTCAAGTATTTAAGTCCCGTGTCAACAAACTCCCTCTTACCTCGCTTAAGACACCCACGGTACGTTAGTATTTAGGCTTTTAGCCTTCGTGGTTTGACAATCTTATCTGCTTCCTTATACCTAAAAAAACACGTATGTAGATATCGAATAAAATGGACCAAGCACAGTGGCCTATGAAAACTGAAATCCTACTAAGCTTTTCTCAGTATAAGTAATATTAACTTATACACTATAATACCTTTCAACTAAATAGAATCAAAATAAATCTAAAATGTATTTGGTTGGTAAGTTTAAGCGTGCTATTTTCATATATTTCTTTAAATTTGTTAATGTGTTATGTAGGTTAAATGAGCTTTCGGTTGCCTTGTTTTGCAGTCTTTAGTTAGAATAATATTTTATTGACATATGTAAACAATTTTTGTATTGACATGAATAAATTGAGTATTGAGTAAATTATCCACTTCTTTTACATTTTACAACCATTCTTTATGCTAAATATGTAATCTCACAATAAAAGTTTAATTTTCAAGAAATAATTCTATTCAGATTTTCATTTTTAGTTCTCATTTTCCTAAAATTTTTATACATGTTTTCACATTAACCTATTCCAATCTAAGAAAAAAATAGACTTCTACCAAATAGATTTTAAATACACCATTAGCACTAAATTACCAATATTTAGTCATTAAAATATTAATAAATTTCAGTATAAACCACATTTCACACTTTTTAATAATGTTTTATGTATATTTACTCAATAAATAAATGTTTTTGAATATACCGCCGATTTTGACATTGAGAGTGCGTATGCGCATGCCCTGCCATCCCGCAGACCCATTCTTCAAATTGTGCCACTTTTCGAAAGGACGATTGATCCTCTATCCTTGTCTATTCTCTTTGAGTCTACCACGAATTGGAACGTTAAAGTGTCGTAATAGTACAAGAGCCCGTGAGCCGCAGACCTACGTCATTTTGTAAAAGCTGAAAGTTTGTCAGCACTTGCTCCCAACATAGGTAGAAGCGATGATAGACTATGAAGTTTGACTCATAGTGGCTTTGGCAGGTACCAGGTACCAAAGGTTAATAAATTAAAACTTAGGTTTTGTCATTTTGTAGAAGTTAAATTTTACATTATGTTACTTGGGTACCTATTAGAAGATATTTCCTTAGTCGCCAGACAGTTTTGACACTCAACCATTGACAGACAAATATTTTGGGATGGTCCAATAGTCCGATAAAGACCAATATTTCTGTTATTTGACAAGATATAACATAAAGTGTTATATGAGATTTGTAGGGTTTTCGAATGAGAATGTCCTAAAAATATTTTGATGTATACAGAGTGTCCAAAAAAGTTATTGCTTTAAGGTTAATTTTTAAAAAAATGTTTTGGAACACTCTGTATACATCAAAATATTTTAAGTACATGCCTATTTAAAAATCTACATCTCCTATATAAGACTTTTTGTCATATCTTGTTAAATAACAAAAATATTGTACATGGTCGGACCATTGAGTCACTCCAAAATGTTTGTCTGCCAAGGGGTTGGAACTGTCAAAACTGTATGCCGATTGGGAAAATATCTTTTAATAGTTACCCAAGAAACATACAGGGTGTTCATTTAAAAACTTTCCACTCTTCGAAACGAGACAGATTTAAGAAAATCGCCGAAACACGTCAAGATATTTATTGAGGGGGAACGTTTTTACAAAAATTGGACGGCGCCCCTTTAACCCCTTAACCACCAGGGCCACCACCCCAAAATTTTAAATGAGAAGGCGGGTCGAGTGATACATCATTTTAAAGCTCCTGACGAGTACTTTATAACCCTAGAATATGAAGTCAATATCTTCACCTATTACAAAATGGCGGTACTTTAAAAATTACCTAAATACCTGATTTGGATGGTCATATTTCCGAAACTAATAAAGTTAGATGTACTTAATGTGGTATTTTCTTAAAGCTCATTTAAAGATCTTTTAATGGTAAAATAATATACAGAGTTCTTAAATAAAAAAATATGTACTTTTTCTTCTACCCTGTATATTACTACCAGTATCACCATTAAAAAGACCTTTAAAAGAGCTTTAAGAAAACACCACATTAGGTACATCTAACTTTATTAGTTTCCGGAAATATGACCATCCAAATCAGGTATTTAGGTAATTTTTAAAGTACCGCCATTTTGTAATAGGTGAAGATATTGACTTCATATTCTAGGGTTATAAAGTACTCGTCAGGAGCTTTAAAATGATGTATCACTCGATCCGCCTTCTCATTTAAGAATTTTGGGTTGGTGGCCCTGGTGGTTAAGGGGTTAAAGGGGCGCCGTCCAACTTTTTGTAAAAACGTTCCCCCTCAATAAATATCTTGACGTGTTTCGACGATTTTCTCAAATCTGTCTCGTTTCGAAGATAACTTGAGTGGAAAGTTTTTAAATGAACACCCTGTATATAAAATTCAGCTTGTACAAAATAACGAAGTTTTTGTTTCAATTAATTAACCTTTGGTACCTGTACCTGCCAAAGCCACTATGAGTCAAACTTTACAATCTACCATTACTTCTACCTATATTGGGAGCATGCATTGACAAAGTTTCAGCTTTTACAAAATGACGAAGGTCTGCCGCTCACTGGGCTCTTACTCTATAATTTTTTTCATATCTCGCTTTGTATTTAAGATATTTATAAAATTTATAAAATACCGACTTAAAAAAAAAATTAACGCCCTGCGCCCTTGTTATACTGTTGTTTATTTTACGAATAGGACAATTAAATAGAGCTTCACTAAATTAGGTTAGTCCTGCATTTTTAGGCATTTTGTACTACGGCTTCGAAATTTTTTGTGCACATCTTTAGCTCTTTAAACTTAATTAGAAGTCAAAAATCTGACCTTTATTTAATTTATTGTTTACTTGACCTTAACAATAAACCACTTTTTTCAGAAATGGAAAACAAAAATATAGGTTTTAAACACTTAGGGGAGAGCTGGGTAATACCGCGCGTCTGATAATTCAGCAAAGAATTTTCAAAATCAGTCAATTATTATTGACGGAGTAAACGGTAAACAAACATTAATAAATAATAGTTTAAAAAAACTAAAAACACGCTTTTATATGCAACGGAACTAAAAATTAGAAAATAATTTTTCATTACAAAGAGTTTGTCACTTCAAAATAAAAGCGTGGGGTGCTTAATATATTAAATGTTATAATTATTCTACTTGCAAGATATCTATGAGGGAAAAGTTGTGAACAAATAGTAAAATGCACCCCACGCTTTTTACTCTGAAGTGACAAACTCTTTGTAATGAAAAATTATTTTCTAATTTTTAGTTCGGTTGCATATAAAAGCGTGTTTTTTAGTTTTTTTAAACTATTATTTATTTTTCATTTTTTAGTTCGATATATCAATTAGTTTTTTAAAAATAAATTCTCCAGTTTGTTCACTAAAAATTCCTTCGCCATTTTGTCAAGAGACACAGAGGATCTGTAAAGGAATTTATTTATCCTGGCGGTCCTAATCAGGATAACGGGATACTGTTTTAAATTATTGCATTGTCATCGGTCCTTGATACGTGTGCAAAGTTTCAAAGAAATTGAATCGCTGGAAGTTGGTAAAAATTAGGCTCAAAGATTCCGTTACATAGATAGATAGATAGATAGTTACAACCCAAGCTAATAAAAGCGTGTTAAAAATACATATACTTGTCTTTAAAATTTGACGTTTTTTTCTCGATTTTAATTTGTTGCTGGATCTTTACGGTTAGATAAACGATTTTATGAGCAAATAAATTCCAAGCAAAAGTTTTTAATTTGTTGCTGGGTCTTTACGGTTAGAAAACATTCTTCTATATTAAAAATTAAAAAGGGGGAAACCACCTGTGAGAAACACCCGGTATAACCCTGTAAATTTTTAGCGCTATACCGGGTGACAACGAAATTACTATCCAGTAATTTATTTTCTTTAGGGCAACGGAATGGTTTTCAAGTTTAGGGACGTTATATTATACTGGATGTCAATTTTTGATATAATAGCATCTGTGTTTTATTTTCGGTTTAACCGGATGTGATTTGATATTTTATATGGAACACCCTGTATATTTTTAGGATTTGGTCATTTCTGATAAAATCTTAAATATTTCCATAACCTAACTTTTTTGATTTTGGAGAAATTGGCGTTTGAAAATGTCCAAAGACCGCACAATATGCAGTTTTATAGGAAAAGAAATGAACATCACAAAAATTTAAAATGCTTAAAATAATTCTTTTAAAAGACTCTTCCTTTAGAGAGCATTATAATACTTTTTCCTGTTTAACCGGAAGTGCTGTAAAATTTGAACTTCTAACTATGATAACCATGATAATTTTAATGGAACGCCCCTATATTTTTAAGATTAAAATTATTTTAGCTATTTCTGATATAAAACCTATAATATACCCATAACCTCTATTTTTAGAAAAACGCGTTTTAAAAGGACCAGACGACGACACAATTTGGATGAAAGTGTTTATTGTGAGGTCGTTTGGACCTTTTCAAACTCCGTTTTCTCTAAAACTAAAAAGATAGGTTATGAGTACATTATCTTATATATCAAGAATAGCATAGAGAATTTAAATCTTAAAAAATATATAAATTAAAATTACCAAGGTTATCATACTTAGAAGTTCAAATTTTAGGTATAGAGTCTTTTGAAAGAACTATTTTAAGCATTTTAATTTTTTATGGTATTTATTTGTTTTTTATCTTTGGACAAACCACGAAGACTAAAAGCCTAAATACTAACGTACCGTGGGTGTCTTAAGCAAGGTAAGAGGAAGTTTGTTGACACGGGACTTAAATACTTGAAGATTTGGAGGGAAGGAAAAGACCTCCACGGGCAGCAGGTTCCACATTCTAGAAACTCTAGGGATAAAAGAACGAACAAAGTGGGAAGTTCGGGGTCTGTCCAGTTGAACCGTATAGGGATGCATACGCGCGGAACCACGAGTTTCTCTGTTGGGAACTGTGAGTGGAGGAACTATACTGGACAATTCGTCAGAGCAGAAGCCATGGAAGTACCTATAAAAAAGCGATAGATCCCCCACAGCCCGACGATGGGCAAGAGATGGAAGCCTTTCTGTAAGTGAAGGATCATTAATGAGACGAATAGCTCTTTTTGAATAGAATCCAGAATGCTTAGGGTTGTGGGGAAAGCCATGCCCCAGATATGAGAACAATACTCCAATGGAGGTCGGATTTGGGACACATACAAAGTGTATAAATTAGAAGGGGAAAAATACTTCCTGCCTCGAAAGAGAAATCCAAGCTTTTTGAAGCCGCCGTGGCTATAGATACAATGTGTTTATGCCAATTAAGGTTACTTTCAAATGTGACGCCCACAAGATTGAAGGTGTCTTTGCTCTGTAAAACTTGGCCGCTCATTAGTAGAGGATGAGTATTTGGTGACTCTCTTCGCGACAAGGAACATGATTGTGTTTTGGATGCATTAAAGTGGACGAGATTTTTGGCGCCCCAATCCAATATTAAATTAAGATCCTGCGATAGAGATATCTGCATCGCTCTGCGTTTGTTTTCCAAATCAGGTTTAGTGATGGGTTTAGAAACCTGAAAACTGGAGTGAAGGGTACTATCGTCGGCGAAAACTATGAATGGAATTAGTTATGGACGAGAGAAGGTCGTTGATATGAAGAAGAAATAATGTTGGTGCCAGAACTGAGCCCTGAAGGACTCCAGCATTTACTTGGTGAAAGCTTGAAGAATGGCCGTCCACAATAACTGATATACGTTGATCAGATAGATAACTAGAGGGCCAAGTACAGAGTTTAGTTGTTCCATAAAACTGCATATTGTGCTGTGGTCATAGGCGTAACTAGCCATTGAATCTGGAGGGGGCCTAGGGAAGCCCGGCAACACCCGGGAAAGGGCCTGGGCGCCGCTAAACCGGTTAATGTACACATATACCATATATGGGTACGTTTTTTCCTGGGGGCCCAGACCCCCAGGCTCCCACGTAGTTACGCCGATGGCTGTGGTTTGGACATTTTCAAACGCCATTTTCTCTAAAACCAAAAAAGTTAGGTTATGGAAATAATAATGGTTTTATATCGGAAATGACGATGACGGGTAGAATTCAAACACTAAAAAATTTATAGGGCGTTCTATTTAAAATATCTGAGTTTATATAACTTCCGGTTAAACCGGAAGTTATACACAGATGCTAATATATCTAAAATAGGCATTCGGTGATATAATATAACGTCGCTAAATTTAAAAACTGTACGGTTGCACTGAAGAAAATAAATTGCTGGATAATAATTTCGTTGTCACCCGGTAGATTAAATAATTAATATTATTATTCAAGTTACCATAATTAATATACTTCATTATCATAAATAACAAATAAAATAAGTTATTTAATTGAAAGTTTTAAAAGAAGAACTATTATTCTGTACGTGTGCAACAAAAATAAAGATAATTTTATGTGTTGTGCTGGTACCTGCTATTTTTTTAAGCTTATAAGAGAGATCATTATAATTTCTATCTATCATTTCGCGTTTGTTTGTTTAGCGGTTTAGAAGTATATTTAAGAAATATGCGGGCTTTAAATAACAGTTTCGTTCTCTTTGTTCTGTTAATTAGTTTGAAAAATTTCTGTCAAGCCGAAAATTGTGATAGTTATGGAGTGTTACTCTACGAAGACATCGGTTGCAAACCGGTGAAAACAGAAGGAAAAAATTGCCCAACAAAGTACGATTGTGACTTGAGTAAACCAAAAGTGGATGTAGTTTTAAGGGGAAACATTATGGGGTAAGCGAGGAAATTGACTCCGATTTGACGTACTCTGCATGCAGTATTGGATGCAGATGTGAACATATTAATTCGTTTAGATGCGCCATATTGGATTGTCCGGAATTTTTCGGTCACAACATTATGCCTGGTTGCTACCATGAATACACACTGGGTAAGTGCTGTTCTACAGGACAAAGATGCAACTCTACCGCCACTAAAAAGTGCGAAGTCGATGGTGAATCTTACGATTTAGGTCAGCGTTTCTACCCAAAAGACACCTGCTTAACTTGCGTATGCCATGAAGATTTCACTGGTGAATATGATGAAAAAACATGTAGACGGCGAAATTGCGTAGCTCAAATACACTACAGCTCAGAATTAGCTCAAAATTGTGCACCAGCTTACTTCACGTATCATTCTGATCAAGTCTATTGTTGCCCGGATCATTTTGTTTGTCCTGAATCTTCTGATACCATAAAATTAGTGAATCCCAATGCTGACCAAGGATCTAATTTGGAATGTTCTTATGGTGAGAAAAAACTTAAGCTTGGAGAAGGTTTGACAAGGAAAATAAGTAAATATGGAAAAGAAAGGAATTTGCAGTGTGAGTGTATTGTTCCTCCTCTTTTAACTTGTAAAGAACTTTAAAATGTTTAACATATTTTGTAAAATTTGATTATATGTTACATATCTTATACACATTATTTTATATCTTTAGTTTGGAGTCTTACTTAAAATATGTCCCACCAGTCACAATCCATATAACATTTTTGCCGGCAAGGCATTGGCAAAAAGGTATCAAAAAGACATCAAAATGGGCAATTGGCCGTTATTAGGCCACGGGTTGCAGAAAATGTGATGGCATCCATCATTAATAAGTTATGATGAAAAAAATGTGTTTAGTATGATGGCATCCATCATTAATAAGTTATGCTGAAAAAATGCATTTAGGATGATGGCATCCATTTTTACCGTCAGGGAACTAAAATGTGCATAAATAATGAACATGCATAATGTGTGTTTATGTACAGAGTGTCCCATATAAAATTAAATACTATAATTTTGGAAAAACCATAAGAGATACAAGAAAAAGTTAAATACAGAAGTTGTTCAGTGAAATGTATTTTTTTTTGAGTATTTTTATTGTATCTTTTATGGTTTTTCCAAATTTATAATATTTAATTTAATATGGGGCACCCTGTACATAAACACACAATATGCATGTGCATTATTTATGCACATTTTAGTTCCCTGGACGGTAAAAATGCATTTTATTGTCATTAGGAAAAAATTATGTAATTTCATCATCTAAAAGGCATGTTTTTGCCAAAACCTTTTTAATGGTGGATGCCATCATCCTAAATTCATTTTTTCAGCATAACTTATTAATGATGGATGCCATCATCCTAAACGTATTTTTTCATCATAACTTATTAATGATGGATGCCATCACATTTTCTGCAACCCGTGGCCTAATAACGGCCAATTGCCCATTTTGATGTCTTTTTGATACCTTTTGCCAATGCCTTGCCAGCAAAAAATGTTATATGGGAAGTGATTGATACACACTTTGTATCATGTATTGACTGTACTGACATTTACAGCTTTGTTATCCTTTGTGATATTTAGTTAAAAGATTTTTTTAACCTAAATTGGGGTGTATCCACAAATAAAAGAATAAATTGTTTTAAGTAGTAGAAAAATATATTGTTATTAAAGACATTTCTTTGAATTTTTTAATTAATCCATACGAAATAACCGCCATAAACTGTGATCTACATGTCCAAAAACCATGAAACTTACTTAATGCAAATTATACGAAATTTTAATATGTTTTTATCGCCTTTTCATCTTACCCAAAAGAGTTTTCAATGACTAATTACATTATTTATTCGTAATATAAAAAAATAAGTTGCACCTGTACCTGTATACGTATAGATAATGACTGGTGTTAAGTTTTGACTTTGATGTTTCTATCAGTTAGTCAGTTGGCATTTTTATTTAACGATTTGCTCAAAATGGGGGAAGAAATTGGATAGGAAGAAAACTATCCTCTCACTGCAACAAAAACCCATCCCCACCAACCTTATACGAGCTAAGTAAAAGCCATAAAGCGACCGAAAATGCTCCTATAAAAGCCAGTATGTCATACCAAGTGCACCAGTATGATCGGGAAGTACCAGGCATATTTGACCGTATTTTGGAAAGATGTCTTAAACTTTAAACCCAAATTTTCAGTTCAAAATTCAATAGGACCTGACAAAAAAGCTAAAAATCTCAGTCTACCAGAAAACGCAATTTCAGCATCCTTTGATGTTACTAACATGTTCTCAATATACCAAAAGATGATTGTATCAAAATTATAACAGAAAACTAAACAATAAAAACATGAACCCATCTCTTAAAGAGGACATTTTCAGGAACTTTTGGAATTATGTATGGACAAAATTATTTTACATACATATGGAAACTTTGTATAAACTCTGTAATTAATAAGAAACGTAAACAACTCGCCTCGAGCAGATTTACCTTAAAAATACTCTGGATAAGCAATACCAACCATTTAAAACCCTAACTTATATTTGGCCAAATATCACAAGAATTCTCGGGCACCCTGTCTAAACAAACCAGAAAATAGCACATGAACCATCAAATCGATTATCAAACATGATATTTAATGTGAAAGATAAACAAAATAAATTTAAAAAATCAGGAGTTTATAAGCTTATCATTGTGAAGAGTGTAATAGCTGTTACATTGGACAAACGGGAAGAAATTTCGAAACTAGGTTTAGAAGAACATACTCATGTTATAGGTTAGGGAAAACAACATCAAATTTCTGCAAACCATTTCTGGAAACTCGGACAAAATTTCCAGAAATCAATCTCTAAAGATATTACATGTGAACAAAGGAGCGAAAACTAGATATATTAGAAAATATTGAAATCTATAAACATAAAAAACAGAATGTACATCTGCTTAACACACAGATTGGACCTAGGAAATCTACCCTTGTAAAAACTTTTATAAAATATAGCAATAAAATCTTTAAATTTCACAACTGTACCATATTGATTTTAAAACTGTTTTAAAAAATATGGTTTTTATTAGGTATTACTGCTTAATGTCACTTAGTTTGTCAGTACGCTTGAACATGCAGTTGTACTACGAACAGCTGTCACGGCTAAATATTCTCACCAAAGATAAAATATATTTGTTTTTACTCTTGCACAATCTTGATTTTGATTTTTGAAACCAATTTAGTGGTGAAACTAAATCATGACTGACTTGATTAGTTTTGAAGAAACAGAGTGTTTTTCAAATTTTGACAATTTGACCAGGCTCTTGTAACTTGCTTGATATCAAAGATAGAAAAAAATGTGCATAAAAAGTTTTTGGGATTTTTACAGCGAATTCAGTGGTGTACCTATATTTTTTTCCATTGACCTATTTTAAAGTTATAAAACAAAGTTAGGTTTTTTTTAATGGAACAGCTGGTATATTTTATCACCAATAAAAATGTATCCTTTATCCTTTAAGGCCGTAAAAAATACCACTTTTAATATCCCATATAACATTTTTGCCGGCAAGGCATTGGCAAAAAGGTATCAAAAAGACATCAAAATGGGCAATTGGCCGTTATTAGGCCACGTGTTGCAGAAAATGTGATGGCATCCATCATTAATAAGTTATGATGAAAAAATGCATTTAGGATGAAGGCATCCATCATTAAAAAGGTTTTGGCAAAAATATGCCTTTTAGATGATGGCATTACATTATTTTTTTCCTAATGACAATAAAATGCATTTTATACCGTCCAGGGAACTAAAATGTGCATAAATAATGCACATGCATAATTTGTGTTTATGTACAGGGTGTCCCATATAAAATTAAATACTATAATTTTGGAAAACCATAAGAGATGCAATAAAAATACTAAAAAATACATTTTACTGAACAACTTCTGCATTTAACTTTTTCTTGTATCTCTTATGGTTTTTCCAAAATTATAGTATTTAATTTTATATGGGACACCCTGTACATAAACACACATTATGCAGGTGCATTATTTATGCACATTTTAGTTCCCTGGACAGTAAAAATGCATTTTATTGTTATTAGAAAAAAATAATGTAATACCATCGTCTAAAAGGCATATTTTGCCAAAACCTTTTTAATGATGGATGCCATTATCCTAAATGTATTTTCTTTATCATAACTTATTAATGATGGATGCCATCATCCTAAACGAATTTTTTCATCATAAATTATTAATGATGGATGCCATCCCATTTTCTGCAACACGTGGCCTAATAACGGCCAATTGCCCATTTTGATGTCTTTTTGATACCTTTTTGCTAATGCCTAGCCGGCAAAAAATATTATATGTATGTTTAATTTGTAATATATAGTTTCGGAAATATAACCATCGTCAGGAGTTTGATAATGAAATGGCATTTTTAAATAAAACCCCATATATTTTATCACCTATAAAAAGACATTTTAAGACCTGTAAGAATTTACCACATTTAAAATTAGTTTCTCTTAACAGATTCGGCAATATGGGTTTCCAAATCTTAATGCGTATATCTACTATTTTTACATTTATCTGCTCATATTTCCAAAACTATAAGAGATAAATACATCAAATGTAGTATTTTGTTAAACCATTTTGAAATATATTTTCAACGGTAAAATAATTTACAGGGTGTTTTGTTAAAAAAATCCTAATGATGGCCATATTTCCGAATCTTAAAAAAAATGCATATATTAAATTTTTTATAGCTTTTAAGGAGACTTTTCAACTGATGATAAAATATACAGGGTGTTCCATTTAAAAACCCAATATTGTGTTATAACTTTAAAATAAGTCAATGGAAATAATATAGGTACGCCACTAAATTCTAGGTAAAAATCCTTAAAACTTTTTTATTTACTTATTTTTTCTCTAATATCAAGCGAGTTACAGTATAATTTTTTAAATGAAACACCCTATATATTATTTCACCGTTAAAAAGATCTTTCAAAAATCTTTAAAAATACCATATTGTAATGTGCACATTACCACTGTCATTTTAAGGGCTTTTTATTTTATTGTAATGGCTTTTTACAATTTTATTGATTTTTAACTATCTTTTTACTTCTTTAATTTTTTTTTTGCTTTTTAGTACTTTTAATTTTTTTTTTTTTGGCGTGTACCCAAATAAATACCATCCACAGGGCCGCTCCTAAGATGACTTATGCCCTGCTGCAAAAACATTTTTGCCGCCCCTAGTAGAGAATTTATTTATGTAAATTAAGGAATTTAAATTATTAAAAGCAAAAAAAATGTTAAGAGCAAAAAGGGCCTCACTTTCAAAATACTGTTTTCCTAATTCAAAATTGCTTTTTTCCTTTCTATAAAATATTTTTGAAGGCCAAAAAAAAGATTCCCCACTTTAAAATAACAGTGTTTTCCAAATTTGTTTTTAAATTATCGCCCCTTCATTTCAAGTATTGCGCCCTGGTGCCTTGCACCACTTACACCATCCGGTAGGTACGGCCCTAACCATCCATTAAATGAATTCGCCGAACTACAGAACGTATCTTCAATATACAGGGTGTTTCATTAAAAAAATATATACTTTTTGTCCTATTCTGTATATTTTAAGAGATATTAAAAACCTAATTATTGATTCAGAAACTACAAAATTAACCCAAAAAACTGATAGAAAAGTTAAGGGAGTGTAAATTTATAACTTGACACCCGGTACATGTTGGGTCAAAATAATTGAAATATGATGTGCTGTTGAAAGGAAGTAATTACCTTTATTATTAAACTAGCTATGATTCCCGGCTTCGCTCGGGGAGTTGATATGAGATTACGCGGTAGTTGAAATAAAAAAATAAACCATGACGTAAAAAGTTAAAAACATTATTGAAAACATTTTCTCATTACTTATACTACTTGTTTGTAAACCACCCATAACCGTTGTTCTGAATGAAGTTCAAATACTCGACAACAGATGGCGCCACTACACTTAATTTCCAAGTTGAAGGGTTAGAAGAGTCCTTATATCTTTAAAAATACGCCCTTTAGGGTAAAACGGGAACTTTCTTGTTCGAGGGGGATAAAGGGCTATCACACTATATAAGTCCCTTTATCGTATCGGGACTCCTTTTCAAGTTTTATCGGCACGCACATTTTATCAACTTAGTTTTATTATATATAATGATAATACCCTTACTCGTTCCTTATAATTTTTTACTTTATTCTGTTTATAAGTAAATTATTTATTAAAAAAATATGACTATTTAAAAAACCCAAGGCAATGCTATAATTTTTGTAGAGTAAAGCTACGCCCGTAGCTACCGCCAGTATCAATGATACAGGGCACTCGGGCTATAGGAAAACTGTAAACTTGTCGGTTAAATTGGAAAGGTGGATCCTTTTTTGATACGAACGAAAAAGCAATGCTGAAATAATAAAAACAATGTTTTTTGGAAAGTGGGGTGACCTTTTTTTGGTCTTCAAAACATTTTTTAGGCCCCTTAACTCATTGTGATACGGGAGGCCCTCCAAGGCACGCTACGCCACTGAGAGTAAGTAACGTCAATTTCTATATGTTTTAACAAAATGATTAATTCAAATGGGTGTTACAAATGTCGATAAATTATCAAAATAAAACTAAAAGATAAAGTTGTAAACATGTTTATTTTAACAGTCTTAATTACTTTTTTAGAACACAATAGTATACAATAACAATATTTATAGTTATTTACATCAGCGCATTCTAATTAAAACAAGCCACCCTAAATAATTCCTTTATTTGTAGACTTATAAAAAATTCTGAAACACGTCAGTTTTTATTTTTAGGGGACACATTTTTGCGTCTAATTTACTTGTTCAAGATTATCCCCTCCCCCACCAACACAAACGTCAAAAACTCTAAATGGAAAAGGGGGACAAGTGGCCCCTTATCCTAAAGGGTTTTAAATTATCTCTTTAACAGACTTTAGTTTGTTTTTCAAAATCGGTTCAGTAGTTTCCGGGAAAATGAACTTTAAATACCTAGTGTCTTTAGCCCCTGTAACTTTAGAATCTAAAAATAAATTTTGGTACGTAGGTAGGGTAGAGAGGCGGGGCTAGTTGAGCATAGAGGTAAGTTGGGCAATCAAAATATCTCAAAAACTATCGACCGCACGCGAAAGCATCAAATAGCATAAAGAAGGGGTTGCGCGAGGGAAACTCATTGTGCGAACACTAGTGGTGACGCGGCGATCGAGAAAAGTATCCGTGCGCATTGTTTATTTTGTGATTAAAAAGTAAAATAATTGCAAGCCGAAAAATTTTATCTGTGATAGTTAAATGTATTCCGTTCTCAATTAGGTAAGTGTTAATCTTAAGTAAATTTATTGGAGTTTTAATCTGTATAAAGATTTTGGATATAATTCTAACCGGTTTTCTAATAAATTTACTTTTCCTTTAAAATTTCAGGTTGGGGTTAGTTGAGCTACAGTTGCCCAACTAACCCCACGGTTTTAAGTATAGAATGTTTTTATTTTTATTTTTAGGATACGGACTAATAACAGTAAGACTACTAGACTCTCCTAGGATTTAAAAGAGGCTGCAACCCGAACTTTGTACAAGCAACAAAGAAAACGAGCTGACCTATCTAACTTATAAGTTTTCTCTGAAAATAGTTCGACCATACCCAAAGGCTGGTCCAAGAAAATTAGTCAAATCAAACAGAAGATACAGAAAAGCTGCAATTTTAACAGATACAGAAGACAGTACAAGAGAAGCAAAATAAAACTGCTTAAAAAGTTTAAAAAACGAAGATAAATTGTTAGTTATTAAATTCAATAGTTAAGCTAAGCGTACGTTGCTGTTTTATTATTGAGATTTGTTGTTTTGTCACTATAAGATTATAAATATAAAAAGAAAATAGTCAAAATGTATTTTTATTGTAAACGTATCTAACATTCAAGCCATGATTTGACTATACTTTCTAAGTGCTCCACTAGCCCCATACCCTTGCTCAACTTACCTCACCTATGGGGTACGTTGGGCATACTTGACTATCTACATTAAAATAGATGTAGCTCCTAAATTCGACTTATAAGAAAGAAATTACTATGGACACTATTAATAAGGGATAAATTGCTAATCCATCAGTATGCATTATAAGCTATTAAGACTTATTTTTGAGGAGTTATAACCGAAAAGAAAAATTGCTCAACTAGCCCCGCCCTACCCTATATTACCTAAATGTGCAATATTTTATGTATTCAGTTGTTTTCTGTTACGTCCGGTTTAGCCAGAAATGACCTTAACTTTCCCGTTTAAAATGGGACACCCGGTATATTTTTTTTTTATTTAAATAGACAATGCCATTCGAAGTACAATGACACTTCGTTGGTTACTTTTTGACAATGATAGGTTATTTTTCGATACACAGCCTACTAAGCAAACTTTCTTTAAAACCGTTTGTTTTATCGCAAAAATGATGTGATCATCATGCTGGTGTAGCTTAACTTTTAAAAAGTTGATCTTACAAATAAAATTTGGAATAAAATGCTGAGGGAATCTTTAATAAATGGATTTATCTCAGTGTAAAATTGGGTTTTATCTTTTTGTAGACATATGTACAAAAAATACAACTTTATAACTGATGTACAAATTTTTGTAAAATTTGATAAGAAAAAGTAGCCAGTTTAAAATAAACATTTATTTTACTTGATTTGCGATAGCTGTAGGTTGAAGGCGGTTTTTGTTTTCAGTTTATTGGACCTTAAAAAATGAGCTCCTAAAATATTTGCACTGAATTTTAAAACGCCCTGTGTTTATATAATATTAATATTGCACTGCGCATTTTGCTGCCCACCCTCTAAATTTTTCCGTCGGGTATCGCCCAACTTAAAAAAGCTGGCGCCGCCACTGGTAGGGGAGAAAATAACCCTGGACAAGTAAATTTTACACAAAAATGTGTCCCACTAAAAATAAACATTGTGTTTCAAGATTTTTTTCAAGTACACAACTAACGTAATTATACGGGGTGCGTCGTTTTTATTGAAATGAACTGTACAGTGTGTCCCAGGATGGGTGTTACAAAAAGACAAATGGACCAATAATTTTTGAATTTTAAGACGAAATTTTGGGAGAGTTGTTCGCATGGTCCAAAACAGATAAATACACAATTTTACTCCAATTGGCATTATACAGGGCGAGTTATAACTAAAAATATGAAAAAAATGCCCAGGAGCTAACTATTTTTATTTTTAAAAATAGAACAAAATTGTATAAGTTAATGTTGTAGTAAATTAAATTTTATGTCAAAATTTGCAGTTGAAGGATGAGGGTAAAAAGAAATAATCGGTAATTTATTACATTACGCATTACAACTTAAAAAATTGGCAAGTGAAAGCAAAATTTAAAAGAAAATTTGATAATTTTAAATATTTTTAAACTGTTAATCACTGATTTCGATGGATTGCCAATGTTATTACCTGCGCGAAACAAAAGTTACATTTCATGGGCGAAAAAATGAGTTTTTGCTCCTGAATACTACTCATCCCCCGAGGTTTGACGTTAGATGTACGGTAGCTAATGACCGTCACGGTCAGACCGCGGACTGGAGGCACGGTGTGCCGGTGTTTCCATTCTGCCATGGCTTATAAGTGCGCATGTTCGTCCACCCGCGATTTGTTAATTGCGTGTGGTCGTAAAAGTTTGGAAAATGCTTTTTGTCACTGTAGATCTAAATATGGGTTATTTATGATGTTAATGCCTAATGTAATAATATATATATATATATATATATATATATATATATATATATATATATATATATATATAAAATATTTAAAAACCAGGAGGTTATTGGGGATGCAGTCATGACTGCATCCCCAATAACCTCCTGGTTTTGAATATTTTTTCTTAACTAGTCAGT
Source organism: Listronotus bonariensis (assembly GCA_014170235.1). Taxonomy (NCBI): domain Eukaryota; kingdom Metazoa; phylum Arthropoda; class Insecta; order Coleoptera; family Curculionidae; genus Listronotus; species Listronotus bonariensis. Next base: position 180,969 of record JACEGR010000233.1, read on the forward strand.
CACGACTACTCCCACCTTTATATATATATATATATATATATATTATATATCATTTGAAAAAAATGAAAAAAAAATGAAACTTTAACTCCCTGTATATCGGAAACCAAGCGCATAAGACCTTTTTTTATTATTTTTAGTAAAGAATTACCCCACGAGCGATGGTCCATGTTGTTTGAAACACCCTGTATATTAAACTGTTGGCCAAGCAAAATAATGCAAAAAACATTTGGATAGTTTAATCGATTTTAATATGTAGGTCGAGTGGTATACGGCTAAATTCTTTCTTGAAAACAAAATTTGTTCAAGAAATGGTGGTCTTTTATTGGTCTTTTTCGTAATGAGGGAAATAATTATATATTTTATCAATATAACTTTAAATAATTAAACCATCCGACATATTTTAAGCAAAATTTTGCTATGAAAATAGTTGTGTACAAAAATTTAATCAAAAACTCGAGACTGCGAAGCGGTCAAGGGTTTTTAAAATTATTGTTCCTGAAACTATTTGCCAAGCACAATCTTGCAAAAATATTTGGATAGTTTATAAATATATATATATATATATATATATTTAGTTATAACTCGTAAAGTTCGTATTTATTAGTTTTGGACAATGCGACCAGTTTTCTTAAAAAACATTAAAACATTCATTTTTTTTATCCATTTGTCCTCTTGTAACACCCACCCTGGGACACACTGTATGTAACAAGTGCATAAAGTAATACACGCAATCCCACGAGTAAAAAAAATTACACATGTGTTCCACACTACATTTTTTCTACGGTCGTATAAATTTTATAATTTTAATTTCCAAGTCATCCGATTATAGAGTCGTAGAAAAAAATAATTTGATCTAGTAAGTACTTTTTTCCTAAAATGTGTATCAATAAGGTTTTTTTGTTTACATGAAGAAGGAATCAAGAATAGTAATAGCCAACGGAATGTAAGTACGTCATTTACTATTAAATTAAAAAAAAGTTTTAAACCTTTAGCTACACGGAAAATAAATCACTTCGTTTAAATTTACAAAAAAAACGTGTCTTAGCATTTGTCAAAATACCATGGAGCAGTTTTGAAATTAAAATAATAAATTCCTTAAAAACATCAGCTGGTATGAATTGAAATTTGTGTTAGTCTTCTACTTGGTCCTAAAAGAAGAAAAAAAAGGTCAGTAATCTAAAAAACGGAAAAATAATTAATTTATACTCGGTTTTTAATTACCTACCTTTGATAATACTGTCCAAATCTCCTTTTTAAACCGTTCAATCATTTTTACATTATCGCCAACACAAATATCTGTCACCGATTTGTTAAAATTCCAGAATATAAGGTTTTGTCTTCTTTTCACCAGATCGTCTAACAAATCTGCAAAACTCTGCAAAGAAAAATACTAATTAGGGATCTCAAAAAATATCTATTTAGTAAATTATTTTTCCTTATTATAGAATACTGAATATTCGAATACCTGGAAAAAATAATTTAAATACTGTGTAAAATTTGGGTCACCTTTGGTATTCGAATACTGACAATCTCGGTATTACTGCCATTCACATTTCGGTATTCGAATACTTGAAATCCCGGTATCATTCAAAAACGGTATTCTGAATACAAAATCCCGAATACTGACCAAAAAAGTGTTCTGGCGAATTCCGAATACCAAACACACAGATGTATTGGAATACCAGCCCAATGTATTAGTATTCGTATAGTATTTTTTTTATCTTTGGACAAACCACGAAGGCTAAAAGCCTAAATACTAACGTATCGTGGGTGTCTTAAGCGATGTAAGAGGGAGTTTGTTGACACGGGACTTAAATACTTGAAGATTTGGGGGAAGGAAAGACCTCCGCGGGCAGCAGGTTCCACAACCTAGAAACTCTAGGGATAAAAGAACTAACAAAGTGGGAAGTTCGGGGCCTGTCCAGTTGGACCGTATAGGGATGCATACGCGCGGGTTTCTCTGTTGGGAACCGTAAGTGGAGGAACTATACTGGACAATTCTTCAGAGCAGAAGCCATGAAAGTACCTATAAAAAGCGATAAATCCCCCACAGCCCGACGATGTGCAAGAGAGGGAAGCCTTTCTGTAAGTGAAGGATCATTAATGAGACGAATACTACTCAACTCTGAATCAGACACCACCATTTTTTGAATAAATTTTGTTTAGATAAGTGAATAAACCACATGTGCTGTTTAACAGAGAATAAATTTCTCTCATCAAACTAGTTGTCAAAATTGAAAAAAATGTTAAACATTATTATCAGTAAAATTCTTTTTGATGAAACTATCCAAATATTTTTTGCAAGATTGTGCTTGGCAAATAGTTTTAGTGACAATAATTTTAAAAAACCCTTGACCGCTTCGCAGTCTCGAGTTTTTGATTACATTTTTGTACATTCAACTATTTTCATAGTAAAATTTTGCTCAAAATATGTCGGATAGTTTTATTGATTAAATTTATAGGTCTCTTGATAAAATTTATAATTATTTCTCTCATTACGAAAAAGACCAATCAGACACCACCATTTCTTGAACATATTTTGGTTTGATAAGTGATTTAATCACATGTAGTGTTTAACCGAGAATAAAGTTCTGTTATCCATATGGACTATCAAAGTTGTTAGAAAATTTTAATACCAATAAAATTCTTTGGGTTGGTTTTAATATAATTTTTTAAGAAAGAATTAAGTCGTATACCACTCGACCTACAAATTGAAATCGATTAAACTATCCAAATGTTTTTGCATAATTTTGCTTGGCCAACCGTTTAATATACAGGGTGTTTCAAAAACATGGACCATCGCTCGTGGGGTAATTCTTTACTAAAAATAATAAGCCTCATAACTGGTGCATCAGAATTGGCAAAAGTCAGTGGCGCACATAATTTTTCTCCAAATACATTTTTACAGTTACCCCGTACGCACGCCACTGCCGCTGTAAGCAGATTTTTACTTAAAACTATGCACGTTATTAATACACTTTAAAGTTTCAAGTTTCATTAAAATCGGTTAAGTGGTTTTAAATTCATTTGAAAAAAATTGAAACTTTAACTCCCTGTATATTGGAAACCATGCGTTTCCGGACCCGTGTGCATAGGACTTTTTTATTTTTTTAGTAACGAATTACCCCACGAGCGATGGTTCATGTTTTTTGAAACACCCTGTATATTATAAACTCTCGACTGCCTTGCGGGTTTGAGCTTTTATTAAATTATTGTACATTTAACTATTTTTCAGGCAAAATCATGCTCAAAATATGTTGGATAGATTAATCAAATCAATTTATAGGTTTGTCTTGTGACATATTATATGATTACTTTTTTGTGTTTTCCTTAACAGAATCATCATTTCCTAATATGGTTACTTACCCTAGCAACTGTGGAATCTATATTCCGAACATACTCTCCATCTATAACAACTATGGACTTTTCCTGATGACATTCTTTTAAAATCTGTTCCCTGAGATAGTCGGATGAAGTAAAATATAGTCCAACCTTAGGTTGTACAATATAAACTATTTTGTCCTGAATTACATCTCTTTCAATATACAGTTTCGGTCTTGCACTATCATACAAAATAAATATCATATTTGTGGCTATACCGATCAGAATCCCATACTCCAGGCTAATGAATAGAGAACAGATAAGAGTGGCAAAATAGGGAATCAAATCAAGTTCTAAAAAAAAAAGAAAAATACACCTTAGCTTTTTTCCTTAAATGTAAAATTTGATAGATTTAAAGGAAAATAATGGGAAAATGCTGCACATTAAAAAAACTCATATAATCTTTTTAAAAATACCTAATAAGGCCTTTCTTTAATTAAAAAAATTAAGTGACTTATGATAAAAATAAGGTCAGTATTAAAATTTTTTTACGAAAAAAACAATTAACCCAAGCCCCTAACTACCTCCTAATTAAAATTGACGTTTACCCTTTTTCAGTTCTCTTTATAAAGGTATTAATAATACGTCCAAGAAGTGTGACCAATTTTAAATGCTTAATTTCATTAAAAAAATTAAGAATAAAGAGAAAAACGATTATTTACAATTTCATATTTTTCACCATTTTTTTCTAAATAACTCGGAAAATACTGAAGATAAGAAAAGTGATGAAGTTTAAAATTACGAGATTTCAATTGACTAAAATTTTTTTGTGCGTAGGTTTTCTGTACAGTGAATATTTGGCGGATATAGTACTTTAAAACCCTCTATTAACGAACGAGCACCACCCTTTTCGAGCCCTTTAAATTCACTCCATTTAAAAATCAAGGGATCTTAATGAATTTTACTTACAGAGCCTTGTAGCTTTTAAAAACCTTACAAAAGAATAAAAAAACTTTTTATTATCAAAATTAAAGGAGATAGGTTAAAAAACAATCAATTTTTCTTCGAAAAAATTCGAATAGAGCCACTTCGGAGCATAAAAACTACATAAAATTTGTGAAATGAGGAATTTTAAATTGGCAAGACTTCTTGGACGCATTACTTATACACGTATTAGGAGAATTGTAAAAGATTTAAGGTCAGCTTTAATTAGAGGGTAGTTAGGGGATTGTTATATTGATTTTTTCGTAGAAAAAATTAGGTTTTAACCTTTTTTTTATCATAACTCACTTAGTTTTTACGCAAAAACCTTTTCTTTACTCTTTAAGAAAAGTCTGATTATGTTCTTTTAAAAAGTTTTATTAAACTTTTCTCTAAAAATGCAGCATTTTCCCGTTATTTGACTTTGAATCTATTAAATTTTGTATTTGACTAAAGAAGCTACCAATTAACACTCCGTATCTCAGTTTGTTTTGGGTCGTAGAAAAATTATAATAAAGTTATTTTGTTTGTCTTTGTTAAACCTTCAATTTTGCGTTGTACAGATTGTTTAATTAAATGCATTCTTTTCGAGTTATTTGCGAAAAACCCATTAAACCGTCGATTTTTTGGTCGAAAAATAACTTGAAAAATATTAGTGTTATGAAAACAATGTTTTAAACGCATTCACCCCCAGGATTTTGTAGCCCTTCGGTTCGATATAAGTTTTGATCCTGGGGCTATTCCATACCTTCTGTTAAAATTTCAAGTCAATCCATGCAAGACCAAATAAATATGCATTTTGTTCCAACCCAAAATAAAAAGGGTCATAAGAAGTAAAATTGTATTAGGTGCCCAAACAAGAAAAACACCGCTTCAGTGAAACCAAGCTTCTTAGACATAATTATTGAACTACAAGACATATTTTATTTAAATTCCAAAATTATGTTAGTTATAACAGAAAATTGGGGCATTCCCCTAAAAAGAACCTATTGGTCGATCGATCTTTTTTCCGGAGATCATTTAAAATTAACCGCCGTGTTTTAAACTTTAAATCCTGAAATTTTTGTAGCAATTTGGCAACGCTGTGCGTGGTTGTTGACGTTTCTTTGACATCCCTTCAATATTAAATAGAAAAACTTTATAATTTCCTGTGTCTGCAAGAAAAAAAATAAAAAGTTTTAAATGAAACATCCAAAGGTATAATACTACGAGAGTTTCAATAAGAGCAATTGAGCCATTCTCCTAATTAAAGGCCCATAGACAAATATTGGTTTCAAGAAAATGCCAAGTAAAATTTTGTAAACATATCATTTAAAAAGCATGTATTTTTAATTATTTTTTCGATTTTTTTCCTATAACTTTAACAACATGTTTAAATGAACTTTTGTTTGGAATAAGCTAAGGAATTATAACATTTATTTTTAGCCATCAATTAAATTACACCTTGAATTTATTAATAATTTTTTTTTTGTTGGCAGAGTTTTAAAGGCTAAGGGTTTTGTTATTAAATGGATATAACCACTTAGGGGCGTCCCTAAATTACGTGAGGTGTTTTCACCCCCTGGAGAGATTTGGTAAGATTTTTTCAACCCCCACCATCCCCTAATCTCACGTGAGATGTATGAAAATGTAAAAAGGCGCTATTTGTTAAACCAAAATTAATTTTGTAGCCAAAATAATTTTGAAGAGCAAAAAAGGACCTTCACCCAAAAATAACACTGCATGACATTTTCCTGGGGGAACCTGCCAAAAATTCGTTAACTTTTTCCTGTTTCTAGGCGCTAAAAATTACGTGATGTTTGTAAAGCTTCCTCCTTCCCCAGGTGAGATTCACCTCGACCTCCTCCCCTAAATATCTCTCGTAATTAAAATTAGTTAAATACCACTTTAGTTTTTCTGCTTTAGTTGTAACTCATAACATAATTTTTTAAACAAAGTTACAAGGTCATTTTTAAATTTAATATGGCGCCTGCATACGTTTTTGCATTTGAATAGAAATTTATGTTTTGGTAAATTGACCTTAGTAATATATTATAGGTTTTTAACATTTAAAAACCTAAATATGTTTAGGTAATGTTCCACTAACACAATTATTTCGATATATTACAGCTTGATTAACTTTTAATAAGTTTTTTCCAACATTCAGTTATTTTTACACCTTTTAACAAAATTAAATCTGACAATGTGACATTGGCATTGATAATGCCATATAATGGATTTAACCTTTAATTAAATCAACACAATGAGAAAATTAAGTATTTAAAAACATAATAATTGTTTATGCTTTATTTAGGTTTTATGGGTGACATGACATTGAAATGCACTAATCCATCTAACTATGAAACTTACCATATTTGTATGTGGGTTATTAATTATTATTATTAGTATCTTTTTTTTGATAAACATTTTAATTCTAAAAATGTCATATTCTAGAAAAATACAGGGTGTTACAAATTTGAGGAACACCATTAGGATCTCGGGAACGGTAAGAGATACAGGGTTGGTTAAATTGGGGCAAAGTTGCGTATTTTTAATGCTTAATAATATTCCGTTTTCAAAGTTCGAAAATTTGCAGCCGTTCTGGAAAACGACAGATTATCATTGCCACTTTTTCTGTTCTATAAAATGATGTCACTAAATATCAGATTCGACGTTTCACCTTTGAGCCACTTTCATTAACTTTGTTTTTTTTTTTAAGGCGAAATATTTGGTTTTAAACTAAATAAACTTGTATTTTAATTCTAAAGCCAACTATACAGGGTGATTTAAAAATCGATTACGAAACTTAAGGGGGTGATTTTACTTGACAAAATAGGAGTAGAGCTTCATATAATTTTTTTCAAAATGTCATTCGTTTTCGAGTTACAAGCCGTCAAAGGTCAATTTTTATTTTGGTTTTTTCGCCATAATGCATTTATTTTTTAACCAATCCAGTTGATATTTGGCACAAAAATCGAGCTTTGCAAATTCTAAAATTTTAAGACAAAAGTACTTTTTTAAATACCGCCAGAGAGCACTTTACCTAATACTTAAAATGTATTTTCCTACGACCACATGTGAAAATAGTAAATAGCACACTGTTTTCATGCATAGAAAATGCCTTATATCACACTAGTGTCGTAAAGTACTTTACAACACTAGTGTTGCAAAGTATAATATAAAGCTGTCATTGCTGTCATTGTTATTTAAAATAAATTTGGAGTTATCAGGCTGTTAATGGGATTTACATTGAAAATGCAATGCAATATTTTTTTATTGAGGACCTTTTTTAATTCTTAAATGATAAAAAGTGACTAGGTAGGTGATTTTTGATATAAAAATATTGTTAAACAGTATAATATATCGCAGTAAGGAAAAGTATATATCACCCTAGTGATGCAAAGTTTTCAATTGTTTTCTTATTTTTTCCATGAAGACAAACAACTTTTATTGTTTTTTTGGTGAATAAATTGTGGTCGTAGGAAAAATAGTGTACATTACTTGTGTGAAAATCACTTTCTTATACGCGTGGGTTTGTCGCACTCGGCTGACGCCTCGTGCAACAATATTCCCACTCGTGTGAAATAAGTCATTTTCCACCCTTGTAATGTAATATACTATTTCACTTACTTTGTGTTCTCCACATAACTGCAACAGCATGGAATTCGCACAAATAATACATGGAGACCATTATCACAGCTGCTAAGGTTGCTTTTGGTATGTATTTGAAAACTCCAGTTAAAAGTTCCAGTGATACCATAAGCATTAAACAAGTAACTAAACCTAAAGAAGTAAAAAAACCATATTATTAAGTGGACTGGGCGAAAAAAAACGACAATTTTTTGATGACAAAAAGAAAATATCGTGAAGGTTTGTGCCCTTTTTATTAATATTTAGTGGATTTTTTTTAAATTTTGATTTTTATTTGTACTCTTATTTTTGCGTCAAAGCTGCCCAACTATCAAAGTGAAAAAAAACATCTGCACATATGCAGATCTTCTTTCCTTCTTATCACACTGTTGGAATAAGTCTCTTGAGTTTCTAGGTGAGTCGCAGATCGTTGCTCTTGATATATCCAAAGCTTTTGACCAGGTCTGGCATGCCGCACTTCTTAATAAACTTCCCTCCTATGATCTTTCAACTAAACTCTATACTTGGCTCTCTAGTTATCTATCTGATCGACGTATATCAGTTATTGTGGACGGCCATTCTTCAAGCTTTCACCAAGTAAATGCTGGAGTCCCTCAGGGCTCAGTTCTGGCACCAACATTGTTTCTTCTTCACATCAACGACCGTCTCTCATCCACAACTAATTCCATTCATAGTTTCGCCGACGATAGTACCCTTTACTCCAGTTTTCAGGTTCCTAAACCCATCACTAAACCTGACTTAAAAAACAAACGCAGAGCGATGCAGATATCTCTTTCGCAGGATCTTAATTTAATATTGGATTGGGGCGCAAAAAATCTCGTCCATTCTAATGCATCCAAAACACAATCATGTTCCTTGTCGCGAAAAGAGTCATCAAATACTCATCCTCTACTTATGAGCGGCCAAGTTTTACAGAGTAAAGACACCTTCAATCTTGTGGGCGTTACATTTGAAAGTAACCTTAACTGGTATAAACACATTGTATCTATAGCCACGGCAGCTTCAAAAAGCTTGGATTTCTCTTTCGAGCCAAAAGTATTTTTCCGCTTCTAATTTATACACTTTATATGTGTCCCAAATCCGACATCCCTTGGAATTTGTTCCCATATCTGGGGCATGGCGTCCCCCACAACCCTAAGCATTCTTGATTCTATTCAAAGAAGAGCTATTCGTCTCATTAATGATCCTTCACTTACAGAAGAGGCTTACCTCTTTAGCCCATCGTCGGGCTGTGGGGGATTTATCGCTTTTTATAGGTACTTCCATGGCTTCTGCTCTGAAGAATTGTCCAGTATAGTTCCTCCATTCACGGTTCCCAACAGAGAAACTCGTGGTTTCGCGCGTATGCATCCCTATACGGTCCAACTGGACAGGCCCCGAACTTCTCACTTTGTTCGTTCTTTTATCCCTACAGTTTCTAGATTGTGGATACCTGCTGCCCGCGGAGGTCTTTCCTTCCCCCAAATCTTCAAGTATTTAAGTCCCGTGTCATCAAACTCCCTCTTACCTCGCTTAAGACACCCACGGTACGTTAGTATTTAGGCTTTCAGCCTTCGTGGATTGTCCAAAGATAAAAAAATCTCTTTTAATTTAGATTTTTTATTTGCACTTTTATTTTGCGTCAAAGCTGCCCAACTATCAAAGTATAAAAAAATATCTGCACATATCTTTAGGAAATTAAATTGCCCACAAAAAAGGTCTTTTTAAATATTTTCGCCAGAGGAGCTGTTTTCAAATAATCAGACTTTAAATATTGATATATTTTTTAGATTTACCCTTTTTACTTAAGAATTTTTTAACTAACGAATAAATAAATATATAAAATAAACGGCAAAGATTCTTAAAGGAAATTAAAAGCTCTACAAAAATATTTTTTAACGTTTTTACATAAAATCATTCTTTTAAAAGTTATTCACAATTTAGGTTAAAGAAAAAATTAAATTATTGTTTTTCTGTTAATGAACCAACTTTTTTCACACAGTAAAACATATGATATATAATATATTACATTCATTCATTTATTCATAAATTCATAAACTATACATTTATAAATTTACAAAAAAAACCCGCTCAACAGAGAATCCAATTACAGAGCAGGTACAATTTTTGTACATATGTATATACATAATAATATAATACAATAAAAACATTACAATAAAATAACAAAAAATGTACAAGTTGCCAATACAAAAGACAGTAAACAGTAAAAGAAAGTGAACATACTTCCAAACTAATTTTCCAGAACCCGGCCAAGAATAGTTCTAAACGAGTTAAGACTTACAGAAAAGATATCGCAATAAGCCTGGATTTCATTATAGCCAGCGCACATTCTAAACAGAGGTGAATTTAGAAGGTTATTATTCCTTGCAACCCTCCGCTGATAAAAGGTGTTGGAACATCTAGTAGCATATGGAGGCACATGCAACGGAACAAGTGACAAAAGTGCTGGATCATAAATTTCATTATGTAAAATCTTGTACAGATAAAGAAGAGCATGCACATTTCTTCTTTTGACAGGGTATGCAGATTATATCTCTGTAATAAATATGATTTTGATACGTTAAAATCGTACATGCCAGTTTCCTTATAGTACAAGTATCGCAAAAATGTATTTTGCACTTTTTTAATTGCGGATCCATGACACTGGTAGTAGGGACTCCACACAACCGAACAGTATTCCAAAAGACATCGAAAATCATAATTTATCAACCTTATCGCCTAATATATATAAATTACATATTATATTCAAACCCTTTTTCTTTGTTAATAGTTATTTGTTATATGAAAACGTATATTTACTGTCTTAAAATAATTTAAAAATTACAATTATGTGGTTTCACTACTAAAGATTATTTATGTACACTAGGGTCCGCGCGTTTAGTAAAGAGGCCACCGACGCCATCATTTTCTGCGCAAAATCTCCTGTTATTCCCTCATCCCGTATTTAAAATGTTATTATTTTTTTAAATCAAATCTTTAAAATGCCTACTTCCTAGGTAACGCTACGAAGCCCTCAAAACCGCGATTAAATGAGAGTTACAGAAGATTTCGCGTAGATAATGATGACGTCGGTAGCATCTTTACTAAACGCGCGGACTCTGCACTATTGTATACATATAGTATAGTATAACATCATATTAACGAGTATATTAATATATACGGATTTCCATCTATCAATAACATTGCCCTCTATTTGTTTCGCTTTTTCACAACTTCTTAAGATTCTTAATTGGTTTAACAACGAAGAAAACAATAACTTACATTTTTCTTTAAATTACTTTTGAAAGAACGGTTTTATGTAAAAATGTTAAAAACCTTTTCGTAAAGCATTAAATTCTCTTTAAGAATCTATGTTGCTCCTTTCTATATTTATTTTTTTTGTCAGTTAAAAAATTTCAAAATAAAAAGGTAAATCTAAAAATATATCAATGTTTAAAACTTGATTATTTAAAAAGGCTCAACTGGCGAAAATTTTCAAAAAGGTGTTTTTGTAGGCAATTTCATATCCTAAAGATATATGTGCAGATGATTTTTTAAACTTTAATGGTTAGGCAGCTTTGACGGGAAAATGAAAATACCACTAAAAATCTAAATTTGGAGATATACCTCTAAATATTAATATTTATGGCTCAATACCTTCACGATATTTTCTTTTCGTCAGCTTACACAATATTTTCGATATATTAAAAAAAATAGTCAAAAAAGACACTTTCTGCGCATGTAAATTTGTAAATACAAAAAGTTTCCTAATTCTACGCCTCTTCAGATCTCAGTTAAGGTGGGCTTCATACTATAACTAATTTATTATAGCTGTTGTTGCTAAAAATAATTGAATTTACCAGCGGTAGTGGTTTTTACTCCCGAAGCATTATTAACAGCAGTTCGAGTGAACGATCCAGTAATTGGCATGGAGTGTACCAAAGAACCCATCATGTTACCAATCCCCAGAGCCATCATCTCTTGGGTAGCATCAATAAATTTACCTCTTGCTAAAAATAAAACTCTAAATATTATAGGTTTTCACTGTATTAAAAAGATTCAATATAGGTTTGTTCCAGCAGGCTGTCAGAAATGTTTGCAACCAATGACGTATGGACCAGGTTTGTTTACGTTTGAGCTGTTGTCATCAATACATCACAGTAAAAGCGCTAAAATGCGGTTTGCCAAATTTAATTTTTCCACTCTAAACTTACTAACCACAAGTAGTTGTTGGATAAGCCTCTATATTAAATAATTTTGTAATATAACTTTTTAAATGAACAATACATATATTTTTATCATTTTTAGATATCATAATAAAATATTATGTTCAAATATTATAAGTTATTATCTTTTTAAAAAGCAAAATTCTGAAAATACGTGATTATTTGTTAATCCCGGCAACGCCGCCCAGGGATTTTTACTCCATCGTAAATAAAAAATGAATAAACTTTTCCTAAACGCTTGTGGGTGAGAAAGCCAAAAGTGATCAAATAAAGCTTATAATGCGTTTTTTTGTGTATTTTCTGGTGTTTGTTGGTGATTAGAAAGTGTTTTTAAAGACAATATGAGTAGGCAGTGCTCTGTTTGTAGAAGGGTAGACTATTCATTTCCGCACCTCACTTTTCACAGGTAAATAGAGACCAACGTCGTTGGGTGCATGCTATCGACCAAGGTCAAAAAGTAAGTCGGCCATTTTCAATTCTCGCTTGCCTCATCCCCTTTGCCTATTAGGAGTTGTTGTTGTTGTTACTTTGTTTGTGACGTAGGTCCCTCGAAGGTCCAATTGCCAGTACGTCCCTCTGTGTCCAGAGGGGGGTTGCATTCTGGGTGGGAGTCTCCAGTAAGTCGGGCCTGTGCCCCTGGTGGCCCTGATCTTTCACTTTTTAATTGTTAATACTTTTGTATTGTTCGATGCAATGCATAAGTTGAGACTATCTAGCCAGCGGCTGCTACTGGTCGTCGCGCATAACCGTCACTTCTATTCTACGCTATTCGTAGGCGTGCGCACCTCCGACCAGCTACGAGGACCCCATGGGTCCAACAATCAAAACGTAAATCTTCAGGCTTTAGGAATCTTCACCACAGCGCTTAGCCCCAGAAGAAAGAAGCCCCAACTTAGCGTGAATCTTTCTCGATCCCCAAGGGTACAGCCACGCCTCGTACGATGCCTCCAATCGCCTACCCGGAAGGTCTATGTAGACCCTACGTAAACATGAACCGCACTACTCGGAGGTCGCGGAAGAGTATATAGGATTGTTGGCTTAATGTTTATCATAAATTATGAATGAATCGCTGGGTCCATATGTCTTTGTTTGCAACCGTTCGGATTCTGTGCACGTCAATTTGTCGTTCCAGCAGTGTCAGTGTTTCTAACATTATACAATTGTTTGTTGTTCCAGCAGTAGTTTTAAGATGTTGAAAACTGTTTGAAAAGTTTGCAAACTTTCTTCAAACATTACTGAGATTTTTAACATAACCTTTCTTGTATTGACGTATAAGCAGTATGCTCGCCTTGATATTTGTCGTTCCAGCTGAAACTGTTGCTAATATTTCTGACTAATGTTTGTAACGACTTCTGCGTTTTACGATTCGTTGCTACATTTTCAACAGTTGCGGAACCTTATGTTGTATTTGTAGATAAACTTTATACATATTTCTTAATCCCTAATACTTACAGAAAGCGCTTGACAACTGCTATATGTTCCAAAAGCACGTGACAGAACGCTATAAGTGTTCCATACTGAGATAACATATCAGTAAATCCAAAATAGTGCCATTCCAAGTAGTACTAAATGGAGTAGACCTATATTTGGCAGACCGGTTCCACAGACCCTAAAATACAGATGGGATGCCTAAAAGAATGTGCGCATATTTTCAGTATAAAAATATGATTTCTTCATCAAACCCATAGCCTATCGCAAGCGCAAGCTGGACGTCTTATTGACGTCTCTTTTTAGTCATTTTTGGTCAGCAAAGACGTCATAAGATGACGACAAATGACGTTAAATTGACCTCCTAAGTCACATCAATTTTAAGCGTTTAACCAATTATAACCGCAGTAATAATTGGTGACAACTTTGACGTATAATGCATTGTTTAAACGTCAACATAACCGATTGGTAAATACCGTTTTTAGATTTGGATCTTCGCCTAAAATTGATGACAGACAAAAACGTCCCGTTAATGACGTCTTTAAGATGACGAAAATTTGACGCATATACTTTTTTTAAAAGCTAAAATGATATGATATTTTATTTAAAAATTGAAATGGGAAAATCTCCTTACTGCTTGCAATTTCTTGCGCTGCAAGATCGCATCTCGGGACACTGTCCAACCTGGAATTGCAGATTTTACACAAGCCGAAGATATTTATCTTCAAAGCGAATTGAGATCACCAACCGCAGACCGGTCTCGAACTATTTTGGTCTCATCGGTACGGTGTAGGCGATAAAAGCGAAGATGTTGATTAAACGTCAGTAGTTTATTGTCCATTGCGCCATCTATCGGTAGAGTTTTTTCCGATTTCAATTTTGTAAAATTATTAGTCTTATTTTTCTGTCATATGATATTTCGGTTGGATTTTGACACGAATCATATATTGTCACAAATATTTTTCTGGCGGCTTTTCTAAACATGACGTCGTTTAGATTTTCATGAGCTAGTATGACGAAAAAGGACGTCGAAAAGACGTCGCCCAACGACGTCAAAAACACGTCAATAAAAGGGACGTTAAAATGACGTCATGATTCGAGGTGATGGACGTCCTATGACCAAAAAATGACGTCATAATGACGTCAGCCTGTCGCTTGGGGTGTTTGTTAGTGAAATACCTACTTTCTAACATTTTTACAAAAACTTGTACCTTGCAATAGGTTTTAATATTAGAAGTAGATTCTATCTTTATTTGCCAAAGATAACTAAAATTGTGGCACATGTACCGGTGTTTTACACTCCTTAACGGTTTTAATTTATACGTGTGCACAAAAGCGTATGCCATTTTAAACAATACACCCAGTATATAAACAGTTAATTAATTGGATCTTTTACATATCTATCTTTAGTACTTTCTCAACTATAGCCATTTTAATCTAATACATAACCTGGTAGAAACAACTACTTGGTTAATTACTTTAAAATTACGGGGTCTCCAAATAAATGGCTAACCCCGGTCACAATGAAGACGGTGACACGTTTTTTATCATTGTTGGGAATCATCACAACCGCTGTACATTGCTGACAACTCAATTCTGTTTCTGGTCGCCTAAACATAATTCCCGTCGAAACCAAGGGAGTAAATTTAGACGGCCAGAGCCATCTCGTCAAGCAATTCCACAACAAACCAGCCAGAACACCGTTAGGCTAAGAAGGTAAAAAATGCGCCAACTAGGTGTACATGGCGTAAGTGTTTAGCACATGCTGTAATTCCAACAAACCATAATGGAAACTGGCACACTCAACAGTTCACGGGTTTGTGAATTTCGATGGGCATTTAACTTTGTTTTGATATATCAAATCAAAATTTTAAAAAATACTATTATGGAATAATATAATATAAACATTGGTTAAAAATGGGTTAACATGATTTTTTAGTTATGCTCTATTGCAGCCCATGAGCAAATTATTTCTTTACCTGTAAGAACAAATGGTGTTGCATTATAGTATTTATCCGCAACATGAAGCAATCGACGTTCCTGTCACAACTGCCAATGCATTACCACCCAACGACAAATAAAAATAAATTTTGCAAGTACATTTCTGTTTCTACTCCATTCTGGTTTTTCTTTTATTGATCCATATCTTTTTATTTCCTAAAAAGAAAAGCCATTAAAATTTATCATATTTAAGTTACATTAAGTGAGTTATATTGCTATATTGTTTTTAGTTATAATGATAGATAAGTAATTGTCAATTTTAGTCAAAGTTTCCAATTTAATAGAAAAATTCTTTTTTTTTTAACCGAGACCGTATACTTATTGTTTTTATGCTCGTTTAAACATGAACTGGACTTCGAACCGTTAAACTTAGCTGTACTGTTACATTTATCTCAAAAATCCATCAATATCAGTTCAAAAAAAAATATATTTGACTTTTCTCCAGAATAAAGATATTTTATAAATATTTAAAGAAACTTAAACTAAAAATATTTATTAAATATCTTTAATCTGGAGAAAAGCCAAATAATATTTTGTTTAAATTTATAAATCCAGAAAACAATAAGAACTAGTATTTTCTTGAAAACATATTTTAAGTTTAAAACAATTTTTCTTAGAGGAAATCAATAGTTTTGCTCCAAGAAACGACATTGCCTTTTCACTAAATAATAATTGTATTCTTAATATTCCTCAAACAATTATATATTTTTTAAATAAGACACAACTTGTCCAAAATAAAGAAAATAAGATAAGCAGAATTAAAACTAAAATATTTTTAACCAAGACAAAGTAATATTGCTTTTTAGCCAGAAATTTGAGTTCAATAATCGCGTCGAGAAAATATTATCTAGAAAGAAAGCATTTAATAATCCTTGGGTCAAAAAATGATAAAATAAATATATTATAGAGACATTTTGCACCTCTTAAAAATGAACAGACGTTTTTTGGCCTACATAACGATTACGGCAGCAGTTTTAGACAGAGTTTTTGCAGCCTCTTTAAGAAATATATCTTGCGTCTGCGCTTACGACACCTAACCTTATTTTTGCCTGTGGTTCACCCAAGATCGTTTAATAGGTAAGGTTGCCTCATTACGTCACATATGTACCGCACTGCTGGTTCCTTATTGGCGCCAACATAGCAAACAAGGATGTCTAGACGGATAATGCTATGAGGGCGAAAGAGCGCGATATACAATATTTAAAAATCAGCTAGAATAATCAATAATTTATTAATAGGAAATAAAGAAGTTACGGTAATAACTGGAATTAACAGTATTTAAAAGTATTTCTTTAATATTGACAAAAACACAAACTACACTGTTAAAAACTTCATTAAATAATGAGCAAAATACATATGTGACGTATGGTCCGCCATGTTGCAAGGCTTACGAGGCAACCTTACCTATTAAACGATCTTGTGGTTCACCCATTTTAAAGTTAACGAAAAATCAGTATTTACTTTTATTCTTCATAAGATATAATTTCATATTTAAATATATGCAAACACTTCTGTTGATTTCGTTTTTTGAAGTAGATGCAAACAATACAATATAAGCAAAACACAAAAAGTAAGGTTAGGTTTGGTAGTAGAATAAAAGGAAGTGTGCCAGATTGTAACATCTAAATTAATTACTGATTTAGAATATCCGTAAAAGTGCAAGTCCGTTTTAATTTCTTAACACTATTTGATTTTTATTACTGCTATAGATTTTTCGCTACTTAGAGCCTAGGTATAAATGGTATTTTAATTAATACGGCATTAAAATTTTAACCTTTTAAATAATTGATATTAAAATTTCTACAATCCGGCAACCACGCAGTTTAACAATAACGATAACGATAACGATAAACTCTTCCGTATTCATCCGTAATTAAAGGAGTCCGGTATGGTTAATAACGATAACGGATCATGTTTGCGTTACTGCGCAATCTCAGAATAACGTTAACCACAACGGAATTGCAAAATAAGGGGTGCAAAATGTCTCTATTTACTTAACTGAATCTATCTTGATGCTTGTTTTAAGAAGATGTTTTTAAAATTGTCATTTATTAATAAGAATAATATATTCTTTTGGTTATATTCAACTCGCAACGTGTCCTGAGTCAGAGCGAATTAATTTAAGACATTTTTTTGTGTAAACGACTGAAAATTTTACTAGAGCAAACTATACACAGTGGCGTAGCTAGGGCTGCAGGGGCCCTGGGGCAAAAAAGTATAGTAACCCCTCCCCCTCAAAATTACCCCTCCCTTTTCACTTTCTAACCAATACTCCAAAAATCAAAAAAATATAAAAATAGATCCTCTCCTTTATTTTCCATCGCATTTGCTTTCAGTACTTCTGTAATACTTTAGCCCGAGGGCCCCTTTTAACTCCAAGAGCCCCCTAACCTTGGGGCCCCGGGGCACTGTCTCACCTAGCCCCACAGTATTACAATTACCCTTAAAATAAATAAAGCAACAATTGAACAAATTCCAATGACAGCATCCCATTTTCTAGTTTCTCCGATATGTTTAAATAGGGATATCCAAGCATCCAGAAATTCTTTCGCCGATCCTGATATGCCTAGTACCGGTTTCAGCTGCGAACAAGCTATACTTAATGCTGCAGCTGCTGTAAAGCCTGTGATCACCGGAAATGAGAAAAATTCGACGATAAAACCTGAAAATAAAAAGCCAAATATGTTTTTATACTCTTCACAAAAATCATCGCATATGCTTGATTTTTTACATACAGGGTGATTAAAAATCGATTACGAAACTTAAAAGGGTAATTCTACTTGACAAAAATAAGGGTAAAGCTTCATATAAATTTTTTTAAAATGTCATTCGTTTTCGAGTTACAAGCCGTCAAAGTTCAATTTTTATTTTGGTTTTTCGCCATAGTGCATTTATTTTTTAACCAATCCAGTTGATATTTGGCACACAAATCGAGCTTTGCAGATTCTAAAATTCAAAAAAAGTCTTTTTTTTAAATTGTTAACACACCGTAGTTCAAAAGACGTTTCGGACATATGTTTATATGAAGTTTTTTCTTATTTTTTGTTGTAGAATCGTTTGGTTAAGTTTGTCGGTTGAGTTTACACCCTATATGTATGTAGGTAATTTGATTGAAATTGATAAAAACTTTGATGTCTATTTGTGCCTAAACGGTGAGGTTTATCGACTTTAATAAAAAGTACCTTAATTTTTAAGTTTTTGATTGTCTATAAAATGACGCCTCAAGCTTTGCGATATCTGTTAAAATAAAAGAGTTATGATGTAAATACATTTTAAGTTTTAGGTAAAGTGCCCTCTGGCGGTGATTTAGAAAAGTACTTTTGTCTTAAAATTTTAGAATCTGCAAAGCTCGATTTGTGTGCCAAATATCAACTGGATTGGTTAAAAAATAAATGCAATATGGCGAAAAAACCAAAATAAAAATTGATCTTTGACGGCTTGTAACCTCGAAAACGAATGACATTTTGAAAACAATTTATATGAAGCTCTACCCTTATTTTGACAAGTAGAATCACCCTCTAAGTTTCGTGACCGATTTTGAATCACCCTGTTTATGTCTTAAAGCAAGCAAAAAATTGAAGTTTAAAGTACGACACCAGCCAAATTTACCGGTAGTCTGTGTTTACGTACCAATTTTGAAATATACAATTTCTTTTATTTCTGGCATTTTTTTATATATAAATTGCGTAGGTATGGATTGTTATCTAAGACTCTTAAAAAGAAGAAAATATTGGAATTACCAGTAGGAGGATACTTCCCAAAAATGGGCGAAAAAATGGTTTTGATGGTAGTAATATCGGTTGTATACCATCGGATCATGACACTGACTCGGAGATCGAGGTCAACGAATAAGACAAGGAAAATAGACATAAAACTGAAAATTCAAAAATATTTTACGATGGCAACTTTTAACTGGTAAAAGTCGCTACAAATGGTCAAAAAGGTTCTTTAATTTCTAATAATACACTTACGTTACAAAATAACAGCATAGAAACTCTTATTAGCAATATTTTTAATAATAATTTTTTGATGTATTTTGTTTAGAACAGTTTATTTTTAACACGCTTTTATTAGCTTGGGTTGTATGTATGTATGTAACGGAATCTTTAAGCTTAATTTTCACCAGCTTCCAGCGATTCGATTTCTTTGAAACTTTGCACACGTATCAAGGACCCATGACAATGCAATAATCTGCAAACAGTATCCCGTTATCCTGATTAGGATCACCAGGATAAATAAATTCCTTTATAGATTTTCTGTAGGAGTAACAGAAAGAGCTAGTGCGCGATCTGCGCATGCGTGCAGTTTCGGACGTACTCTCAGCATAAGGCTGACAGAAACTTGTTCGGAGTAGTTGCGTTCTGAAACCCCATGCAACAGTGAAGCTTTAAATGAAATGATTAGATTACGAAATAGTTCGTGAAACATTTCAATATCACATGTCCCCAGAAAACTAATTGATATATCGAACTAAAAAATAAAAAATAAATAATAGTTTTAAAAAACTAAAAAACACACTTTTATATGCAACCGAACTAAAAATTAGAAAATAATTTTTCATTACAAACAGTTTGTATTACAGTAATAAAAGGTCAAACAATGAATCATAATTATATACCTCAAAATATAAATATAATAAAATTTAAGATAATAACACACACATAATTCACTTCAGAATAAAAGCGTGGGGTGCTTAATATATTAAATGTTATAATTATTTCATTTGTAAATATCTATGAGGGAAAAGTGATGAAAAAAAATAGTCAAATGCACCCACGCTTTTTACTCTAAAGTGAATTATTCTGTTATTATCTTAAATTTTATTATAATTCTATTTTGAGGTATATAATTATGATTCATTGTTTGACCTTTTATTACTGTAATACAAACTCTTTGTAATGAAAAATTATTTTCAAATTTTTAGTTCGGTTGCATATAAAAGCGTCTTTTTTAGTTTTTAAACTATTATTTATTTCTCTATGTGTGCTGCAGATTTTTTATGTCTATAAATGTTTTTGTTGCATATGACAAAAATAGAAAATAAAAATACGTAATTTAATTAATATCTACTCTTGTTTTTTTTATATTTAAAACTTCATTAAATTTAATGAAAATTAAAAATATGTTACAATTAATCCCTATAAAATAATAAAAAGGAAGTTTTGGTTGTTTATGTATGGTAAAAAAAACCGGTCAACATGACCGGTCGTCTGTGGTTACCTTCCAAAAACGGTCAAGGGTTAAAAGTAAGGTGTTTATTAAAATATTTATGAAATTTCTTCATAAAAAAGTATTATATTAATTGTTTAAATTTTTTTCAATAAATATCTGGTAAGTCTTATAAAAACATGTCTTACCTAAATGTAATACTCCAGCTAAAAATATTATTATTCCAGAAATAAAGGTCATCAAAGCTGCCCGTCTGGACCCATGGCCGCTACACTGGTCTGAATAAACAACGCCATAATGGCTGTCGGTCCCATGTTGATATCCTTACAACTTCCAAAAATAAAGTACATACAACCACCCATGATACCACTGTACATTCCATATTGAGTGGGAAGACCTGTTTGTTGACACGGGACTTAAATACTTGAAGATTTGGGGGAAGGAAAGACCTCCGCGGGCAGCAGGTTCCACATTCTAGAAACTCTAGGAATAAAAGAACGAAACAAAGTGGGAAGTTCGGGGCCTGTCCAGTTGGACCGTATAGGGATGCATTACGCGCGGCACCACGGAGTTTCTCTGGTGAGAACCGTGAGTGGAGGAACTATTTTGGACAATTCTTCAGAGCAGAAGCCATGGAAGTACCTATAAAAAGCGATAACCCCACCAGCCCGACGATGGGCAAGAGAGGGAAGCCTTTCTGTAAGTGAGGGATCATTAATGAGACGAATAGCTCTTCTTTGGATGGAATCAAGAATGCTTAGGGTTGTGGGGGGACGCCATGTACCAGATATATGAGAACAACATTCCAAGGAGGTCGGATTTGGGACACTTATAAAGCTGTATAAATTAGAAGCGGAAAAATACTTTTTGGCTCGAAAGAGAAATCCAAGCTTTTTGAAGCTGCCGTGGCTATAGATACAATGTGTTTTATGCCAGTTAAGGTTACTTTCAAATGTGACGCCCACAAGATTGAAGGTGTCTTTGCTCTGTAAAACTTGGCCGCTCATAAGTAGAGGATGAGTATTTAATGACTCTTTTCGCGACAAGGGAACATGATTGTGTTTTTGGATGCATTAAAATGGACGAGATTTTTGGCGCCGCAACCAATAATAAATTAAGATTCTGCGAAAGAGATATCTGCATCGCTCTGCGTTTGGTTGTCCAAATCAGGTTTAGTGATGGGTTTAGGAACCTGAAAACTGGAGTGAAGGGTACTATCGTCGGCGAAACTATGAATGGAATTAGTTGTGGACAAGAGAAGGTAGTAGATATGAAGAAGAAATGGAAAAGATATGAAAGTTAAAAACCTTTGCTAATGTTGTTTTCATTCCTAAACCATTGCTTTAGAATATAATGATGACGTGAATGATACCATAAGCAATTCGGACTTCTATTGTCATTATTTTAGAGTATTCACACAAGTAACAGTCCATTCTGTCCGTTTTAGTGTAAACTAAAAACTAAAACGGACAGAGATAGGACTGCTCTCGAAACGTTGTGTGAATCCAAAATTTTATAGTATCATTCATAAAGAATCATTGTCTACAGTCTACCACATACAAACAGATAATAATGATGATCCTTAAAGGTGTAAATCCTTGGGGGATTTTTAGAAGAAAAGTTCAAATAAACCTATACAGAGTGTCCCAACTCTACTTATACACGAAATTACAGCGCCCCTGTACAAGATACAATAAAAATAAACTTAAAATAAGAAATGTTTATTTGAATACCATCTTTATATTGACAGTACCAGTTATTATACAAGGTTGTCTCAAAAACAGGATTTTTATTGTCAAATAGGTTTTTTAAAGAAACATCCTGTATATTAAATAAATTTTGACTCTTTGAATTAAATTCTACATCAAAAATGGATAACAAACTATACGTCAATTATTGGTTGTTTTTGAGATATCAACAGTATGTTGATATAATCATATAACGATTAAAGTAAAGAAAAAAATGGTTTTAATTATTTTTAAATAATTCTGTCACTGTCAAGAGTGACAAATAATATAATAATATGTAATTAAGTATCTTTTATTGTTAAAACCACTAATAGGTAAAGCAGCATTTGCTTAATTTTAGATATACATTAACCTAAAAACCAGCCATAATTGACGTATTGCTGTTTTTTAGTGCAATTAAATAAATATATGTCAAAAATAAACTAAATTGCTGACATACCTATATAGTAGTTCTTACAATGGAAGGTAATTAATTACATGTTATCATATTATTTGTCCACTCCGGACATGTGACACAAATATTTTCAAAAAAAATAGGAATCAAAATATTATTTTTCTTTCTTCACTTCTTAATGGTTAATAAGTATATCAGCATACTCAGGGCTGTATTTACCGTTAGGAGGAGCCCTAAGCTGAAACTCTTGGGGCGCCTATTTTATTGGAAAAAAAGGAAAACAAACATTTTGAAAAAGAGCGCCCTACTCGAACTTAAAATTGAAGAGCAAAAATAAAGAAAAAAGTCATTTACTGCATGGCGCCTATTTTTAATTCCACGGCGCCCTACATACAATAAAAATGTTTTACATGTAAGAGATTTTTTTAGCTGTGGAACTACAGCTTGGCCCACCATATTTGACACGGTCTGTAGCTGGATAACCATGGGGTTTTTAAAAAGTAAATACTGGAACATATACAGGTCGGATGAGTATAAAATTATTTTAGTCTATACAGGGTGTCTCAAAAGTGTGACGTATCAAGTTATATTTTTTTAAATGAAACACCTATATTCATGACGGTTTTTAGATTCTACTTTAAGAAATAACCGGGTTTGTTTATAGTAATAAGTGTCTGAATTTTATTCGTTTTTGTTATATTTGTTTTTTTGTTAATGCAGAGGTAAAGCTAAATTTGTTTTGCTTTAACACTTTAAAGCTGTAAATGTGTAACAAGATTAGTCTGCCATCTCTATACGTAGGTCAAATCAAGATCAAATATTGTACAGGGTGATCAAAAAATAATTTCAATGTTTTTCAGAAAATCAAATATCCTCTTATTTTAAATGGAACACCCTATATTTTTACGTCACATGATGACAAATGAATGCTCTTTCAAATGGATAGGTTGCCTATACCCCCTCTTTTTAGTAGCTTTTTAGTAAAATCTGTTTTTACAAATTTTTAGTCCCAATGTTTATTTAAATTAAGTTAGCTGTGACATAGCAGCCATTAATATTTTCTTAAGGAAATAACAACGACTATTTATTGATTACTACGTCACACTTTTTTGAGACATCCTGTATGGAGTAAAATAATTTTATACTGTGGCCTTATCCGACCTGTATATGTTTCAGTATTTACTTTTTAAAAAACCCATGGTTATCCAGCTACAGACCGTGTCGAATATGGTGGCCCACCACTGCATTTTCAAAAACTGTAATTAAAATCTTTTAATTTTATTTGTTCCAGTGCAACGTCCAGCGCGTTTTGAATTAAATATTTAAAAAAAAACATTTTTTTAGGACATACAGAGTGTCCCAACTTTATTTATACACGAAATAACTTCGTCTAACCTAAACTTAAAATAAAAATGTTTATTTCGATACACTTTTAAATGACAGTACTAGTTAATATACAAGGTATCTTATATTTAAACTTAATTTTAATTTTCAAGTAGGTTTTTTAAATGCAAACGGACCCTGTATATTTTAGCAAATTTTTACTCAGAATTAAATTCTACATTAAGAATGTATATCATATATATATATATATATATATATATATATATATATATATATATATATATATATATATATATATATATATATATATATATATATATATATATATACATATATATAGTACCAGGGCGCTATTCCCAAATCAAATTGAAGACCAAAACGTCCAAAAACCCACCCCGCCCTACAACTTTTTTAATCTCTCCTGTCTGGCGCCCATTTTTCACGGCGCCATAGGCTGTAGCCCTGGTGCTTAATACGGCACTGACATGCTGATATTTAAAAACCAGAAATAATTAACCAACTAGTAGTGATATACATTTTTAATGTAGAATTTAATCCTGAGTAAAATTTGCCAAAATATACAGGGTGTTTAATTTAAAAAACCTACTTGAAAATTAAAATTTAGTTTAAATATAAAGATACCTTGTATATTAACTAGTACTGTCATTTAAAAGTGTATCGAAATAAACATTTCTTATTTTAGTTAGGACGAAGTTTTTTCGTGTATAATAAGTTGGGACACTCTGTATGTCCCAAAAAAAGTTTTTTTTTTAAAATTCAAACACGCTTTGACGTTACTGGAACAAATAAAATTAGAAGATTTTGTATTATCTGCCACTACATATTTTAAAATTTACAGAAAAAAATCATTAGTTGCTTATAATGCTACTTCCAATAACACTTATTTCAGCTAAATGTGGTAATGATAAAACTTGTGTTTTTAAACAATCCTAATAACGCCTCTGGTCAGTTATGACGACATTCTGTAACCTATAACTCGTTTCTTCCATTATCCATAATCACTGTGTCAAATTTTTTAAAGCAACTATTAAGGTTATCAGATGGTTTCTCCTGGAATATTTTTCAGGATTAACTCTAGACTAAAGTAAACCATTTTTTTACATCCTACCAGTATTATATCATCTTGTTGTTGTAGAAGAAGGGTTTTTATTTAAAATCATTGAAATTTTCTTTTAAACTGACTAAAACACTAGTAATCAATAAATGGTCGTTGTTATTTTCTTAAGAAAAATATTAATGGCTGCTATGTCACAGCCAACTTTAATTTAAATAAACATTTGGACTAAAAATTTTGTAAAAACACAAAATGATAGGTATAGGCAACCTATACACCATTTGAAAGAGTATTTTATTTGTCATCATGTGACGTAAAAAAATATAGGGTGCTTCATTTAAAATAAGAGAGATATGGCTATTTGAATTTCTGAAAAATTAAAATTAATTTTTAATCACCCTGTACAATATTTGATCTTGATTTGACCTACGTATGATATGGCAGACTTTTTCTAATCTTGTTACACATTTTAAAGTTTAAAGGGTTAAAAGTGTTAAAATAAAATCAATTTAATTTTACCTCTGCATTTTTCAAAAAAATCAAATATCACAAAAACGAATAAAATTAGACACTTAGTACTATAAACAAACTTTTTTAGTAGTTATTTTTAAAGTAGAATCTAAAACCGTCATAAAATATAGGGTGTTCCATTTAAAAAAATATTGATACGTCACACTTTTTTGAGACACCCTGTATAGACTAAAATAATTTTATACTGCGGTCTTATCCGACCTGTATATGTTTCAGTATTTACTTTTTAAAAACCCCATGGTTATCTAGCTACAGACCGTGTCGAATATGGTGGGCCACCCTGTATATTATATCACTATTCGAAAGACCTTTTAAAGAGCTTTAAAAAGTCCACATGTGATTTATCCAATTTTGAATAGTTTCGGAGATATGGCCATCCTCAGGAATTTAATAGTTTACTAGCATTTTTAAATAAAA
Organism: Listronotus bonariensis; assembly: GCA_014170235.1. Lineage (NCBI taxonomy): Eukaryota > Metazoa > Arthropoda > Insecta > Coleoptera > Curculionidae > Listronotus > Listronotus bonariensis. Next base: position 207,213 of record JACEGR010000233.1, read on the forward strand.
CATTCTGTATATTGCATCACCAGTTTATAAATATTTTAAAGAGCTTTAAGTTAATAACACATTTGATATGTCTATCTTTTATAGTTTTGAAAATATGGCCATCAAAATCTAAAAAATAGGTGATATATTATCGCCGACACTAAACTTAGTAGCTTATATCTTAGAGCTGAAGATATATATACCTAATGAAAATTTAACATACTTTTCAGATTTGTATGCCCATATTTTTAAAACTATAAGAGATAGACATATCAAATGTGGGATTTTCTAAAAGCTCTTTAAAATATCTATTTCATGGTGATGCAATATATAAAGTGTTTTATTTAAAAATGCCAGTTTACTATAGAATTTCTGAGGATGGCCATACTTCCGAAACTATTAAAGATTGGATATATTACATGTAGACTTCTTTTAAATCTGTTTTAATAGATCTTTTGAATGGTGATATATTATACGGGGTGTTCCATTTCAAAAGCACATTTTTGCAATAAGTCAGAAACTAGACGTTCTGGCTAGTTTTTCTGCTGGCAGCACGTTAATTAGCGAAAAAATTACTACAACTTTATTAATTTAACCGACTTTGTATCTCTAATAATAGATAAAGAAGTTATCAATAGTGCCGACTTAAGTTTGATCACCCTGTATTTCTTTAAAAAAATGTTTTAAAAATATATGATTCAAATCCCGTAGAACGTCAGTAAAACAAATAAAATTAAAAGATTAAAGATTTTTATTACAGATTTTGAAATAGTTCTACAGCTAAAAAATCTTACATGTAAAGCTGTGTTTACAATTTAAAAGATTTCTTGCATGAAAGTTTTCTTGCTGCAATTTTTCGATCTGCACACGCGCACTTAGCAGTAATTTTTAAAAAGCGCGTGCGCAGATAAAAAAATTGCAGCAAGCAAAATTGTGTGAAACAGCTTAAAACATTTTTAATTGTATTTTTACCTGCAACAATAGCATAAGCTATTCCTTGGGGAATTTCTGTAAGTCCCACCGTAAAACCTGCTAATAAATCTTGAACGAAAAAGGAAAATGTGTATGTTGGTAGCCATTGCAAAATTGGTAATCTAACTTTAACCAGTTCTTTACAATCTATATTTTTAAGTCTTGATACTTGTTCATCATCTAAAAAAAAACAAATCAGTATACAGTGTGGTGTATTTAGTATGCAACAAATGGAAAACTTATTTATTTGCAATTTGTAAGAAAAATTTTATTCTTCATAAAAGTTGTGGCAGTAGCAAAGTTGGTCTATATAAGGTCACGACATTCGGCCATATTGCTTTGACGTGTTATGACGTCACATCTCCCATTTTTCGGCCATGTTGTTCAGTGCCGGAGATATACAGTTTATTGTATTAGTAGAACAACCGTTTACACAACAGTTTTTACTTATTATTAAGTTGTAAATTCTTTTACTTTAAATAAAAAATATTTGGAATTACATCTTTCAACAAATATCTCTTCCAAAACAATGCAAAATGAAATGCGCAAATTCTAGACGCCACTGGATTGATCATCAGCTTTGATTTTACCCACTCTTGCCAACTTTTCACCGTGGAGTGCCCTTCCTTGCGTCCCCGACCTCGAATCGACTAAAAGTTGAGGATATGTCGCAACCTTATGAATATAAACTAACCTTGGGCAGTAGTTAGTTTTATTAACAGTTCTATTGTATACAGGGTAGGTCAAAAAGATTAAAAATTGATTAGAAGTAAAGTACCTTTATTTCTAAAACTACAAAGAAATGTTAAATAGAGAGTTATTTAGAATTAAAAATGATGCCCAAATGCCAAGTCATGGCCTCCTATTCAAGTTTTTATTTATTTATTTTTTAATTTTAAATTATCTGTTCTACACTTTCATAAAAATTTGAAACAAAGATTTTACAAGGTTAATAGGAACATTTAATCCGCATTTTATTTTTATAGTATATTTGCATTGATAAAAAGCAAATTTGTATAATTTTAGGGCCCGAATAAATATCCTTGGAACAAACTTAAAGTTAGCGGTTACCTAAAAAACATAAATTCAGTTCAAATTTACAAATTCGCTTTAATTTGATTAAATTTGTTTAAAAGTCAGTTGGTTGGAACTTCTTTAAAGAAATATTAAATTAGAATAATAAAAATCTGTGTTATACAGGGTTAATTCAAAAATTCCAAAAAAAAGCAAAAATTTGAATAGAAGGCCATGTCTTGGTATTTGGGCATAACGTTTAATTCTAAATAACTATATAAATAACTATATTATTTAACATTTTGTTGTATTTTCAAAAATAGGGGTACTTTACTCTTAAGCAGTTTTTGCTCTTTTTGACCTACCCTGTGTACCATAAAATTTTGAATAAAACTCGGTCTATATAAGGTCACGACATTCGGCCATATTGCTTTGACGTGTTATGACGTCACATCTCCCATTTTTCGGCCATGTTGTTCAGTGCCGGAGATATACAGTTTATTGTATTAGTAGAACAACCGTTTATACAACAGTTTTTAATTATTATTAAGTTGTAAATTCTTTTACTTTAAATAAAAAACATTTGGAATTACATCTTTCAACAAATATCACTACCAAAACAATGCAAAATGAAATGCGCAAATTCTAGACGCCACTGGATTGATCATCAGCTTTGATTTTACCCAGTCTTGCCAACTTTTCTCCGTGAAGTGTCCTTCCTTGCGTCCTCGACCTCGAACCGCCTAAAAGTTGAGGATATGTTACTACTGCTAATACAGTTTCAGACCGTGCACCAACTTTTATGAAGCATACAATTTTCTGTCAAATTGCAAATAAAAAGATTTTTATTTGTTGCATACTTAATGGACCACACTGAGTAAAGTCGATGATACATAAGCAATATTTAAACCAAATCAATAAATAGTACACGGAGCACACTCAATTGGTATACCGGGTGTTTCCAACAGGTGGTTCCCCTTTTAGTTTTTTTTCTTACTTTTAACGATAGAAAAATAAAATTTGTTATATTTTTATTTTACATAATTGCGAATTGGTAGATGTATTTACTTGTTTTTTAAATCCGGTTTCTCCAGAAATGACTGCTGCTTTTAAATTTTAAACGGCACCACCGGTATTTTATCTTATTTCGATAGAATATGACATTCTGAATACAATGACACCTCATATGTCATTTTTTGACACTTTTGTTGTTTTTTAAAAATTTAGAGGGCCATGATTAAGCTAAAACGGTTTATTTTTAGTCAAGCAGTCGTGGAAAAATAAAATTAATCATCTTTTGTGTTTGATGACTTCTTAGGGAGAAGTCAAAGTTTGCATAATCCTATTTATAGTTGTTATCATATCCTAAAAGAGCGTTTTATTCTCAATTTGACTTAACCCCTCATGGACGACATTGGTAAAAATAAATTTTGTTCTTGTATGTTAAAAATATCTTCCAATGTATAGGAGGCGTCTTAATTTTTTTTTAACCTAAACTGTTTTATATTTTTAACACCCTGTAGTTGAAAAACTTAGACGTTTAGGAAATATGTTCACATGAAGTTTTTTTCTTATTTTTCCTTGTAGAGTTATCCCTTTTCCTGGAAAAAGTTGTACCGGGTCTGGGGCGCCAAGTGAATGTTTTATGAAAATCAGTTTATTTTTAACACGCTTTTATTAACTTGGGTTGTAACTATCTATCTATCTATCTATCTATGTAACGGAATCTTTGAGCCTAATTTTACCAACTTCCAGCTATTCGATTTCTTTGAAACTTTGCACACGTATTAAGGACCCATGACAATGCAATAATCTGCAAACAGTATCCCGTTATCCTGGTTAGGATCGCCAGGATAAAAAAATTCCTTTATATTATAAAAACAACACCTGTGTTGCCATCTTTTGGCAACATCCCAAACTATTCTCAGAAACTTTAGCTACTCTTGACAAAATGGCGAAGGATTTTTTCAGTGAATAAACTGGAGCATTTTTACATACATACATACATACATGCATATCGAACTAAAAAATGAAAAATAAATAATAGTTTAAAAAAACTAAAAAAACACGCTTTTATATGCAACCGAACTAAAAATTAGAAAATAATTTTTCATTAAAAAAAATATTGTCATTTCAGAGTAAAGCGTGGGGTGCATTTTACTATTTTTCATAACTTTTCCATCATAGATATTGGCAAAATATAATAATTATAACATTTAATATATTAAGCACCCCACGCTTTTTACTCTGAAGTGACAATATTTTTTTAATGAAAAATTATTTTCTAATTTTTAGTTCGGTTGCATATAAAGCGTGTTTTTAGTTTTTTAAACTATTATTTATTTACTTAAAAATAATTAATAACAAGAATCAAAAATCGACGGGACATCTCTACGAAGTATGGTTGTATGCCAGACCAAAATATACATATATGCATTAAAATCAACGCTAAATGTGAAACTGTGGCCGCCACATGCACACAGGGCCTTAGAAGTTCTTAAAACTTGTGTTTCCTAGAGGTATATATGGTGTCCATATGTGGTACACATGACAGTTAAAAGATGTTAATGTTGGTCGGGTGAGTTACTGGACACCCTGTATATCTGTCATTTCTTGCTTAGAACTTGGTTTGTTGAAATACTTAGTACCTCAAATTTTCATGAAAAGATTCTGAACCATTCAAAAGTTAGGAGGCGGGTCCTGACTTTAGACACGACATTTTCCCCACAGATTTTCCATATGTTCTCATTTTATATAAAAGTATAAAAACTACTATGATAATTAATTTAACTATGTAAATAGTTGATTTTAATTATTTTATAAATAAATAATAATAATTGATAAATAATGTTCGATAAGTACCTACTTAAACCATGAAGATACGATAACTACTAAATAAAAACTGTCTTAGATATTCAATCCATCGTACCAAAAAAACTGGAGAAACAAGCAGCGTTTGCGGTTAGTAAAATCCTGAATTTTAGTAACAGTTCTGTGTTCGCGGGTTACAATGGAATCAGTTCGTTACCGGTTCCTAACCTTATTAGCAGTCCTGAGATTTTTGTTGGAACTAAAAGTTCAGTTCGGAATTTCATGCGCATTGTCGACATGGTCAGCTGTTTTCTGTTTTTGTGGTACAGAAATAAACCGTTGTATTACAGTTTATTTGTTTTTGCCACTTTTATGCGGATTAATATACCTGTTGAATATTTTTTTATATTTTTGTGATTCTGAGCGTATATAAACAAATTATTTTTAATTGTATTCCGTATGAATGTATGTATGCAATAAAATAAATACAGATTTAATTTAAAAATATAGACAATATTACAAGATTTTACCATTTCTTGTTGTTTGAATTTTATCTTTAGTTAAATACACATAGGTACTTATGTTAAAAACGAGAGGAGGCAGGGAATCCCTCGTCTTTAACATAAGTCCTCCGCCAGAGACCTCGAGTGGCATTCGACAGTATAACAATTTACCTTTTTGTTTAAATTTACTTTTTTTTGTATAGTATCCAATTTAACCATAAAAATCCTAACCAAAAGGCTAGGTTAGAATACATCCTCAGCTGTATAGAAAATCGTTCGCGGTAAATAAAAATTCCGAACTAATAAATAACTAGACATGCGCTTTAAACCAGTTCAAAATCAGTTCGGTTCTGGTTCAGAATCGGTTCATTACTAGACCCGCGAACAAAGCTAATATCTAGACAGGGAAGTAGGGGAGCCCACGATGCTACAGTGAGGGATTTACTCGAGCGTCATAGAGACCTATTTGGTTGCAAAGCTTAGATGATAAGAAGAACAAAATGTTGTATAATGTATACCTTTTCATCGGTGGGGGAAGCAGTTATAGATTTTTAAATATTTCAAAAAAATACTGTTATTATTTCGGCTTGTGGAAATCGTTCGAATCGTATTCGATTATATATTTTTCGTTATCCTTAAATTATTTTCTTCAAAATTAAAAAAATAGCCACGCCCGAGAATGTCAAAATGACGTTTTTTAGCCCTCCGCTTTATTTACGTGTAACTCTCAAATTGTCAGACTAGTGGAATATACAACAAAACTTTATATAAACATATGTCCTAAACGTCTTAGTTTAGACATATGTGAAGGACTACGGTGTGTTAAATATTTAAAAAAACGCTTTTTTTTAACTTTTAACACCCTGTAGTTCAAAAACTAAGACTTTAGCACATATGTCTATGTGAAGTTTTTTTCTTATTTTTTGTTGTAGAATCGTTTGGTTAAGTTTGTCAATTGAGTTTCTGGACACCCTATATGTATCTAGGTAATTTGATTGAAATTGATGAAAATGTCTATTGGTGCCTAAACGGTGAGGTTTATCGACTTTAATAAAGAGTACCTTGTTTTTTAGGTTTTTGATTGTCATATAAAAGGGCGCCCCCAGCTTTGCGATATCTGTTAAAATAAAAAGTTATGATGTAAATAAATTTTAAGTTTTAGGTAAAGTGCCCGGGGGTATTTAAAAAAGTACTATTGTCTTAAAATTTTAGAATCTGCAAAGCTTGATTTGTGTGCCAAATATCAACTGGATTGGTTAAAACATGAATGCAATATGGCGAAAAAACCAAAATAAAAATTGAACTTTGACGGCTTGTAACTCAAAAACGAATGACATTTTGAAAAAAATTATATGAAGCTCTACCCTTATTTTGTCAAGTAGAATCACCCCCTTAAGTTTCGTGATCGATTTTTGAATCACCCTGTAGTTTTGTTTTTTACGATTGGTGCTGTATACGGGGCTCATATTTGGTGAAGGTACTTTACGGTGTATAAGGTATCCTCCGGTATATTCATCTGCCGCGCTGTGATAAATTCCTCTTAGACTCCCATACCATATTAAATCGCATTTTCTATGCATTTTGTTAACAGGACTGTTACAAAATTAAATTAACTTTGACAATATCAAAACATAATATTTTAACAAACCCGAAGTGGAAACTAAATTTTGTTGTCCCAGTTTTTTTCAGCAAGACCAAAGAATATCAATCCATAGAACCCCACAAGTGAGATTTCAGCGTACCCTAAAAAATTTAGTACCTACCGCGACCAACAGATGGCGAAAGTAGTACGATGTCGCTTTGCTAATACGATTACCAGTGAAGATATATGCAAATTTTAATAAAAATAAAATCCCCTATAAATGGTAGTATCCATAAGATTTTTAAATATATGATTTCAGAATAGGATATATCGATGGGTTTTTGACAAAACATCCTAAGCGACATTCGTCAGTTTTACTGGAAACCTTGCTTAAGACACCCACGGTACGTTAGTATTTAGGCTTTCAGCCTTCGTGGATTGTCCAAAGATAAAAAAAAAACGTTTTTTTTTTTCATTGGCTTTATTTCAGATGAAGATATGTTCTATATTGGTTTGGCGGTTCATTTAATTAATGGTAGTTATTTGGGTACACGCCAAAAAATAAAATAATAGTACCAAAAAACAAAAAAAATAAAGCAAGTAAATAGAGAACTAAAAATCGACGTTCTGGTGGCCACCGTTGTCAAGATAAATTAAATAAAAATAAAAAAATGGATGGTATTCTTTGGCAAGACGCACGGTACCTATTTAAAGAATTTCGGGTTTCCCATTCCCATATTTAAATGAATTCTTTATACAGGGTGTATTAAAATCCAGTTCATATTTTTTAAAGAAGTATTTCCGAGGTCAAAATGGATCTTTTTTCTCTGAGCAATAAAATCGACACAATTCTTTTTAAAAATTAGCCGGTAAAGGAGAAAACTGCAAAGACAAGGAATTTTTCATTCATTGAGTATTTTGAGTTGCCTGCCAATAACCGATGGAATGCACCGGATGCGAATTGGTTTATTTGGTTGCCGCAAGGTATTGACCCTTTACTATTTTACGTTTCTTATTTGTTCTTCTTTTTTTTTTGAATTGATGCATCTTGCATTTTCATTCCAAAATCCGGTCATAAAATGCACTGACCCGTGTGGAGTTTTTGTTGTTTCAATTGCTTGTTAGGGAGTTTTCGCATAGTAATAAATTTGGACTTTTTTTTGTTAGAATGTTAGGATTAATTGCTTGCTATTATTTTTTGGTTTTATTACAAATTAGGGGGCCATTGACCGAATGACCTTATGGACGAGCCTGTCTGAGCTATACAATTTTTGACCTTTAAACTTTTCTCAATCCTGCTTTTTTAGGTAATGTAAAAAGGCAAAAACCCACTTTTAGAGGGAAATTAAGGGGTAAATATAAAAGAAATATTTTGTACCTGGGCTTTGTACTTCTTTTATATTTTTATTATTATGTGCTTAAATACCTGATAAAATCAATTGTGTGGTTTTGTATATCTATAAAATAATTACGTTTCGTAGGTTTAAAAGCATTTTTAAAATTTAGGTAAATACCAATACAGATAAGAATACTGGGACAGAAAAAATATCTTTAATATAGTTGTTTTGTTTGTGCTATTAGATTGTTTTTGTTTTTACAGTAAATCCGGTTACATTAAGTATAATATTATCTTGTGACAAATCTAGAAGACCTATACCGGGTGTTTCTCACTGGCGGTTCCCCCTATACCTTTTTTTATATTTTAGGATAGAAAGTTGAAATTTGGTATACTGTTATATGACATATTACGCGCATTTAGTTCTGACGTCACGATGCAGGCAAGGAATCCAAACAATGGATTTTTATTATGGGAATTTGTGATAAAAGTTAAAATAACGCGATTTACGTGAGTTTTAAGGTATTTGTGACACTGTGACTCTAAATGTTTGTGATTATTTGTGATATTCATTCACCTAACCTAACTATGTGAACAAAAGTATAATTTTTACGAACTTCAATCGATGATATTAATGCTGAAAGATTCCTCCTAATCAATTTTGATCAAAATAATATAAACTATCTTAAATAGTGCCACTAATGTAACAAAAATGAAAAATAAAGTATATTTTTCATATAAACCTTTGTTTCTTTTATGGAGAGACGAGGGGTAGAGGGGTTTGTTTGGATTCCATTCAAAGCCTTAAAAATATATCTCTAGAACCAGTCTTTATAGCAGTGTGAAAAAGCGCATGAAAAAGAAATATGACAAGAGTATAATCTATCGCTTTTGGTCTTGCTGACCACTATGATTATGCAGAGCTAAAGTTTATTGCTTTTTAAGCATGCGATTGTTGGCACAGCTAAGCGGCAAGACTCCCTCTAATAGGTATGTTCTTGAGGGTAGAAAAGTCAACGTCGTGTGACGTCACACTAAATTCGCGTATTGTGAATTAATAATCTATTTGCTTGTTTTTTATTACTTTCAGTTTAATCGAAAATTACTGCTTCATTCAAATTTTAAATGGCACTGGTATATTTTTATCTTATTTCGATAGAATATGACATTTTGAGTGCAAAAAAGTACCTAGTGTTGCAAAGTTATCAATTGTTCTTTAATTTTCTCTGTAAAGACGAACTTATTTTTTATTTTTTTGGTGAATAATTTATGGTTGTAGAAAAATAGTGTACATTACTTGTGTGAAAATGACTTTCTTACACTCCACAAAAAAAAATTGTTTTAAATATTTAACACACCGACGTTCAAAAACTAAGACGTTTAGGACATATGTTTATATAACGTTTTTTTCTTATTTCTGTTGTAGAATCGTCCCGTAAAGTTTGTCGGTTGAGTTACTAAGCACCCTGTATGTATTTAGGTAATTTGATTGAAATTGATAAAAACTTTGATGTCTATTGGTGCCTAAACGGTGACGTTTATCGAATTTAATAAAGAGTACCTTAATATTTAAGTTTTTGATTGTCTATGCGCCCCCAGCTTTGCGATATCTGTTAAAATAAATGATTTGGAATATGATTTAAATAAATTTTAAGTTTTAGGTAAAGTGCCCTCTGGCGGTATTTAAAAAAGTATTTTTGTCTTAAAATTTAAGAATCTGCTAAGCTCGATTTGTGTGCTAAATATCAACTGGATTGGTTAAAAAATAAATGCAATATGGCGAAAAAAACAAAATAAAAATTGAACTTTGACGACTTGTAACTCGAAAACGAATGACATTTTGAAAAAATATCTATGAAGCTCTACCCTTATTTTGTCAAGTAGAATCACCCCCTTAAGTTTCGTGATCGATATTTTATCGCAACGTGACCTTAACGTGACTTGAGTATGCAGTGACCCTAACATGTCAAATAAGTCAAGTCATAGAGTAAGGAAATTATAAGAGTTATCATGCAATAGCCGATTTAAGGACAGGTCATGCGAAAACTCCCAATATAATTTTATTCGTTTCTCGTTGAAATACCGCCAGTTAGTCATTTCAGTAAGCTCACGTGTCTCCCCACCGCTGATGTTACACGAGGCGAGGCTTGGACTGACGCATTTAAAGTGTAAACTGGCAAAATGACAAGCCTGCCGCAAAAGCGGTACGAAAATTTTAGCATGCCATGGTTTCTCTTATCCGTAGGTATGTTACTTTATGGTCAAGTAAATTAATTTAAAAAGTTAAAATTCGGTTATTATAAGGAAAACATTAAAGAAAAATAATACACATGTCAAGCTATTTAAAATAATCAAAATAAACCTATGTCATGTTTAACATGTGGTAATACAAAGGTAATTTGAAAATACAGCAATAAAACGAATATCAAAGTGTAACAAAATTTCCACCCACCACCAACAACCACAAACAAAAACGATATTTTTCGCTTACCTCGAATAATAACAGACGTTTTCCTTATTGGTACTGTAATTTGTGGGGCAGCTTCTGATATAACATAAAATTATTTAAATAAAGATTTTATGCTAAATATATGTATAAACCCAGTACTTAAAGTATCGTTCAATAGTACCACACTAAAGTGTTGCGATAGGTTTATTTTTGTCTTGTCTCCCGGGTGCTGTTAAATGCAAAAACTGCATGTTTCAGTGCTTGGTCAACGTTAACAGAACAGAGAAAATAATGGCCAGCAACATACATATAATAACCCAACACCCACAGTACTCTGGTACATGGAGATGAGCCTTTGTGGGGTTGTCACAAAGATGTTTTTCTTTAGGGTGGTACAATCTTAAATCAAACTCATAAAAATTGTTAAAAGTGCAATACAAAAATTTCATGTTTAGTTAAAAATTTAAAAAGATGGGTTGCTGAATCAAAACGTGGTTGCATAAGTCTGACGTTTGGACGTCGTCATTTCGGCATTGCTATTTCGGCGTCGGAGTAACTCAAATATCCTTTTTTCAGAAAATAACTTTGCTTTTTCGTTATGTGAAGTAATGGTAAATTCAATTTGCAATATTTTTATTGAACTAATATAAATTAGACTAAATTGTTTACATATATTAATTATGTGCAATTCCTCTTAGGATCACAACGACGCCAAAATAGCCGACGCTGAAATGGCCAACGCCGAAACGGCCAAAGGCCGAACGGCCGGCGCCGAACTGGCAAAAGCCCGAACGGCCGGCGCCGAAACGGCTAAAGCGCGAAAAATCGGCGCCGAAATGGCCAGAGGTAATAACTTTTTTAAAAGTGTTTTAGATTTTTACTTTAGGAATAAAATGCACATACCTATTAGAAGATTACTCTGGATTGACTCTTTTAAAGGGAGAAAAGATCAAGTTAAACTTGCCGAACGACAAAATTTATTAAAAGACCTAGTATACGTCATATGTACTGACAACACTCTAGTGCAATAAAATTTGAATATACTTTAAGCATAGTGTAAAATATATACAGGGTGTTTCTAAAAAATGCGAAAAATTTTGGGAGGTGATCCCTTGTGGTGGTTTGCTTTATAAACATGAGGTCAAAAGTCCACCATTAGGGAGATATCGCAAAAAAATACGTCTTTATTTTTAATCTCAAATGCAAAAAGTGTATTATGTTGAAACTACCAAGTAATGTCATATAAAGAAATTTTACAAATACTGGCGTAAAGTGACGGCAAATAAATCTATTTTTTTATAAAATTTATTATATATTGTCACGTTACGATTTATATTTTATTAATTAATTTGAAATTGGTTAGTTTAATAAAAAAACTACAAGAGTTAAAAAGGTTTTTAAATAAATTAGGCTATCAAAATATTTATTTTTGAGGTCATTGCTTAAACCTCTTTTTACATTTTGTAAGCAAGCATGATAGGGGTAGTCGAATTCCCATTTTTAATAATTCTAAAAAAGTGCAAAATTAATTAGAAAGTGTTATGTTTTAATAGCAATATTTTCATACTACTCTTACTATTCTAGCGCTTTTGGTTTTGACGTAAAAAATAAAAACGTTATTTTTTCGCCATTTTTGTACCGCGATATCTCCCTAATAGTCGACTTTTAATCCTATGTTTATAAAGCAAACTACCCTTTATTTTAAACAAGAAATCACGCCTTAAAATGTTTTCCATTTATTTAAAAATACCCTGTAAATTTGTTACCTTAATTACCTCTGATTGAACGTCTTCGCACCATTTTCATTTAGCTAACAAAGTAGTGTAAAAGAAAGAAAGAAAAAAGAAACTAAAGTAATAGTAATAATAATTTTCACTTACTTTACATAATATAACTTAATCGCGAATGTTGAGTTGACAAATACATACTAGATTTAAACTACAATTAGTAGGTCTAATGATTTTTTTATTAAATCAAGTGGCTCTTTAATTTTTTTATCTTTTATTTACATTGTTTAATTAAGTGCTGCATTGTTTGGTAATCTAAATTATTTGCAACAACTAAAAAGCAAACCAATAAGAGCGTCAGAGCTTTAAAATGACGCGAAGTAAATAAGTACAACTATAATCATTAGAAAAAAAATTAAACCGACTTCAAAAAAAAATAGTTAAAGTCACTAAAAGTTTAAAATAATTAAAAAAACTAAAAAGAACTCCCCATATAACATTTTTGCCGGCAAGGTATTGGCAAAAAGGTATCAAAAGACATCAAAATGGGCAATTGTCCGTTATTGGGCCACGTGTTGCAGAAAATGTGATGGCATCCACCATTAATAAGTTATGATGAAAAAAATGCATTTAGGATGATCGCATCCATCATTAATAAGTAATGCTGAAAAAATGCATTTAGGATGATGGCATCCATCATTAAAAGGTTTTGGCAAAAATATGCCTTTAGATGATGGCATTACATTATTTTTTTCCTAATGACAATAAAATGCATTTTTACCGTCAAGGGAATTAAAATGTGCATAAATAATGCACATGCATAATGTGTGTTTATGTACAGGGTGTTCCATATAAAATTAAATACTATAATTTTGGAAAAACCATAAGAGATACAATAAAAATACTAAAAAAATACATTTCACTGAACAACTTCTGCATTTAACTTTTCTTGTATCTCTTGTGGTTTTTCCAAAATTATAGTATTTAATTTTATATGGAACACCCTGTACATAAACACACATTATGCATGTGCATTATTTATGCACATTTTAGTTCCATGGGCGGTAAAAAATGCATCTTATTGTCATTAGGAAAAAAATAATTTAATGCCATCATCCAAAAGGCATATTTTTGCCAAAACCTTTTTAATGATGGATGCCATCATCCTAAATGCATTTTTTCAGCATAACTTATTAGTGATGGATGGCATCATCCTAAACGCATTTTTTCATCATAACTTATTAATGATGGATGCCATCACATTTTCTGCAACACGTGGCCTAATAACCGCCAATTGCCCATTTTGATGTCTTTTTGATACCTTTTTGCCAATGCCTTGCCGGCAAAAAATGTTATATGGGTCGGGTAATAGCATATTGCATAAAAGTATAAAATCTATTGTTTATTTAGTTATTAACATAAGTAATTGAGCACATATGTTATTACCCGAATTCTTTTCTTTTAGTTTTTTTTTTAATTATTAATAACTTTTTAGTAAATTTTACTATTTTTTTAATCGGTTCAATTTTTTTTATAATTATTTTTAGCTTTGTAGTTTTTTATTATTACAATTAAATCGGTAAATATTTAATAAAAAACACTACTAGTACCTCTTTAGCGCTTAACTGCAGCTTCTATCGATATATTTGCTTTTGACAGCAATGGAGGTTTAATTAAGGAATAAAAAAATTATTTAATTAACCAGAACTAACCACCACCCCCACATAAACTCTGTCTTTAGTTCCTTATATTGTCTATCAAAAGCTTATAAATCGATATACAGGGGGCTGCAATAAATCGATACACAGGGGACTGCAGCTAACCCAGTGGCGCATTTACCAGAAGGCTAAGTAGGCTGGAGCTTGGGGCGGCGTTTTTTAGGGGGCGGCAGATTATTTTAGGGGGCGGCAGATTTTGTACTTTATAAGGTCAGCACTGAAAGAAACCGGTTATGCGCAATACCAATAGCAATTTCGAGAGAAAAATAGTGAAAGAATCCGGAATTTCTGGGAGCTACGAGCTCGACTATCCAGATTTTTCCCCGAATGAGCTGGTAAATTGGACCAAAAGGGACCAGAGCCAAGAATAAATAAACCAACCAACTTTTACTCCAAGGTTCTATCTCTATCTATTTTTTTTTCTTGGTTTTGGTCCCTTCAGGTCCAATCCACCACTCTCCCCCTTCCGGACTATGCTTTCCAGGGCTTCGTCGGCGGAAAATCTGGATAATCGAGCTCGTAGCTCCCAAAAATTCCAAAAAGAAAACAAATAATTCAACGTTCGATGCAATGCATAAATTGTCGACTGTCAAACCAAGATCTGCTACTGGTGTTACGTATAACCTTCACTTTTACTACTGACAGTTCTCATGGCCCACCCATCTATTTCCCGCCATTTGAGAAATACCCCGTGTTCACCACCAAACAGGATACCATCAGCTTATAGGAATCTTCGCTCACAGCGCTTAGATCCAGAAGAAAGATGCCGTCAATTTAGCGTGAATCTTTCCTTGATCCCCGAAGGTAAAAAACGTTCGTACGACACCTCTAGCCGCCACTCCGGGAAGAACTTTGTAGTCCTCTACGCACGTCCGCACTGTTCGGAGGTCAAACAAAGAGTCCTTCCCCAAGGTTGTCGATTCTAAATGCTCCCCTGATCTCTTCTTTTTTTTGCTTTTTATCTGGTCATATACCCATTTATATGAGCATATGCCTATCTAGAGTCAGCTTTGCCGCAAAAAACTGAAGTCCGCATTCCGAAAAAATAAGTCTAGTACCTTTCTCTCTCGCGATCCTGACTTTGTTTTTATGGGACCACCGCGAAAGTGCACTCTTTCAAATAAAAAAGAATTTTTAAAATCGGCCTACAAACGCCAAAGTAATCGCTAAACATACACAAAAAAAAAAAAAAAAAAAACATACGTCTTTGCTGACCAAATATGACTAAAAAGAGCCGTCAATAATAAGACGTTAGCTTGCTGCTTGGGTTGTGGCCCAATTTCTGATTACCTTTTCAATCATATTACCCGAAAAATTTGTAATGGTGCGTGTGATGTTCTGCTTGAGTTATGAATTGTTCGTGGACTTTCTCGTAGACCTGAGACTTATGGTGGGTTTATAAAAAAATTAATTAAACATTTAACATTTAGCATTTAGAATTTAACAAAAGTTCGGCTTATGGTGATTCATGTAGACGTTCATAAAACACATTTAACATTTAGGATTTAACATTTATCATTTAAGTGTTGACCAACTTTTATCTTCTTAAATTAAATGCTAAATGAAAATTCGACTGCGCATGTCAGAGTGTTTTCTGTACTGTCATAATTTGATAATTTTGGTTTTATTATTGTTTTGATCAGCACTATTTAGTAAACATCAAATTTACGTGATAAATCTACCCCTTCAGCCACTTTTTGAAAGATAAAGCTAAAGATTAACTTAAATAAACATCGAAAGACTTTTCCAGTATTATTTTTTGTGCAATAATTAAAGAAAAATGACCATGCACATTTTTTTGAGTACAAGAGGATGCCTCTTGATATGTACAACAAACTTCTTCAACTTGTTTGGCCTAAACTCAAAAAGAATCTTAGACAAATTGTTACAATGCGCATGATCAAATAACTACTTTAAAATTTTTATAAACAGTGTCTAAATTACTAAATGCTAAATCTTAAATGTTAAATGTTAAATGATAAATGCTAATTTTTTTTTATTATCTCACCATTAAGGTAGCCCTACAAAAAATAGTCCAAGGGTGAGAGATCACACGACCTTGGCGGCCAGTTCGCATAAACATTTCTCGAAGTAACCCGCATTCTGACGATAAATATAAAATATTTTCTACTGGTTTTTGAATCGTGTATCTCTTCACATTGACTTGTCAGGCACTACTGAACACAACTATGACAGTTTGGTAACATAATTTATAAGCTATGTTGCCACAGTAACATTTTAAAGTTTCGACGCCCTTATTGGTAAACCCTTTACAATTATTTACCCAGATTTTCAACACTGTTATGGCGGTTTTATGCAAGCATAAATTGTAATATAAGTATTATGAAACTATATACATAATAAAATACCTAGAATTACTAAGTTCTATCTTACTCTATAAAATAAAACAGAAGATAATTCATGCAAAAATGCAGTGCTGCCAGAACGTGGGTATAACGTACCCCTTCCCTAGCATCGCGCCACCATAGCAAACAGTGACGCAATTGGTTGCGAAGCATGTCGGCTGGCAAATTGAGGAGAAATTATCACCCAGTTTATTTACTTTAAAACCAAAGATTCTGCCTATTTAAAGAAACAAAGTTGCTGATGACGAAACGTTGGATCTTAAATTTAGTGACATCATTTTATAGAATAGAGACATTTTGCACCTCTTAAAATAACAGACGATTTTTGGCCTCCTTATGGTTATCGTTATTAAACATAACGATTACGGCAGCAGTTTTAGACAGAGATTTTGCAACCTCTTTTAAGAAATTTATCTTGCGTCTGCGCTTTCGACCCATAACCTTATTTTTGCCTGTGGTTCACCAATTTTAAAGTTTGCGAAAAATCAGTATTTACTTTTATTCTCCAGAAGTTATATATTGATATTTTAATATATGCAAAAACTTGATTTTGTTTTTAAAAGTAGATGTAAACAATACAGTATAAGCAAAAAGCAAGTGTGCCAGATTGTAACATGTAAATTAATTACTGATTTAAAACATCCTTAAAAATGCAAGTCCTTTTAATTTCTTTACGCTATTTTATTTTTCTTACTGCTATGGATTTTTCGCTAATTATTCGTTATGTATCAATAATATTTTAATTAATACGGTATTAAAATTTCAACCTTCTTAAATAATTGATATTAAAAATTTTACAATTCGGCAACCACGCAGTTTACCAATAACAATAACGATAAGCTCTTCGGTATTCATCCGTAATTAAAGGACTCCGGTATGGTTAATAACGATAACGGATCATGTCTGCCTTACTGCGCAGTCTCAGAATAACGTTAACCACAACGGAATTGCAAAATAAGAGGTGCAAAATGTCTCTAATAATTAGAAAACGTGGCAATGATAATGTGTCGTTTGTTTTAAAATATCTCTTCAAATAAACTAAGAACAAAATTAAAACTGTTTCGCAAAAATATCGTTTTTTCCGGATAATTCCGGACTTAGGACGGCTGCAAACTTTAAATTTTTGGTAATTTTCTAGAAACCTGCGGCAACTCCGATTTTAACGAAATTTGGTATACGGGGTTTTTGGGGCGCTGATCACGAATCTGAAGGATTTTTTGGCGGAAACATTTCGCTTTTGAGATATTCATCATCAAAGTTCAAATTTGAACTAAGCTAATTTTACTATGTTCCCCCTTCTTTTTGCACACAATTCTTGATTTAAAGCTAAAGTGTCACACAATATTTGATTTTCACCTTTTAAAACCCCGTTTTTCTACGTTTTTTACATTATTTTTGCATTAAATTGCAAAGCTTTTCTTTGATAATGCGGCAACCATACATACATATAGGGCTTCATGGCACACTGGGATTGAAATGATTCAAAGTATAGCTATGCAATTTAATGCAAAAATAATGTAAAATACGTAAAAACAGGGTTTTAAAAGGTGAAAATCAAATATTGTGTGCCACTTTAGCTTTAAATTAAGAATTGTGTGCAAAAAGAAGGGGGAATATTGTAAAAATAGGATTAGTTTAAATTTCAAGTCTGATGATGAATATCTTAAGAACGAAACGTTTCCGCCAAAAAATTCTTTTAGATTCGTGATCAGCGCCCCAAAATACCAAATTTCGTCAAAATCGGAGTTGCCGCAGATTTCTAGAAAATTACCAATTTTAAATTTAGTGACACAAGACCTGAAAAATGTAATGGCAGAATTTATGGTAATTTGATCTTTGTTTGAGATAATGTCGGATTTAGTGTTAAATTAATTGTGGACGGCCATTCTTCAAGTTTTCACCAAGTAAATGCTGGAGTACCTCAGGGCTCAGTTCTGGCACCAACATTGTTTCTTCTTCACATCAATGACCTTCTCTCGTCCACAACTAATTCCATTCATAGTTTCGCCGACGATAGTACCCTTCACTCCAGCTTTCAGGTCCCTAAATCCATCACTAAACCTGACTTGGAAAATAAACGCAGAGCGATGCAGATATCTCTTTCGCAGGATCTTAATTTAATATTGGATTGGGGCGCCAAAAATCTCGTCCATTTTAATGCATCCAAAACACAGTCATGTTCCTTGTCGCGAAAAGAGTCATCAAATACTCATCCTCTACTTATGAGCGGCCAAGTTCTACAGAGCAAAGACACCTTCAATCTCGTGGGCGTCACATTTGAAAGTAACCTTAACTGGCATAAACACATTGTATCTATAGCCACGGCAGCTTCAAAAAGCTTGGATTTCTCTTTCGAGCTAAAAAGTATTTTTCCGCTTCTAATTTATACACTTTATATGTGTCCCAAATCCGACCTCCCTTGGAATATTGTTCTCATATCTGGGGCATGGCGTCCCCAACAACCCTGAGCATTCTTGATTCTATTCAAAGAAGAGCTATTCGTCTCATTAATGATCCTTCACTTACAGAAAGGCTTCCCTCTCTTGCCCATCGTCGGGCTGTGGGCGATTTATCGCTTTTTTATAGGTACTTCCATGGCTTCTGCTCTGAAGAATTGACCAGTATAGTTCCTCCACTCACGGTTCCCAACAGAGAAACTCGTGGTTCCGCGCGTATGCATCCATATACGGTCCAACTGGACAGGCCCCGAACTTCTCACTTTGTTCGTTCTTTTATTCCTAGAGTTTCTAGATTGTGGAACCTGCTGCCCGCAGAGGTCTTTCCTTCCCCCAAATCTTCAAGTATTTAAGTCCCGTGTCAACAAACTCCCTCTTACCTCGCTTAAGACACCCACGGTACGTTAGTATTTAGGCTTTTAGCCTTCGTGGTTTGTCCAAAGATTAAAAAAAAAAAAAAAAATTAATATATTATATTATATATTAATTTAACACTATTATATATTAAAATAAATTCTAGTATAGGTAATAAAACAAAACAGTAATTTAAAGTGTCTTCCAGATTCGTGATCAGCGCCCCAAAATACCCCCGTATCCCAAATTTCGTCAAAATCAGAGTTGCCGCAGGTTTCTAGAAAATTACCAAATTTTTAAAACGAAATATTATTAAGCATAAAAATGCGCAACTTTGTACCAATTTAACCAACCCTGTAACTCTTACCGTTCCCGAGATCCTAATGGTGTTCCTCAAATTTGTAATACCCTGTATATAAATTAGAAGGAAAAAATACATGTTTACCGATTTTGAGTTAAAAATGTGTGAAAAAGAAGTACTTACCATACTGTTTTTCTCCTTTTAATGCTTTCAGTTCTTCCATTATTCGTGTTTAATCAAGAGCACACCAAGAATTGCTTACTATTACTTAATTTAATGTAACATTCATAATTTTATAAGGATATAAACAAATAACTTTATGTGCACTTCCCGACAAAAGGCCAGATAAATATGCTGAGAAGGTGTTTTAACCCACTTCTACATCTAATTACATGCAATAATTTAATTAAAAACCATGTTAATTCATATAAATTGGGTATATTACTACTATAAGGTAAAAGTAATAAAAACTTCTTTAAATAAATATTTTTTTAATATGTAATGTCACGAAGATCAAATATTTTAATAAAACTTATCATTTAAACCAAAATAATGATAAACAAATGGTTTATCAGTTGAAACAGACAGAAATTTTGTAAAGATCGGTGTGGGGTCAATAAGTCATGGCTTAAAACATGTGTATTTTTGTTAAGGAATAGGTAATCTTATTTAAAAAAATAACATTATTCAAATTCGGTTTTCCCTATGTGATATTTGTATTATATTAGAAACTGGCCGCAACTCCGATTTTGGCCAAATTCGAAATACGGTTTTTTTTTTTTTTTGGGGCGCTGATCAAAAATCTAAAACAAATTTTAGTCGAAAACGTTTCGTTTTCGAGATATCCATCATAAAAGTTGGCATATAAACTAACATTATTTTCAAAATATGCCCCCTTCTTTTACACACAATTTTTGATTTAAAGCTAAAGTGGCCCACAATATTTGATTTTCACCTTTTAAAACATCATTTTACTACGTATTTTCGCTCTTTTTTTTAAATTAAATTGCGTAGCTTCACTTTTATCGTTTTTAATTATGGCGAATGCGTCGGGGCAATTAATGCATAGCTTGCTGCGTTTTTAAAGGGACCCTTTTCAATTTATTTGATAAAAGATGTTAAATACATAGAAAAACGGGGTTTCAAAAAGTGAAAATCAAATATTGTGGGCCACTTTAGCTTTAAATTAAAAATTGTGTGCAAAAAGAACAGGGGCGGTCATATCGTCTTTCTGAGGGGGGGGTGGCATGGGCCGAGGAGAAGTGTGTGAGGTGGCAAAAAACAAAAATTTTTAAAGGCGATTCAAATTTATTGAAGAGAAAAAAGTCCTTTCACATCTTTTTTATTGTTTTCACCTTTCTTTCTTTTTATACATTCTTTTTATAAAATTACACAAAACCTATTTTCCACGTATTTGAAAAGGTCCTTACTCTTCAATTCCATCATCAGCCCCCAACCTTGGAGGGCCTCAATGAATGCCCATATTTGCCATTAGACATGTATGAAACACAATAAAATAGAAAGGATGTCGCATCTAAGGTGGCAATGCCCCCCTATGACCGCCCCTGAAAAAGAAGGGAGGAATATTGTGAGAAATAATGTTATATCTATATTTACAGTCTAAGGTTAATTCAAATGCTAACTTTGATGATGGATATCTTGAAAACAAAACATTGCCGACTTAAAAATTCTTTCAGATTCGTGATCAGCGTTCCAAAAAACCCCCGTATACCAAATATGGTCAAAATCGGAGCTGCGGACAGTTTCTAGACAATTACCCTTAAAATTCATTGCTGAAAATTCTCACATCCTATTAACTTAAAATATTCGCGGAAAAAAGTACATGAGGACTAGGCACGCAAGCAGTTCGCTCCGTAAAACTGTTTGTAGTGGGTATAGGCTCTAAGATCCTATGTTATGCAACTCAACATACACCCAAATTAAATGACAATTGTGACAGATCACGTTTTGTAATTCGGACATAACCTGTAAAAGCCGCATAAAAATTATTCTTTGCCTTTTTATTTCCTGTAATAGTGTATTAAAATGATGCAAAGTGTGACCAAAACAGCAGTAAGATCTACATTACGTCAATGGAGAAATTTTCATAAAAGGTAAACTGCGTTTTATTTACAAAAAAATATTCTAATTAAACCCTATTTTTAGCATTTCTGCATTTCAATCGACTGAAACTCAAGGAGCTCCAATAGAGAAGCTCGAGATCCCGCCACCTAGTGGAGTAGATAAACCAGTATCTGCTAAAATTGACAAGCTAGCCACAGAAATCTCACAGCTTAACCTTATTGAAGTCTCCGAGTTAAGTGGTCTTTTAAAAAAAGGTTAAACCTTCCTGATGCCCCTGCATTCCCCAGTTGGAGGTCTTGCAGCTGCAGGTCCCGCTCCTGAAGAAGAAGAAGAAGTGGCACCTCAAAAAGTTAAGACTGTTTTTACTGTAAAATTGATGAAGTTCGATGATAAACAAAAAGTTGCCTTAATAAAAGAAATTAAAAATCTAATGGACGGTATGAATTTGGTACAGGCAAAGAAGTTCGTTGAAGGTGCACCTGCAATTGTTAAGTCTGATGTATCAAAGGAAGATGCTGATAAACTAAAAGAAGCAATAGAAAAAGTTGGTGGTACTGTTGAAATAGAATAGAATAAATTGCTGTATTTTTAGGATTATTCAGTGTAGATATAATTTTTTTTTAATAAAAAAACATGTGTAAGTTTTATTTTGAAAACATATCTAAAAGAACTTTTAAAATGTAACATATTTTCTCAGGCATAAACTTACAAAAAGTATAAGAATTATTTTTGCTTTAATTAATAAACTGTACAGAGTGTAAATCCTTATGTCGATTATTAGAGGAAAATTCTGAATAAAATTGTGTCTTAAATGTTTTAGATGCATGGTGCTAAAGCTTTAAAAAACATATACGAAACTTAACTGGGTGATTCTATTTGACAAAATAAGATTAGAGCTTCATATAATTTTTTTCAAAATGACATTTGTTTTCGAGTTATAAGCCGTCAAAGTTCAATTTTTAATTTGGTTATTTCGCCATATTGCATTTATTTTTTAACCAATTCAGTTGATATTTGGCAAACAAAAGTACTCTTTAAATAACGCCAGAGGGCATTTTACCTAAAGCTAAAAATATATTTACATCATAACTTTTTTATTTTGACAGATATCGCAAAGCTGGGGTCGCCATTTTATAGACAATCAAAAACTTAAAAAATATGGTACTCTTTATTAAAGTCGATAAACCTCACCGTTTAGGTACCAAGTGACATCAAAGTTTTCATCAATTTCAATCAAATTACCTACATACATACGAGGTAACCAGTAACTTATCCAAACGATTCTACAACAGAAAATAAGAAAAAACTTCATATAAACATATGTCCTAAACGTCTTAGTTTTTGAACTACAGTGTGTTAAATATTTAAAAAAAAAACTTTTTTTTTTGAATTGTGACAATACACCTCCTATTTACAAAATTATTTATAAAAAACTAAAACGAAAATCAATTTTTGATTCTCTGTATCTCCAAAATAATTCACTTTTGGACCATATTATGTTTTAACCAAGATTGCTCATTTTTTCTATTTTTGTTGTTTAAAAAAGACAGGTTTACCATTTTATTTTTTAACTTCTTTTATACTAATCCTCTTTACAAAACATAAAAGTTACAATCACTTACGACTTCCTTCCTGACTTGTAATTAAAGGTGTTTCTGTTGTGACACTATTTCTTTCACTTTCACTCAAATTTACAATAACTTCCATATTTTAAATATTTCTTCTATAATGAACTCTAGAAGTAGAATAATACAATCAGGAACATAACCATTTGTTTGTTTTATTTAAAATAATGCTTTGTTAATACGTTGGATATAACACATTTGTAATCTAATTTTATTTATCTTAATACATAGTTAAATCTTTGTCGTTAGTTAAAACTAAGGAATAACATTCAGATTCGAATTTTTTTAAACTACGATGGTGAATGCGCTGGGATAATGACAAAATTATGCTAATCATTTTTTTATTTGCTTAATCAGCTTGTCTGCAATTTATTTAAGACTTGAGAGATGAAAAATATATATAAAATTTTATTATGTACCTACTTCTCCATTAAAGGCAGTATTGTTATAAAAATATTTAAAAATTCTTCGAGGTTTTTTAACTTTAAGTTTTATGCCATTAAAAATCATAGGATTGCGGGTGCACTTTACCCCGAGACAAATCCGGGGATTCCCACAAGATTGGCAGCACTCTCTAAGCAAAGACTTTCTTGTAAATATGACACTATATGTCTAGTCAGAGGACAAAGGATTTACTTATTTAAATTTCATTTTAATCTTTTAATTCTTATTCTGCAAACTCTTATGAGAATCTATAATCCATTGATATTAATATATCTCTATTTATTAGGCCATAAATTTTACTTTAAATATTTTAAAACAAGCTATATGAAACATATGGGTAAATAAACCCTTTAAAAAATTATTAATTGTAGAAAATTAACACATATTTGGTTATACTATATAATTATGCACACAAGGATACAAATCTCTAGAACAAAATACACAAAATAATTACACAATTAAAGAAAAAAAAGGATTTATACTGAACATTGTGATCGTATAATATAAAAATAATAAAAACATTCTATGAACACCTGTGCTTTATAAGGAGTGGCTGCCGCATGTCTCCGCCGTGTTTTTAAACATACAACATATAGGCCGATTGGGTTCACAACAAACCTAAAGGGCGTTTGACACGATGACTTAGAAAAAAATGTGTAGATAAAAACTTTTAGTTTATACCTACCTAGAGGTAAAGGGATAGAGTTCCATGATCCATTTTATGTTATGTGGTATCAAGGTTGGTTTATATTTATAAGGTTGCGACATATCCTCAACTTTTAGGCGGTTCGAGGTCGGGGACGCGAGGAAGGGCACTTCTCGGAGAAAAGTTGGCAAGACTGGGTAAAAATCAAAGCTGAAGATCAATCCAGTGGCGTCTAGAATTAGCGCATTTCATTTTGCATTGTTTTGGAAGTGATATTGGTTGAAAGTTGTAATTCCAAATGTTTTTTATTTAAAGTAAAAGAATTTACAACTTAATAACAATTAAAAACTGTTGTGTAAACGGTTGTTCTAGTAATACAATAAACTGTATATCTCCGGCACTGAACAACATGGCCGAAAAATGGGAGATGTGACGTCATAACACGTCAAAGCAATATGGCCGAATGCCGTGACCTTATATAGACCGACTTTGATGTGGTATATAAAAATTATTATTTTATTTTCAAGAACCTATACAGGAAGACAACAAACTACACTTAGCCTAGTTCTCATGTGAACAAAAATTGCGTAAATCCGGAACAGAGGATTGGCGAAATTTTCAAAAAGTCGTCTGTTTATGGAGGCAAAAACATAAATTTAAGTTGTAAATTTAAATAAGATCTTTTGAACTAACAATATTAACGAAAATACCTGACAAGCACCAAAGAAAACAAGAAAATCCGCAGATTCCGTCAAAAGGTAAATATGTTCAACTTTTACCGAAACTGTCACGGATCTGTTACTTTGTCAACATAACTGCTTAAAGCCCAATGAAATTTCGATATTATAGTTATGTGATTTCAAACTTTCAGTTAGGTTCAGCTAATATTTTACCGTACATGAGGACTATGCATAAATCCGGAACTGCGGATTGGCGCAATTTTCAAAAAGTCGACTGTTTATAAAGTAAAAAACATAAATTTAGGTCATAAATTTTAATCTTTTAAACTAAAATTATTAATCAAAATAGCTGACAATTACAAAAGTAAACAAGAAAATCGGCGGATTCCCTAAAAAGTTAAAAATTTCAACTTTTCTTCGGAACTGTCACGGATCTGTTAACATGGGTCCCGACAGCCCAATGAAATTTCGACATTGAAGTCATGTAATTCCGGACTTCCGAGGTTCCGCAAAATTTTACCGTACATAAGTACTAGGTAACTCTTTGTTTGACCTCCGAACAGTGTGGACGTGCGTAGAGGGACTACAAAGTTCTTCCCGGAGTGGCGGCTAGAGGTGTTGTACGATCGTTTTTTACCTTCAAGGATCAAGGAAAGATTCACGCTAAATTGACGGCATCTTTCTTCTGGATCTAAGCGCTGTGAGCGAAGATTCCTATAAGCTGATGGTATCCTGTTTGGTGGTGAACACGAGGTATTTCTCAAATGGCGGGAAATAGATGGGCGTGCCATGGGAACTATCAGTAGTGAAAGTGAAGGTTATACGTAACACCAGTAGCAGATCTTGGTTTGACAGTCGACAATTTATGCATTGCATCGAACGTTGAATTATTTGTTTTATTTTTGGAATTTCTGGGAGCTACGAGCTCGATTATCCAGATTTTTCGCCGACGAAGCCCTGGAAAGCATAGTCCGGAAGGGAGAGTGGTGGATTGGATCTGAAGGGACCAAAACCAATAAAAAAAATAGAAATAGAAAAAGTACTAGGTACTGCCAGAAAAGTTGAGTGAATAAATTTAATAAAAACAATGAAAGACAAGGAAGAAAGAAGAGGAAGAAATTATTTTAATATTACTATTGAATCATTGTCTACCATATTCAGACTATTTTTGTTCCTTTAAATACAGAGTGTGCGAAAAGGTGAGATCATAAATGATAGGGGTGATAGAGTGATCCAAAATAATGTTAGTACTTTATATGAAACAAAAGTTATATCGCGCTCCGTTAGGGAGATATTCACCTTTAAGTTAAATTAAAAAATTTAGTCCTAATGTTTTTTTTTATCTTTGGACAAACCACGAAGGCTTGAAGCCTAAATACTAACGTACCGTGGCTGTCTTAAGCGAGGTAAGAGGAAGTTTGTTGACACGGGACTTAAATACTTGAAGATTTGGGGGGAAGGAAAGACCTACGCAGGCAGCAGGTTCCACAATCTAGAAACTCTAGGGATAAAAGAACGAACAAAGTGAGAAGTTCGGGGCCTGTCCAGTTGGACCGTATAGGGATGCATACGCGCGGAACCACGAGTTTCTCTGTTGGGAACCGTGAGTGGAGGAACTATACTGGACAATTCTTCAGAGCAGAAGCCATGGAAGGACCTATAAAAAGCGATAAATCCCCCACAGCCTGACGATGGGCAAGAGAGGGAAGCCTTTCTGTAAGTGAAGGATCATTAATGAGACGAATAGCTCTTCTTTGAATAGAATCAAGAATGCTTTGGGTTGTGGGGACGCCATGTCCCAGATATGGGAACAATATTCCAAGGGAGGTCGGATTTGGGACACATATAAAGTGTATAAATTAGAAGCGGAAAAATACTTTTTGGCTTGAAAGGGAAATCCAAGCTTTTTGAAGCTGTCGTGGCTATAGATACAATGTGTTTATGCCAGTTAAGGTTACTTTCAAATGTGACGCCCACAAGATTGAAGGTGTCTTGACTCTGTAAAACTTGGCCGCTCATAAGTAGAGGATGAGTATTTGATGACTCTTTTCGCGACAAGGAACATGATTGTGTTTTGGATGCATTAAAATGGACAAAATTTTTGGCGCCCCAATCCAATATTAAGTTAAGATCCTGCGAAAGAGATATCTGCATCGCTATTCGCTCTGCGTTTGTTTTCCAAGTCAGGTTTAGTGATGGGTTTAGGAACCTGAAAACTATCGTCGGCGAAACTATGAATGGAATTAGTTGTGGACGAGAGAAGGTCGTTGATGTGAAGAAGAAACAATATTGGTGCCAGAACTGAGCCCTGAGGGCGAACGAGGGTGAACAAAAATTGCGTATATCCGGAACTGCGGGTTGGCGCAATTTTCAAAAAGTAGTCTGTTTGTAGAGGCAAAAACATAAATCTAGATTTTAAATGTGAATAAGGTTACCTAATAAACTAATAATATGAACAAAAATACCTGATGAGCATAAAAGTTAACAAGAAAATCGGCGGATTCCGTAAAAAGTTAAAAATTTCCAACTTTTTCCACTTTCAACATGGCTGCCAAAAGCCCCATGTAAAAATTTCGATATTGTAGTCACGTGATTTCGGACTTCCGAGGTTCCGTAATATTTTTCCGTACATGAGGACTAGGCATAACGAAGCGCGATAAAACGTTTCTTTTATACGAAGAACTAACATTATTTTGGCTCACTCTATCACCTCTATCATTTATAATCCCACCTTTCCGGACAACCTGTATGTTTGGTATATTTAAAAAATCTTCGTAAACATTGCTAGAAAATGATAATTAAAAATACTGTTTTTACGGGGTGTGTCACAAATTTTAAATTAAATTTCGCATTCCTGTCAAGGACGGACAAATCCATCGAAAGAATATTCGATTACTACGGAATTAGCTATGGTGTCAAGACGTACCTAGGTAGCGGTATGCGGTATTTTAATAACAAAACATAAACAGGATTTCATTATTGTAGTTTAACATATCTTTATTGTTTAATTTGGGGTTTTTCTTTCATTGTCTTTGGGTTGTAATTTTAATATAACATATTTCCGCTATAAACTTTTATGTTGACTGTAACTTAAAAGAAAAGAGGGATTTTTGAAATGTTTATTTATAATACTCGTATAGTTATACAAAATAAAAGTGATTAGATAAACCAAGAATATATATATGTAATAAAGCACAAGGAAAAAATTCCCTACTGTCTTGGTGTATTATACAAAGTATTTTACTCCCTTTCAAGACAGTTAAAGAAAACATCCTGATTTTCTATGCTATCCACCACGACTCTCTCCCCAGACCGGTTTCGCCTGCCTTACAGGTACTTATCAGTGAGGCTGTATCGAGTCGTGGTGAATAGCATAGAAAACCAGCGTCTACTTATTAGACAACAGATAGATACAGCCTCACTGATGAGTACCTGTAAGGCAGGCGAAACCGGTCTGGGGAAAGAGTCGTGGTGGATAGCATAGAAAATGAGGATGTTTTCTTTTAACTGTCTTGAAAGGGAGTAATATATATATATATATATATATATATATATATATATATATATATATATATATATATATATATATATATATATATATATATATATATATATTTATATATTCTTTTTTGGTATTTTAAAAGGTAAACAAGTTATAGAATACCAGGGCAAATAGCCATTAAGAAAATTACATTAAAAGCATATCCAATAAAAAAAATCGGTTGTCAGCAAAGTCGGTTTACTGATGATAGTTGAACGTGACAACGTCGAAAGAATCATTACCTTTATCGCCGTAGTTATCGTTGCTATAAACAATTGACACCACATTCACTGTTCACTGCACGCTCACTCAAGTAGGAGAGAAACAGATGTCGAACGACGCAAAGATTGTGCCTCTTTGTCGCTCGTTCCGCGCTCTCACTTGTACCTCAAGCCTTAAATGGAACGTGCGAGATAACGACGCATGAGTCATGTTTTTGGTGCGTGCAGCAGGTCTATCGAATTATAAGACGTTGTCACGTCAAAAGCATTTTATTTCGAATAATTTAGTAACAAAAAGGCGGTATTTCCAATAACACATATACATTTTTCTCGCTCACTCCCACTTAAAACTAACTTTACAGATAAGTTCTATACTGTCTTAATAATCATATTATAATGCAAAATTCTAATAACTTGCGTGGTGCGGAGTGTTGCTTTTACATAACTTATTTCTTCAAGTAAGACCACGTAAAACTGACTAAAATCAGCTGGGAAATAAAAATGGCTGACTTTTTATTATTATTGGCATTAACAACCCATATAACATTTTTTGCCGGCGTTGTACATTTAATTTACTGGCATTGCCAACACTCTTTAATGGCAAGGCATTGGCAAAAAGGTATCAAAAAGACGCGAAAGTGGGCAATTGGCCGTTATTAGGCCACGTGTTGCAGATAATGTGATGGCATCCGTTATTAATAAGTTATGATAAAAAAATACATTTAGGATGATGGCATCCATCATTAATAAGTTATTGGCAAAAAGATAACAAAAAGACACGAAAGTGGGCAAATGCAAATACTCCCAAGCAGCAAGCTGACGTCTTATTGACGAAAATTGTCGCATATACTTTTTTAAAAACTAAAATGATGTGATATTTTATTTGAAAATAAAAATAGGAAAAAACTCCTTACTGCATGCAATTTCCTTGCAATGCAAAGTAGCATCTCTCGGAACATTGTCCAACTTGGAGATGCAGATTTTTACACTAGCCGAAGATATTTCTTTCAAAGCTAAGTGAGATCACCTACCGCAGACCGCTCTCGTATTATTTTTGTCTAATGGGTACGGTTTAGGCGATAAAAAGCGAAGATATTGCAGAAACGTAGTAGTTTATTGTCCATTACGCCATTTATTTATTAACACGTCTTTAAAACTTTTAATAAAGTTTTAAACAAAATGTTTACAGCTCCTAACAGTCTACTTGAATATCTTGCCTTCTCGACTAGCCATCACCAATTAATCACACAACACACACTTATTAGGTAATGAATACATTTAATTATGTCTATTAAAAAACTCTTTTCTTTAAAAAAGAAACTAAAAAGCTAGAAAACCACGTAGAAAACAAATGCACAAAGCAGTCACCTTCGGTCGAAATTAACGTAGCTAATTTTACCATCATTTTATTTTTATTCGCTCCAAAATACATAATAAACATTTTGTTTGACCTAATTTTTATTTGCATGATTTTTAACAATAAAATGTTATGAAAAGGCCTTTTTCTTTTAAATTAGGTAAAAAAACATAAAATAATGTTGTTTAGCTGCCATTATAAAAATATTTCTCGACGCCTATGTGCACAGCCATTTATTATTTGATCAACCCACATGATATCATATGCATACAAAAGTGAAATTTGTAGGTAGGTATGGAAGTACGAATTTCTGTGGTACACTAAGTTATAAATAATTATTTATTAAAGAATATTTTAGCATGTTTATAACAATAAAATATGTTCCGCAATTAAAAAAATAATTCCTGAGTGAGAGTTTAATAAAAATGTTGTTTATAAGAAGCAAATAAAGTAGTTTTCTTTTATAAAGCTTGTTTTTTATTTCTGGTCTATCTATTAGTACGTGTTATTGCGCGATACTTAAATTTATTGGGTAATTAACAGTATACAAAAGCTAAAAAAATCTATTATCTTATATTACCAAAAGTTTATTTTTAATTTTAAATTCTTTACAGATTTTATTGAATACGTTATTTCCTATTTAAAATCAAAAGAGTTTGACTTCCTATTTTTTTTTATTACCTTATATACACGGTGCTTTAGAGGTCGCTACAAATAATTAATTTTAAATTTAAAGCCGCGTACAGACGTGTGTAATGCAACGTGCAACGCAACATGCAACGTAACATGCAATGCAACAAACGGTCTTTATGTCGTTGCTGCAACCTCCTTTGGGAATAGGCTTATCCGCATTTGAAACGAACTTGTGGAGCAACGGACGAAGTTGTAGTGCAAGAACTTTTTTCTATTTTAACATATTAATGGGTAGAAGAAAACTGGAAAACTAAAAAATGTCGTCGCTGGTAGAAAACTCACCTATTTGATAAAAGAAACTATTTTACAAAATTGATTTTTCTTTATAATATTCAATTAATTAAGGTATTTTTTCTTTCATCTCCATATTTTAACTTCGTTTTTCATTGTTTCTTGCAACAACACTCAAACACGTCCAAAACGGATACTGCAAACTCACATCTTCGCGCACAAAAGCGACACCTGGGTGGATGGCGACAAACAATATAGCGCGCTTCGCGCAATTGTCTATACGAGCGAATCTTATTGCGTTGTATGTTACATTGCAGGTTGCCAGTAAGTTTGGCTTGAAATTTGAACCTCGCATATGGGGGTCAGTTTTTGTGAAAAACATACAAAAACATGAGTTTCCTATAAAAAGCGTCGAATATGGCCCACCCTGTACATCGTTATACTAAATCCGCTTCAACCGATCGGATAAAATTTAGGAACGTGTTCTGATTGGTCAACTTCGAACAAACCTTCAAAATCAACCGATTAGAACAACACCTTCCTAAGTCTATCCGATCGATTGAAGCAGATTCAGTATAACGATGTACACCTACTCATATCTACTCCAATAACATTGATCTTTAAAAACCATAGGTTCGACTTGACATTGTCCCAATTTTTTACACTATTTCAACAGTAAACGCATTAAAACCATCATTATTAAAATCGCATCTTCTTCTTTTTTCGACAACAATCATTCATCATCTAACCAATTTTTAAAGATCTTCCTTCACACCTTAAAACCTTAACATTTCAAAACGTCCGTTTCAATTTAGTCGCTCGATATTGTTTGATCAGATAATTGAACTCTATGACCTTGCTTTTTCTTCTTTCGAAGAAAAATGCGGAACAATAAGAGTACTAAGGTACTTCAATTGAACTGACTAGATGAACTTGCGATATTTGTCTATTTAAGTTTGATTTGATTTTGGCAGTGATTAATATCTTTTATTTAAATTTAATTGGTTAAAATTACTCTGATGTCTGGTTTGGTATAGATGGAAGAGTTTAGTTTTTAAGGTACAAGACAAGCTTTCGACAGTATGTACGCATATATTCGTGTTTAAAGTTGCGACAATCGTGCAGGGACGAACATACGTTTAATGATCAATTTTTATAGTTTGTCCAACGTACCATTTTTCGGGTGGCAATACGTATTTTTGTAGAGAAACGTCAATGTGACGTCAATCAGTAAAATTCGTTTTTCAGATTTAAGTTGGATGCCCTGAAGTTCAGGATCGTACTGAAGAAAGTTTAAAAATTTTAATATCTTTAAAAAATGCTTATATTTCATTGACAAAATTTAGCTGTATTATGTTCTTGCTGGCTATATATTAAGTAGTATAAATAGTAGGTTGGAACTTTGTAACTAAAGAAAAAAATTATATACCTACTAGGTTATATTTATATACTTCCGACTTATCTCTGTTTGGAAGTGGGATTTAAATTCCCAAACTGGAGATACAGTTATCACTGGGATCAATACTCTAAACAACCGATGTAAAAAATATGTATGTATATTCTGGGTTTTAATAACAATAAAAACAAGTTCCAAATCTTACCCAAAATAAAACAAATTATGAACTATAATAAATATGCCAAGCTAAAAAGTATATAAACAACACAAAATCTTACAGTCCTCAAACCCACTAAACACTTTAAAAAATAAAAAAACACCCTTTAGCACCTCTAAAAGTCACAAAAAACAAATAAAATCAACAAGTCCATCACTGGGTGACTGTCTGGATGACAACTGTTAATCAGCTAACCCTAGGGACTTTGATTTTGATAAGAAAAGTTATTTCTGTCAATTTATGGTAATTTCAGGTTAGCCACCCGAAAAATGGTACGTTGCATAAACTATACTATACATATTCTCAACCAGTGAAATCATATGTCGATCGGAGAGCGCCGATATTCCCCGAATCCGACCGCCACGGGGCATTTGGATTATCCCACCAGGTCAAAGAGTGCCATAATAGAGCTCTCTAAAAGCAAGTTCATACACACGCGTAAAGCGAATTGCGAAAGCGAATATTTGGCCAAAAAATCGCGTTTTTTTGTCATGTTCATACCGCTGCGATACTTGCCGAAATTCTAGGCAACAACATAGCCTACAAATTTTTATATTGTTTTTATTTCGGTGGTGACGCTACGCTTGGGTTCTTTTGAGATTTTCTTTGTTTTTCTTTTAATAATATAACATTTATATGATGTGATAAATAAAGAATATAGCACATTTATTTGGCAACTTAGACGTAAAAATGTTGCAAATTTGTTTTAAATAAAAAGGGCTAAAAAAGTTAATATAAATTCAAATCAAAAATACAAAATAATTAAGAAAATGACCACAAAAATAACGTTCCCAACAGCTAATAGAATGATATAAAAATGACAATATTAAAATTGTTTTTGAAATAACATATAACAAATATCCTCTCGTTTTTACGCATGTGCGCACGCGAATAATCGCCAAAAATTAAAATGATCTCAAGTTTCCCGCCCAGTAGATTTTAAATTTTGCGAATTCGCAACATCTTTAAACTATCTTTATTTTAAATAACCCGCCTTTAATTTTTTGTGAAATTGACCAATGAGAATGAAATACGCGTGTCGCAATTCGCTTTTCGCGTCTGTATGAACTAGCTTTAAGGCAAGTACGGAAAAGCCTAAATCCTTTATTTTACATTATTTTACAAACAAAAGTATAGCTATTTACGTTACTAGACCGGAAAATGGTATTTTATGGGTCGACGAAAAACATTTACAGGGCGAGCCGTAGGCGAGTCCTGTAGTTTTGAGGAGACCCGTAAAATTATTTCCGGTCGAGTATCGTACATAATTTTTTTAATTGACCGGAAAAAAAAACTGTGTAAATTTTTAGTGTTATATTTAAACGACAATAAGGACGCTGCTTCAATTATTTCATCTGGATTTTCCATGTCTGACTCCATTTTGGCAAAATGATGCTTTCTTTACTTTACAATATCTTGAACTGTCAAATAGTAACAATTGAACTCTGACAATTTTTGTCATGGCTAACAGGATTTTTTGATATCAGGGACCGGAAAGTAAATGAGAGACCGGAAAGTAAACTAGGGACCGGAAAGTAAATTAGTCCTGTAAAATAGCATTTTTCGCTTAAAAAATTGAGTGGAAAATTCAATTTTCCGGTCAATTAAAAAAAAATAACTATTTACGTTACTAGACCGGAAAATGGTATTTTACGGGTCGACGAAAAACATTTACAGGGCGAGCCGTAGGCGAGTCCTGTAGTTTTGAGGAGATCCGTAAAAATTATTTCCGGTCGAGTATCGTACATAATTTTTTTTTAATTGACCGGAAAAAAACTGTGTAAATTTTTATTGTTATATTTAAACGACAATAAGGACGCTGCTTCAATTATTTCATCTGGATTTTCCATGTCTGACTCCATTTTGGCAAAATGATGCTTTCTTTACTTTACAATATCTTGAACTGTCAAATAGTAACAATTGAACTCTGACAATTTTTCTCATGGCTAACAGGATTTTTTGATATCAGGGACCGGAAAGTAAATGAGAGACCGGAAAGTAAACTAGGGACCGGAAAGTAAATTAGTCCTGTAAAATAGCATTTTTCGCTTAAAAATTGAGTGGAAAATTCAATTTTCCGGTCAATTAAAAAAATAACTATTTACGTTACTAGACCGGAAAATGGTATTTTACGGGTCGACGAAAACATTTACAGGGCGAGCCGTAGGCGAGTCCTGTAGTTTTGAGGAGATCCGTAAAAATTATTTCCGATCGAGTATCGTACATAATTTTTTTAATTGACCGGAAAAAAACTGTGTAAATTTTTATTGTTATATTTAAACGACAATAAGGACGCTGCTTCAATTATTTCATCTGGATTTTCCATTTTGGCAAAATGATGCTTTCTTTACTTTACAATATCTTGAACTGTCAAATAGTAACAATTGAACTCTGACAATTCTTGTCATGGCTAACAGGATTTTTTGATATCAGGGACCGGAAAGTAAATGAGAGACCGGAAAGTAAACTAGGGACCGGAAAGTAAATTAGTCCTGTAAAATAGCATTTTCCGCTTAAAAAATTGAGTGGAAAATTCAATTTTCCGGTCAATTAAAAAAAAATATATTTTCTTACGTGACAGGTTGACTTCTTTTGCTATTTTATTCCAAGCTCTTTCTGTGTAATCTGTGTTATTCTTTTGAAGTATAATTATAAAGTATAGGATGTTTTTCAACTTCCTCCACAAATTAAATATTAAACAAATACATCTTTGGTCCAAAAATCTCTTGACATAACACTAATTTCCCGTGTAAAAACCAGACACAATCACAATATGAATCACACACTGTAAACAAAATACAAGACGGTTCTAGAGTTCATTTGTTTATTAAAGGACGCGGATTGCTGATATCGGACACGCTAATATGCCTACGTGCTGTCGAAACCTGTAAAAATCGCATCCACGTCGCTGTTTCACCGAACCATGTGCGGAGAGCCTAAGAGTAGGTACTTCAATTGAACTGACTAGATAAACTGGCGATATTTGTCTATTTAAGTTTGATTTGATTTTGGCAATGATTGATATCTTTTATTTAAATACAATTGGTTAAAATTACTCTGAAGTCTGGATCGTTTTTATATTTTTGTACTGCTAAATTGTACGGGGTGTTTGTTAATTGTGGTGCCAAACAGAATCATGCAGCTTACCAGGTGGTGTAAGGGCCCCAATAATTAAAATAACAAAACAATACTATTATTATAAATATATTTTATTTTTACATCAAAGCACACCGTGGTTAATTACAGAGAGAAAAAAACGATTCTAAACACTATATGCTCTGCTCTGCTCTAAAAAGTTAGTCACTGGAACGCATCCTTAGACAAGGAGAGAGAGAACTTTTCTGGTAAATATTTCTGAGCAGGTATTTGAGGTACAATAAAAATCATCCAAAATGGTTCTTTAATGTTATTTAAATATAGAAATGCAGACCAGGCTAAGGGGTGATAGGGTATAAAAAGCAAAAAATCGTATTTTTAAGTGTCCTACAAAAAATAGTAAACACATTTTTTAAAGGCATTTAAACGGTTTAAGGAATGGAGTAAAGATTTAAAATAAAAAATTAGAAATAAAGCGGAAATTTGCGATCAAACGCGATATTTTTAGTGTTAATTTCAAAAATTCATATCTCTGAAATTATTTGCTCTGGCGACTTAAATTTTAGGTATGTTTTAGAACAAATATTAATTTAAATGCCGAAAATATTTTAGAATTTTAAGTTTAAAAGTTTTTAGATAAAAAAGTAAGGTAAAAAATGTCCTGTCTTTCCGAAAAAATCTAAAACTCTTTTTAATTGTTAAAAATATTATGCGCTCCACCAATGATCTGAAAAATAAATATGGATGCGAAAATCATAATAACCCAAACCTGGGCATTGCGCAGTCCCCTTGTGGGCATGCGCAGTAAAAAAATTCTGACTAGCGAAAAACAAACAACAGGACCGGGTTTAACATTTTGTATATGATTCATTTATAAAGAAAATATATCAAGTAATTTTGTTTCTAGATATACATATTTAAATATTTTATTTTAAGTCTGTATTCGTATTTCATAGCAGTCCCTAAAAAGTAAACCGGTTTTATATTGGGGACTATTTTCTCTTGTATAATTTTTTATTTTTCGGTCGTATTGCTGATTTTATTGAAATTTAGCAAACGGGAGTGCTTAGAAGCACTGATTTCAATTTAAATTCCGTTTTTTGCTAAAACACCTTATTTTTGATTCATGAGGATCCACTTTGACTCAACCTCAAACCTGCACGAATTTTTTTTCCGCATTATTATCTTCCTTTTCAACACTACCACACACAACAAAACTGAATGGTTGGTATTTTATCATAAAAACAATTAGTTTTGGTGTAACTTGTTTAAGGAATAAATCTCAATTCATAAACTGATATTTCGCTCCCGTTGCCGTAGCAGTTGTCGTTCAGTTAAATTTGGCGTGTAATGCCATTGAAATTGTTTATTTTTGAGGTTAGGGCTAAACTGACCTCATATTTGTAATTGAAACCACAAAAAAACGCGAAATACAAATATTAAAATTGGTAATAGACCCATAATGGCTTAGTATTATATTTCTATAACGTTTAAAGATATCAAAATCTAACGTACCTATGCCAATTTGTAATATTAAGAAGCAACTTTTTAAGCAATTAAATCAGCTCTGGTCAATTTTTCTACTTTTTGAGATACGCCACTTCGTGATATTGTCAACGAAATTGCTTATGCAAAACTTAAATTAAACAAAAGTTAAAAAAACACCAAGAATTACTCACAACGCACAAATGAAACACCAAATACCAAATAACTATACCTGATAACGGTCGACCGTAGATTTGGGCGGCCGACGGCGTCAATTTTACCTGGATTTTACGATCGGGAAAAAAATTAAAAATTAATTTAGGATGAGTGTGGTCCTGTCACTGTATAGGTAAACGTTTTCAGTGTTGCAACCACTATATTTATTAAAATACTGCAAATTTTGTCAATGTTGCCAACACTATATTGGGTTTTAAATAAAAATTGCTAACGTTTATAAGAACTGCGCATGTGCAAAGGTGTACAGCAATTCTCCCAGTGTGGGGTAAAAATTTCGTGCGCAGGTCTATTGAAAATATATCGGGATCATTTTCTATTAGCAATCCTTTTAATTTTTAGATCATTGGCTGCCACCCCTTAGCCAGGTCAGCGTTTCTTTATTTAAACAACATAAAAGAAGCATTCTGGATGATTTTCATTGTGCCTCAAATACCTGCTAAAAAATGCTTACCAGCTCTCTGACTATGGTTGTTAATTCAAACGTCCGCACTGCATACTTTACTACTTGGGTTTTATTTACAATTATAATTTTGTTTTGGTTTTCTGAATATTTAAAATGTAATATCCGGATTCCTATAAAAAAATACTTTAAATTTTTTAACGTGATTTATACACATACTTGTTAATTACTCGGTGTTAATAAGCTATACATATAAAAATCACAAATAAGGAAATTCCTTTCGACTTAAATAGCATGGAATGTTACTCATTTCCCACGAGTATGACTTTTGAGATATAAGAGGAAATGAGTATTGCGACACATCCTCAACTTTTAGGCGGTTCTAGGTCGGGGACGCAAGGAAGGGCACTCCACGGAGGAAAGTTGACAAGACTGGGTAAAATCAAAGCTGATGATCAATCCAGTGGCGTCTAAAATTTGCGCATTTCATTTTGCATTGTTTTGGAAGTGATATTTGTTGAAAGATGTTATTCCAAATGTTTTTTATTTAAAGTAAAAGAATTTACGTCTTAATAATAATTATAAACTGTTGTGTAAATGGTTGTTATACTGATACAATAAACTGTATATCTCCGGCACTGAACAACATGGCCGAAAAATGGGAGATGTGACGTCATAACACGTCAAAGCAATATGGCTGAATATCGCGACCCTATATAGACCGACTTTGGTACGTACTTGTGTCCTTAGGGGCTTTCCAGTGACGCAAACAGAGCGCTCCCGAGTAGCTCAGGAGCATTTCGTTCTACTTTATGGCGTTCCAGTGACGGAAAGTCTTATGCACCTTAACTGCTCCGTTTTCCTTTCCCTTGCCTCTCATGCACCAACCCCCTTTAGGTGTTTCGTGCTCCAAACGTCAAAAGTTTGTTTATTAAGGTTAGGATAGATCTTTAAAATTATTATTTGTTCATTCAACATTTATTCAACGTTAATTTCCATAGCTATCTAAACTAGCAAAGAGAGAATAAATAAATAATCCATTAATCCACCTTGTTTTCACAACAAAAAACGAAATTTTAAAATTACTTAAAGTAAGGTTAAGTTTTTTACCAGCTGGAGCTTTCTGTCCTTGCGGATGCGTTCCAGTGACTAACTTTTCAGAGCAGTTCAAGAGCTTCATGCTCTGGAGCGTGATGCACCAAAATTTTCGTCACTGGAAAACCCCTCTTGTGTAAACAAAAGCTCAATGCCACAGTCGTCCAGTCAAATTTGGCTGACAAAATATCGCGATTTTAGGGCAAATAATTATGTTTGTTTTGTAAACGTGTTTTCATCTATTTTTAAGTGTCCTAGAAAAAATAGTAAACACATTTTTTAAGGTATTTAAACGGTCTAAGGAATGGAGTAAAGATTTAAAATAAAAAATTAGAAATAAAGCGGAAAATTGCGATCAAACGCGACATTTTTAGTGTCAATTTCAAAATTCATATCTCTGAAATTATTTGCTCTGGCGACTTAAATTTTAGGTATATGTTTTAGAACAAATATTAATTTAAATGCCGAAAATATTTTACAATTTTAAGTTTAAAAGTTTTTAGATAAAAAAAGTAAGGTAAAAAATGTCCTGTCTTTCCAAAAAAATCTAAAACTCTTTTAAATGATAACCAATGATCTGAAAAATAAATATGGATGCAAAAATCATAATAACCCAAACCTGGGCATCGCGCAGTCCCCTTGTGGGCATGCGCAGAAAAAAATTCTGACTAGCGAAAAACAAACAACAGGACCGGGTTTAACATTTTGTATATGATTCATTTATAAAGAAAATATACCAAGTAATTTTGTTTCTAGGTATACATATTTAAATATTTTATTTTAAGTCTATATTCGTATTTCATAGCAGTCCCTAAAAAGTAAACCGGTTTTATATTGGGGACTATTTTTTGTTGTATAATTTTTTATTTTTCGGTCGTATTGCTGATTTTATTGAAATTTAGCAAACGGGAGTGCTTAGAAGCACTGATCTCAATTTAAATTCCGTTTTTTGCTAAAACACCTTATTTTTGATTTATGAGGATCCACTTTGACTCAACCTCAAACCTGCACGAATTTTTTTCCGCATTATTATCTTCCTTTTCAACACTACCACACACAACAAAACTGAATGGTTGGTATTTTATCATAAAAGCAATTAGTTTTGGTGTAATTTGTTTAAGGAATAAATCTCAATTCATAAACTGATATTTCGCTCCCGTTGCCGTAGCAGTTGTCGTTCAGTTAAATTTGGCGTGTAATGCCATTGAAATTGTTTATTTTTGAGGTTAGGGCTAAACTGACCTCATATTTGTAATTGAAACCACAAAAAAACGCGAAATACAAATATTAAAATTGGTAATAGACCCATAATGGCTTAGTATTATATTTCTATAACGTTTAAAGATATCAAAATCTAACGTACCTATGCCAATTTGTAATATTAAGAAGCAACTTTTTAAGCAATTAAATCAGCTCTGGTCAATTTTTCTACTTTTTGAGATACGCCACTTCGTGATATTGTCAACGAAATTGCTTATGCAAAACTTAAATTAAACAAAAGTTAAAAAACACCAAGAATTACTCACAACGCACAAATGAAACACCAAATACCAAATAACTATACCTGATAACGGTCGACCGTAGATTTGGGCGGCCGACGGCGTCAATTTTACCTGGATTTTACGATCGGGAAAAAAATTAAAAATTAATTTAGGATGAGTGTGGTCCTGTCACTGTATAGGTAAACGTTTTCAGTGTTGCAACCACTATATTTATTAAAATACTGCAAATTTTGTCAATGTTGCCAACACTATATTGGGTTTTAAATAAAAATTGCTAACGTTTATAAGAACTGCGCATGTGCAAAGGTGTACAGCAATTCTCCCAGTGTGGGGTAAAAATTTCGTGCGCAGGTCTATTGAAAATATATCGGGATCATTTTCTATTAGCAATCCTTTTAATTTTTAGATCATTGGCTGCCACCCCTTAGCCAGGTCAGCGTTTCTTTATTTAAACAACATAAAAGAAGCATTCTGGATGATTTTCATTGTGCCTCAAATACCTGCTAAAAATGCTTACCAGCTCTCTGACTATGGTTGTTAATTCAAACGTCCGCACTGCATACTTTACTACTTGGGTTTTATTTACAATTATAATTTTGTTTTGGTTTTCTGAATATTTAAAATGTAATATCCGGATTCCTATAAAAAATACTTTAAATTTTTTAACGTGATTTATACACATACTTGTTAATTACTCGGTGTTAATAAGCTATACATATAAAAATCACAAATAAGGAAATTCCTTTCGACTTAAATAGCATGGAATGTTACTCATTTCCCACGAGTATGACTTTTGAGATATAAGAGGGAAATGAGTATTCCTTGTGAGTTGCATACTATATTTTTTCTACGATTTTTTTTAGGAATTATATCAATACAAACAATATATTTTATATTCCTGATTTGTGACAAAATATTTGTCAGCCATGACAAATGCGACATAACAGCCTACTGCAAATTTATATCAAATGTAATTGATTTAATTTTTAGTGGATTTTACGTACTTATTGGATATTTTTATACTCATATGTGATTAAAAAGTAGTGTCCTTGTCTGAAGAATCATATTAAGAAAAGGAGGTTTTTGAAAACATATACAAATTCTCGTAGTTATGCACATTTAAAGCACCCTGGTGGGTAATGGATGTGGGTAATGACCGATATTACCAGTTCAAAATTACATTATAAACTAAAAGTTTTGATTTATAGTGTAGTCTTACAGTGAAAGAAAAGACATTTTTTTGTCCATCGGTCTCATGGTCCCAAAAGATAGTTCCATATGGTATATTTGCCCCCATAACGTCAAGTAGCCCTGTGTAAACAAAAAGTTAATGTCACAGTATCATTAAGAGTCAATTCACAATTTAAAAATATATAAAAAATCATTTATTTTTTACAACCCTTGAATAAAAAAAAGGTACGCCACTGAATTCTACGTAAAAATCCTTAAAACCTTTCTATTTACAATTTTTTCTATCTGTAATATCAAGCGAGTTACGAGTGCTTGGTGAAATTAAGAAAATTTGAAAAACACTCTGTATCTTTAATGATTTAATTTAACTAATAAATTTATTTCAAAAAATGAAATTAAAGTTGTATAATTAGATTTGTTCAATCTATTTTAGTTTTCGCTATACCCTGCAAGGTCAACGAAAATGCGCCACCCTGTTAGGGATGGCAACGATATATCGATTATTTTCAAATATCGATATCGAATATAATAAATGTTGTACAGTAAAAAAACAAAGTATTAAGGTTATTTTTTACTATTATGCCGTATTTGTTTACCTATTTCCTATTAAACACAAAATTTTGCATGACAGGCAGTATGGATTTCGCTACAAAAGATCTACAGCAGATCTTCTTTCCTTCGTATCACACAGCTGGAATAAGTCTCTTGAGTTTCTAGAGTCCCAGATCGTTGCTCTTGATATATCCAAAGCTTTTGACCAAGTCTGGCATGCCGCACTTCTTAATAAACTTCCCTTCTATGGTCTTTTCAACTAAACTCTGTACTTGGCTCTCTAGTTATCTATCTGATCGACGTATATCAGTTATCGTAGATGGCCATTCTTCAAGCTTTCACCAAGTAAATGCTGGAGTGCCTCAGGGCTCAGTTCTGGCTCCAACATTGTTTCTTCTTCACATCAACGACCTTCTCTCGTCCACAACTAATTCCATTCATAGTTTCGCCGACGATAGTACCCTTCACTCCAGTTTTCAGGTTCCTAAACCCATCACTAAACCTGACTTGGAAAACAAACGCAGAGCGATGCAGATATCTCTTTCGCAGGATCTTAATTTAATATTGGATTGGGGCGCCAAAAATCTCGTCCATTTTAATGCATCCAAAACACAATCATGTTCTTTGTCGCGAAAAGAGTCATCAAATACTCATTCTCTACTTATGAGCGGCCAAGTTTTACAGAGCAAAGACACCTTCCATCTTGTGGGCGTTACATTTGAAAGTAACCTTAACTGGCATAAACACATTGTATCTATAGCCACGGCAGCCTCAAAAAGCTTGGATTTCTCTTTCGAGCCAAAAAGTATTTCTCCCCTTCTAATTTATACACTTTATATGTGTCCCAAATCCGACCTCCCTTGGAATATTGTTCTCATATCTGGGGCATGGCGTCCCCCACAACCCTAAGCATTCTTGATTTTATTCAAAGAAGAGCTATTCGTCTCATTAATGATCCTTTACTTACAGAAAGGCTTCCCTCTCTTGCCCATCGTCGGGCTGTGGGAGATTTATCGCTTTTTTATAGGTACTTCCAAGGCTTCTGCTCTGAAGAATTGTCCAGTATAGTTCCTCCACTTACGGTTCCCAACAGAGAAACTCGTGGTTCCGCGCGTATGCATCCCTATACGGTTCAACTGGACAGGTCCCGAACTTCCCACTTTGTTCGTTCTTTTATCCCTAGAGTTTCTAGATTGTGGAACCTGCTGCCCGCGGAGGTCTTTCCTTTCCCCCAAATCTTCAAGCTATTTAAGTCCCGTGTCAACAAACTCCCTCTTACCTCGCTTAAGACACCCACGGTACGTTAGTATTTAGGCTTTTAGCCTTCGTGGTTAGTCCAAAGATAAAAAAAAATATTAAGACAAAAAAAAATGTAATATAGGAAAGTTTATCGATATGTTTTTCTTTCTCAAATATCGATATATTGCTCTTCGATATATCTAATAATCGATAGTAGCCAAAACGATATTTTATCGATGTCTTTTAAAATTTGACATCCCTACACCCTGTACAGATCCATGTTTATATGAACTTTTTGTTGTAATATTAAAAAAATATATATGTAAAATTTTATACGCACACTTAATTAACAGAAGGAACATTTCGCTGCGAAAAATGTGCTCATCGACTGAAATTAAATAATTTAATTATTTTCGTGTGTGCTTAACTTTGGTTGGTAAATCACTTTCTTTTATTTTATTTATTTTTCGTAACAGCTAACTAATGCAATGTTTGTTCAGTTGCCAAAATAGGCATCTAATATTAATACATAATGTTGTCTAGTTCTCTTATTTACATTCAGTTGGCACCATTCTTATTCCGTTGATTTCACTAGAATTGCGAGAATGAGTTTTGTGATTAGCAATAATATGGAACATAATTTCGATTAAATAGTATATTTCCTGATGAGTGCTGAAAGTGAC
Organism: Listronotus bonariensis; assembly: GCA_014170235.1. Classification (NCBI taxonomy): domain Eukaryota; kingdom Metazoa; phylum Arthropoda; class Insecta; order Coleoptera; family Curculionidae; genus Listronotus; species Listronotus bonariensis. The sequence goes on from JACEGR010000233.1 coordinate 251,397, forward strand.
ACTTTTCCGCACGCGACAGCCAGTGGCGTAGCGTGGGTCAAAGGGCGAGGGGGCAAACTATTATTGGGGCGGCCTAACTTTTCATAGAGCAGTATACTAATAAATATTTTTGCTGGCACCAAGACCAGTACATTAAAATGAGTTATAGTAAGAACATTTTAAAAGCGCAAATTCGGTACCCATTGAAAATAATACAAAACAACATAAAAAAGGCCGCCTGCAATCGGAATATTTTATACAAAGGCGCCGCTACCCTTTACAGCCACGTGCCAATACACTATGAGATAGAAATCCATTATTTTGGCCAAAAAGCAACTTTGAAATTTTAATGGCTCATGCTGTGTATTTCAAAGTAGATACTCCAAACTACATGTACGCAAAATTATAAAAGGATATGACGACTTTTCATTGGGGTAATAAGAAACTTGAAAATGTATTTTAAGTAAACATAAATATACAACATTTAATCTACTTGGTTTATTATTAGCCTTGTTTACTAAAAAATTAAAAGAGTTTAAATAATAAGAGCTATTGTTGTGTTTCCGGTGCAGTCTCACGAAGTCTCGCTACTTTTGTCAAAGATTTTTTTACCTTTTTCTTTATCAGTTTTTGTACTTACAATTGCCTTCCTACTTTTGCTATTTCTGAGTGTAAGGACAGATACAAGATTTTTTATAATTTACAAGGTTTTCCATTTTAAAATTTAATATGTTTTGTCCTACACTGTATATCCTAAAAGATAAAAGCATTCTGATGAAAGATATGGATTCTACAGAATCTACCCAACAAAACAGTGTTTTTATTTATTTTATACGTTAAAAAATAAAAAAGTTGGGAAGATGTATCTCTATTACGCTTCTAAGAATAATTTAAAATTATTTTTCAGATTTGGATGGTCATATTTTCGAAACTAATTGAGATAGACACATCAAATGTAGTATTTTTTAAAGCATTTTAAAAGATTTTTTGGTGGTGATATAATATTTAGGTATTCCATTTAAAAAAATCATACCTATTGTCGTACCCTGTATATCATATGAGATAATAATCATCGGATTACTGATTAGAATACTACCGAATTAACCAAATAAGCTGACATTTTAGTTTATTTTGTACAATAAAAATAATAATGTTAAGTGGGGTGTAAATTTATAATAACATATAATAAGTTTTAGGTTTCCAAAAAGCATTTGTAATAACTTATAATATTTTTCCAGTAAAAGCACGTCATTTTAAGTTAGATTGGTAAGTTTCAGAATTTTGACCAAAAAATTAATTTCTATCCCATAGTGCGATGACCAGCTACATCAACCAGGCATATTATAAAAGAAATATGGCAAAGGCGGCCGCAAAGATAAGCATGCCTATTTATTTGCTTTAAACTTTTTGTTTATGAGCACCGAATTTACATTTTTAAACTGTTCCTTATATGTACAAATAAAAACGTGAACTATTTTAAAAATCTTTGATATCAATGTTATCATACCACGCTATAAATGAAAACTACATAATTTGATTTTTTTTTTATTATTTTTTAATTTAAACCTTTTTTATTTTTTAAATATAAATAAACAATTTTTAAAGTATATTTTGCAAAATCAAATATAAAATAGGACTTAACTAAAACAAAACGCACTTTAAAGTTTTAAATTAAACAAATATTTTTAAAACAAAAACGCCTGGTCTTGGGGCGGATGTAATTTTGACCAAGTTTGGAGCAGGTACTAAAAACACATGTAATTTCGACCAGAAGTAAAAGGGTGCGGGTAATCTTATACGCATTTTCGACCAAAGGATGCAGGTATTATTTAAGAATATGAAAGATAACTTCGGTCAACACGATTTCTGGGTCTGACTTTTACATATTAAATTTTAGTTTCTCCTACGCCAAAACTAAGGAAAATATATTTTTATGAAAGTTTGCTCTTGTAGAAATTTAAGCAATTTTTCATGATTTTGGCAAAAATCAATGATTTTTATAAAGGTGTAATTTTAATGATAAAGGTGGGAATAGAATTCTTAAGTGGATTTAAGTATAAGTGTGTATTAGTCTTAGTTTAATTCAAGGATTAATAAAAAGGACCAGAACTAACCATTTGTAAGTGTGCATTAGTCTTGAATTTAATTAGAAATAAAAAAAGGACTTGCTTACGAACTAACCATTCGTAATTTCCTAAAACTGTTTTAATTATCCTGTCGGGCGCCATACCGTAGTACCGGAAGGTAGGTATTCAATTTAATATCCCAGGTCGAAAATGTACATGTCCTTATCTGGCCCTTTTTCTTGGGCAGGTAGACGAAGGGATTCTGGTCGAAAATACGCCCGCCGTGGTCTTGACACTTTTCATTTTATCCAAAACTGTGTCAAAGTCAACATCAGAGAGCATAATCTGACTCGATGCTTATTAGGGCTAAATCGTTTAGCCTCTGTTCGCCAATAGTGGTTCCTTTGTTATGACTTTATTTTGCGTAAACGACTAAATGATCTTTCAGCGCCAGCGCCAGCGCTATTAGTTTTATATAATTTTATTACATTTGAAAATTGAAGTACTTGCTGAAGCCCTCCAGAAAAAATGTATAGGTGTGCCACTGATTAAAGGGGCGCTAAAATAGAAAGGGGCAGGGGCTCCCCAGCACGCTACGCTACTGGCAGAGCTGCAGTTGACCGAAGGAACTCTATTTTTCTTCGGGCGTAACGAAAGCACATTATGTGATGGTGGAGGGGAGGAAAACCATCTGAATGTTTTAAAAAGTGTCCGTCGTCAATTTTTATGTTAAACGGTTTTATTGTACTGAAAGCTAAAAATAATTCGATAAGTCCTAGCTACCAGATCGCACCAATCTGCTCATCAATCTGTGATATTGATCAGACAAATTATAAAACTGTTGGGCGTAGCGTATCCAGAGTAAATAATATAGTAGAAATTTTAGGTGCCCAACGATTTTATTATTTGTCTGATTAATACCCCAGAATGATGAGAAGATTGGTGGGATCTGGTAGCTAGAACCGAATTATATTTTTAGCTTTTGGTATCAATAAAACCGTAAGGTTAAAAGTAAGCCCTTAATTTCCATTTTACCGCAAGTCAGTGGCGGCTATTCAGGTGTAGTAAGTGAAGTGCCACTTCACCAAAAATAAATAATAAAACATAAAAAACATATAACTATTATTCAATTTATTTTTCTCATTTCTATTCCTGGCGCGAGTCGCTTTCCTCCTCTTTCGGCAACGCGACAAGTGTATTGCAAATATAAAACGGACCGAAGTATACACCTCGCGCAGGGTTTTGTTTACGATGACGCTCCGTGCCATGACAACGCTATACTTGCCGGCGGCCAGAATCGCGGGTGGAAGTATCAGGTGTATTGCTTGGTAAATCGCTAGCCTTAAAAAGATAGTATAGGTTTTGGTCGTTTCGTTGGTTTTCACGTATTATTTCGATTGTTTCCGTTTGAGTATTATTAGCGACAGTGATTTTTCACAGGAAGAAATTAAAGGACAGTACAGAGCACTTCTCTATGAAATATTAGATCATATTTTGATGGAAATGGAAGTAAGATTCGAAGATTGTTACAAACTACAATTTCTTTGTCTTGCTGATACTGCAAAGTTTGGCCAGTATAACCAAACTTTTTCCCACTGATTCTTTTCAAAATTTATTGGAGATATATGCCGAATCATTTCCAAAAATTAGCGGCTCAAAAATAAACTTGACCTAATATTTGCTGATGAAAGTTATAGAAATATTTCATTGCAGCAGTTAGTGAAACAAGTTGGCGCAAATAAAGACATTTTTACCGAGGCGTATAAACTTTTTTCGCTAATTTTAACGATATCGTCGACAAGCGTGTCAGTGGAACGGAGTTTTTCTTGTCTTAAGCGTTTAAAAACTTTCTTAAGAAACACTATATCCCAAGATAGACTTTTATCTTTGGCCAATATTTCAATTCAAAAGGAGCTTCTACAGGAACTGATAAACCATTTTATGAATATATAATTGATAAATTTGCTGCATTAAAAGATAGAAGGATTGCTTTGGTGTATACAATTTAGGTAAGTTTAGATATTAAGACTTTTTATTTAGACTTTTGATAGTTGAGTATTTTCAATTTTGCTAAAATGGGTGAATGCGCTTTTTTTTCTCTTCCTGCACTACACCTGTTTTTAGACCCGCGAGCCGCCACTGCCGCAAGTAGGAAACAACTTGTATTTTTTTTTTTTTTTATCTTTGGACAATCCAGGAAGGCTGAAAGCCTAAATACTAACGTACCGTGGGTGTTTTAAGCGAGGGTAAGAGGAAGTTTCTTAACACGGAACTTAAAAACTTGAAGATTTGGGGGAAGGAAAGACCTCCGCTGGCAGCAGGTTCCACAGTCTAGAAACTCTAGGGATATAAGAACGAACGAAATGGGAAGTTCGGGGCCTGTCCAATTGAACTGTATGGGGATGCATACGCGCGGCACCACGAGTTTCTCTGTTGGGAATTGCAAGAGGAGGGGACTATACTGGACAATTCGTCGGAGCAGAAGCCGTAAAAGTACCTATAGAAGAGCGATAGATCTCTCACAGCTTGACGATGGTAATTAATGTGATAAAACAACCCCTAATCAAAAAAAAACTTGTAAAGTTTCGTCGAAGAAAAGATGCAATTTATATTCATCCTTATGCATTTTTAGAACCATAAGTTTTAATCAATGTCAAATGCATCCTGATTGTTGTTTTTCAAGGATGTATTTGCTAATAAATGACGCGCCAAAAGTCCGTTGAAAATGATTTAATTTTAATTCTTAAAAATCCTGTTGTTATTTGGAAATAATTCTCATTAAAATGTGTTAAAATGTGGTAATCTTTAATTATACTGAAAAATCATTCAGTAAATTGTTTGTGCTAAGTATCGTACTTGGGAAATTTTGAATTTTGTTCTCTTAAGTCAAGGGTCTTACACTGAATCTGCTAAGATGTCGGGTTTTTCATTTCTATAAAAAGATAATAATAGTGAATCTTTATAAGGTATGACGTAAGTGATGTTTTTAATAATAAAATGTCGATATTTGTTTTATTTAATATACTTTTAAACCACAAACTACGTCAAAAAATATACAAATTGCAATTTTTTTATAATAATTTGGTTAAATATACCGATTATTATTTTTACAGGGTTGTGATATAGAGTGTTTACCCAAAAACAAACAAAAGAAACGAAAAACCATATAACATTTTTTGCCGGCGTTGTACATTTAATTTACTGGCATTGCCAACACTCTTTAATGGCAAGGCATTGGCAAAAAGGTATCAAAAAGACGCGAAAGTGGGCAATTGGCCGTTATTAGGCCACGTGTTGCAGATAAAGTGATGGCATCCGTCATTAATAAGTTATTCGGAAAAAATGCGTTTAAGATGATGGCATATATCATTAATAAGTTATTGGCAAAAAGATAACAAAAAGACACGAAAGTGGGCAAATGCAGATACTCCCAAGCAGCAAGCTGACGTCTTATTGACGAAAATTGTCGTATATACTTTTTTTAAGACTAAAATGATGCGATATTTTATTTGAAAATTAAAATTGGAAAAACTCCTTACTGCATGCAATTTCCTTGCAATGCAAAGTACCATCTCTCGGAACACTGTCCAACTTGGGGATGCAGATTTTTACACTAGCCGAAGATATTTCTTTCAAAGCTAAGTGAGATCACCTACCGCAGACCGCCCTCGAATTATTTTTGTCTAATGGGTACGGTTTAGACGATAAAAAGCGAAGATATTGCAGAAACGTAGTAGTTTCTTGTCCATTACGCCATCTATTGGTATGACAAAAACTATTAAATATATATAATATTTTTATTAACACGTCTTTAAAACTTTTAATAAAGTTTTAAACAAAATGTTTACAGCTCTTAACAGTCTACTTGAATATCTTGCCTTCCCGACTAGCCATCACCAATTAATCACACAACACACACTTATTAGGTAATGAATACATTTAATTATGTCTATTAAAAAACTCTTTTCTTTAAAAATAAACTAAAAAGCTAGAAAACCACGTAGAAAACAAATGCACAAAGCGGTCACATTCGGTCGAAATTAACGTAGCTAATTTTACCATCATTTTATTTTTATTCGCTCCAAAATACATAATAAACATTTTGTTTGACTTAATTTTTATTTGCATGATTTTTAACAATAAAATGTTATGAAAAGGCCATTTCTTTTAAATTGTGTAAAAAAACGTCGTTAAAATAATGTTGTTTAGCTGCCATTATAAATAAAACAGATCAAAAAATTGCTTTAATGTTAGTTAAATACCAATGTTAATAATATGGTTTAAAAAGTATAAATATGCGTTGAAGGTTTGCCTTCAAAAATCCAATATTTATTTGCCTGCAACAAAAACGTGCTTTATTTAATCAGGATTGGTATGCCGCCATTTTTGTATGCTTGCCGGCAATTCGCCTGCATGTAAATTTTATTGGCAATTAAGTGTTTATTTAGGGTTAACTTTTTAATGCGTATAAAATGTTGGCATAATATTGCCACCAATTGCCAATGTTTTACCATCAATGCCAATATGAAAAATGTACATTGCCGGCAAATAGTGTTTGCTGGGAACTTTATGGAAATATTTGTTTTGTTACAAAAAATATGAATTTTTGTACCGCATTTTTGTTGTTTAAGGTGATATTTCTTGATGGTTTTGGAAAATACTAGCCTGGGAGTTTTTTTATCCAAAGGTACAACCATGTACCTGCACCAAATATACGCCAAATGTTATTGCCCTTAAGAGGAACACTTTGGTAAAGAAAATTTATATTTTAGAAAGAGTTATTTTTTGGTTAGTTGCGATCGATTTTTCGAAAATTACGCTTTGGATTGAATATTATATCACCACCAAAAAATCTTTTAAAATGATTTTAAAAATACTACATTTGATGTGTCTATCTCAATTAGTTTCGGAAATATGACAATCCAAATCTGAAAAATAATTTTAAATTATTAGCGTAATAGAGATACATCTTCCCAACTTTTTTATTTTTTAACGTATAAAATAAATAAAAAACACTGTTTTGTTGAGTAGATTCTGTAGAATCCATATCTTTCATCCGAATGCTTTTATCTTTTAGGATATACAGTGTAGGACAAAACATATTCAATTTTAAAATGGAAAACCTTGTAAATTATAAAAAATCTTGTATCTGTCCTTACACTCAGAAGTAGCAAAAGGAGGAAGGCAATTGTAAGTACAAAAACTGATAAAAAAAAATCTTTGACAAAAGTAGCGAGACTTCGCGAGACTGCATCGGAAACACAACAATAGCTCTTATTATTTAAACTCTTTTACTTGTTTTAGTAAACAAGGCTAATAATAAACTAAGTAGATTAAATGTTGTATATTTATGTTTACTTAAAAACTTTTTCAAGTTTCTTATTACCTTAATAGAAGTCGTCATATCCTTTTATAATTTTGCGTACATGTAGTTTGGATTATCTACTTTGAAATACACAGCATGAGCCATTAAAATTTTAAAGCTGCTTTTGGCCAAAATAATGGATTTCTATCCCATAGTGTATCGGCGCGTCGCTGTAAAGGATAGCGGCGCCTTTGTATAAAATAGTCCGAATGCAGGCGGCCTTTTTTATGTGTTTTTGTATTATTTTCAAAGGGTACCGAATTTGCGCTTTTAAAATTTTATTAGGTTTCCAAACAAGAAGTTCCTAAACCGGCATAAACCCTTTCAACATCTCATATTCCCCGAAAAACCATTCGACAATGCGAAATTGTGTCTCCACCTCGACCTCAACACATAATACGCACCTGGAGGCATAACCAGACGGTCCGTGTAACCCGGCGTCTACGCCAACAACTTTCTCCGCTGATGGTATTCTTCACGTGGTGGTCGCCTCCGGTATCAGCAAGACTTCGCACCCAGACGGTCTTGGTCGACGGTAGTGATCGCTTCTGCCTACAGCATCCGGTTCGCTGTAAGGAGGAACGGGTCGTGTCCATCTCAGTGCTGAAGTGATTTTTTTAAACTGTGGGGTGTCGTCGTTTAGCTTGGTTTTAAGTGTGACAAAAATGGGGGTTCGAGAAAATTTACGGTGAGTCTTAACACAAAAATCCAACCATTTTAAATCTTTAATTTTAATTTTGCAAAATATATTCTGGAAAGAAAATTTTGGGTTTTAATAATGATTTGGTATTCGAAAATTTGCCAAACTGCTAAAAATAATACCGTTAAAAAATATGAATTTTATACAGAACTTTTTGGTAGCCCTGTATATAGTATATACCAGGTGTCCACGAAATTACTAGCAAGCCTGTCATTTTCTTAAGAAGTGTTACATGATTTAAAAATTTTGATTGGATGTATAGTTAGATAGGATTCCTGTTTCTGGTGGTTCAGATTTTATGTGACTTTGCTATTTTAAATGGAACACCCTATATATTTTTCTAAAAATCAATTTTACAGGCAATTCTAAGAAAATACATGTACACATATAATACCTATCTTAATTCGTTTTTGAGAAAATGGCGTTCCAAAATGTCACCTTAACTGCCATATTTATCGTTTTGTTAAAAAACAAACGGTGGTAGCAAAAGGCTAATGCGATTTTTTTACACATAATTAATGAACTAGATCTGATCACCATAAAAACACAATTTCCGGTTTTACCGGAAGTTCCACAGAAATTGACTTTCGGCATCAATATACTTCAATAATTCAAATGAAAACCATTACCTTAAGCCTGAAATTTTTACTTAACACTCATTTCTCAATATTTTTTGTTAATTATATTCTATTTCTAACCCTAATAGTTTTTAAGATATTATTAGTAAAACGTTAGGCTGCCTTGGAAATAACGACGAAAATATATTTTTTTCTACTTTTTACTGTTAATAACTTAAAAACTATTGGGTTTAGAGATAGGTATACCATGTGGTACATGTATTCTCTTGGAATTGTCTATAAAATTGATTTTTAGAAAAATATATAAGGTGTTTCATTTAAAATAAAAAAAAACTAAAGAGCACTTCCGGTTAAACCGCGATCAGACGAAAAAAATTAGTTGAATTTTACAAAAAGACATTTTTTTTTTAAAACTAAAATTATATATAGATACTTTAAGAAAGTACTAAATTGTACCAAAAAAAATCGACTAGAAGGCCATGACTTGGTATTTACACATATCTTTTAATTTTAAATAACTTTTCATTCTAACATTTTGCTAATTTTTTTATGAGGGTTCTTAACTCCAAAGCAGTTTTCATTTTTTTACTTACCCTGTATACTCCTTAGATTTTTAACAATCCTTTAACCAAAATTACTACCTATATATAATAATTAATATATAGTATGGGATCATGTTTCAACTTTTAAAAATTAAAAATTTTCTGAGAAATTGAAAATTTAAAAGTTCTATTTTCCATTTGTTGCACACTTTATGTACCACACTGTATAAATATACATTTACAGGAATCTTCTAAATACCATTCTTTATAATTTTGTTTTGTTGGTTTTGGTAGGATCTAAACATGTTTTGTGTTTTAAAAATAGTTATTTAAATTTCAAATTTATAACATAATTATTAAATGTTATGTGTGATAGACCAGGAATGTATGGTAAAAATTAATTTAAAAATTGATTTATTTTGATATGGCTTAACGTTGGTTTTTAAATTTAAGAAGGTAACTGTTTATAAAATTAAGGGGTAATTATTGTTAACTAAAACATTTAGCAAAACTAATTTTTCTTCAGTTAAAATTTAATTCAGATGTAATTATAATTTGGGTTAAATATAGTTATACAGGGTGGCCCACCATATTCCACACGGTCTGTAGCTGGATAACCATGGGGTTTTTAAAAATAGTAAATACTGGAACATATACAGGTCGAATAAGACCACAGTATAAAATTATTTTAGTCTATACAGGGTGTCTCAAAAAAGTGTGACGTATCAAAGTTATATTTTTTAAATGGAACACCCTATATTTTATGATGGTTTTAGATTCTACTTTAAAAAATAACTCGAAGTTTGTTTATAGTACTAAGTATCTAATTTTATTCGTTTTTGTGATATTTGATTTTTTTGAAAAATGCAGTGGTAAAATTAAATTGATTTTACTTTTAACACTTTAAACTTTAATAATGTGTAACAAGATTTAAAAAAGTCTGCCATATCATACGTAGGTCAAATCAAGATCAAATATTGTACAGGGTGATCAAAAAATAATTTCAATTTTTCAGAAATTCAAATAGCCATATCTCTCTTATTTTAAATGGAACACCCTGTATTATTTTACGTTACATGATGACAAATAAAATACTTTTCAAATGGTGTATAGGTTGCCTATACCTATCTTTTGTGCTTTTTAGTAAAATCTGTTTTTACAAATTTTTAGTCCAAATGTTTATTTAAATTAAAGTTGGCTGTGACATAGCAGCCATTAATATTTTTCTTAAGAAAATAACAACGACCATTTATTGATTACTAGTGTTTTAGTCAGTTTAAAAGAAATTTCAATGAATTTAAATAAAAACCCTTCTTCTTCAACAACAAGATGATAATTATAATACTGGTAGGATGTGAAAAAAATGGTTTACTTTAGTCTAGAGTTAATCCTGAAAAATATTCCAGGAGAAACCATCTGATAACCTTAATAGTTGCTTTAAAAATTTGACACAGTGATTATGGATAATGGAAGAAACGAGTTATAGGTCACAGAATGTCGTCATAACTGACCAGAGGCGTTATTAGGATTGTTTAAAAACACAAGTTTTATCATTACCACATTCAGCTGAAATAGGTGTTATTGGAAGTAGCATTATAAACAACTAATGATTTTTTTTATGTGAATTTTAAAAATAGTGTGCAGATAATACAAAATCTTTTAATTTTGTGCTTTTTTCCAACAAATTTACATTTTGCAATAACGGCTTAGTAAATAGACATAGCTATATCACAGCCTACTTACATTTAAATAGACATTTGGAATAAAAATATGTTAAAACGGAATTTACTTAAAATGTATAAAAGATAGGTATAGGCAACCTATACACCATTTGAAAGAGCATTTGGTTTGTCATCATGTGGTGTAAAAAACTACAGGGTGTTCCATCTTAAAATAAGAAGAGATATTGCTATTTGACTTTCTAAAAATTGAAATTATTTTTGATCACCCTGTATGATCTATGATCTCGATATGACCTACGTATGATAAGGCAGACTTTTCCTTATCTTGTAACAAATTTTAAAGTTTAAGGAGTTTATATTGTTAAAATAAAACTAATTTAATTGCACCCCTGCATTTTGAAAAAAAAACAAATATCACAAAAACGAATAAAATTAGATACTTGGTACTATTAACAAACATAAATTATTTTTTTATGTAGAATCTAAAACCGTCATAAAATATAGGGTGTTCCATTTAAAAAATATAACTTTGATACGTCACACTTTTTTGAGACATCCTGTATAGAGTAAAATAATTTTATACTGTGGCCTTATCCGACCTGTATATGTTCCAGTATTTACTTTTTTAAAAACCCCATGGTTATCCAGCTACAGACCGTGTCGAATATGGTGAGCCACCCTGTATGTATTTGGCCAAACTTTAATTATATTATAAGTTTAGGTAGGTTTTCAATAATGTTTTGGAATTATTTAATCTAACTTTCTAATGAATTGTGAGAATACCTTAAGGTAGTAGGTAGAAGATATATTCATAAGTTTATTGTACTTTAACCTATTTAGGCATAACAACAATACCTATGATACTTATTGGAGTATTTATTATATTAGGTATAGAATTATTTACACAGGAAATTTTATACAGGTATACTACACGAAATTTTCTTTAGGTATAAAAAATTCAAATGTAGTTTTCTTTTTAACACTTACACACGTGTGAACGTGATTTTTTCAATTTAATCAACTTTTCTTACGTAGAATGTAATAAAAACACAAATTTTACTTTGTTATTTTGTCACATATTTTATATTGCTTTTTGCGTTACTGCAGTTTCGACATACTATGTCATTTTCAAACGACTTTTTAAAAGTGAATGAATTACAAAAAAGTGCATAAATTTATACCTTATACCGTAAATTTAACATCTGGTTTATCCTTTACAATTGTTAGGTCCTATCTCTATTGTTACAAGTATACCGCTATAATAAACTTTTTACAATTAGTCGAAAATATTAAATAATTGGGAATTTTTATGTCTGTTTGCAGATTAAGAAGATTTACATTATTGTTTTTATTGTGTTTATAAATTTCTGTGTTCTCTAATATATCTAATTTTTTACTTTTTTGTTCTAAGTGTAAAATTTTTATACTATCTATATTAGGGAAAGAATGACCAGAGTCTAGAAAATGGTTTAAAAATTTGAATTTCTTTTGCCAAATCTAAATGATGCGTAGTGTTCTTTAAATCGTTTTTCGAAGCTTCGGCCTGTTTGTCCTATGTAGCAACTATTGCACCCTGAACATTCTAGCTTATAAACTCCAGATTTTTATGTTTATTAACTCTTGTCTTTTACGTTAAAAAGGTGGTTGGATAATTTTTGCGATGGTTTAAATGCTATTTTCATATTATTTTTACTTAAAATATTTGCTATTTTGTCAGATATAGGTCCAAAATATGTAAGGGTTGTGTATTTTTGTCCGAGTGGGATGCTTTTATTTTTGGGTATATTTTACTTATGGTATTTAATTTCTGTTTTTTGTTAATTAGGTTATTAATGTGTTTAATTTTGTAGCCGTTATTTATGGCAATCGATCTGATGGTATTTAGTTCTTTGTTTAATTTGTCTTGTTCTAGTGGGATGGCAAAGGCTCGGTGAACCATAGATCTATATGCTGAAAATTTGTGGCTATTTGGGTGATTAGAGTTACTAGGAATGGTTGTATCTGAAAATGTGGGTTTTCTATAAATATCAAATTTCAATTTATTATCAAATTTTGTTATGCTTATATCTAAGAAATTAATACAGTTATTTTCTTCTTTTTCTAAAAATGTATTGTCACAAAGTAACGGACTACTCAATAGATTCTACAACTTTTCTTATTTTTATGAAAGCCAATAAGTCGATATATATTTTTTTTAAATATTTTTTTACTTCAAAATGTTCTTAAAATAATTACCTAAAAACAAACTTAAATTTATGCAATTCGTTCTGGACAAAAATTGTACAGAATATTATTTTTAATTTTATATTTTAATGTACGATTGAGTTTAATAAATATGATTATGTTGCAAAAATCATAAAAATGTATCTTTTTGATCACGAATTAACCATAGACTCTCTTAAAGATCTGGCCACACATAACCACAACGAGCCCGCAGCCGATGCGTCCCGTGTGGTGAAATGTAGGGAGATGCGGTGCAAAAAGTTTTATATTTAATAAAATTGCAGAAATATGAGTCTCTTATACTACGCTTAAAAATTAATAAAAACACCCGATCGTAAAATAAACCTTGAAAAATAAGGTAACACAGTTTTAGCTATATTACATTTAATGTTTGGATAAAAAGAAACAGAGATAAGTGGGAAAATCTATTATATTCAAACAAGAAGATTTACATGCATAAAATAATAGACTTAGATCAACAAAAATGCTTTTTATAGTTTTGAGGGCATTAAAAGTGCTTTTGAATTTGGCTCTATTAATTTGCCCCACCTTCCTCTATTATTGTGAATCCAGGCTCGATGCGGCCTTGGTGTGGTTATGTGTGGTCAGACCTTACATCGAAAATTTCAGTGCGTCGGAGTTGCAGATCGTTTTTAATCTTTAATCTTCGTCTTTACCTGACCGTTTTTAATCAATCATCAATTTTAGGCGAAGAACCAATTTTAAAACGGTATTTACCAATCGGTTATGTTGACGTTTAAACAATGGATTATACGTCAAAGTTGTCACCAATTATTACCGCGGTTATAATAATTGGTTGCACGCCTAAAATTGATGAAGGTCAGAACTGTGTAACAAACATTCATTTTGTGAACCGTCTTTATAGACCTTCACCCCCTTACCTACCTTTAAATTACTGGTCGAACTGCATACAAAATACATGTATCAAATTTTATTGAAACACTTATTCGGAGGCTTTCAGGTTAGTTCTGGTTAGTTCAATAAAAACTTTAAGAACTGTTTTATTACTTATTCGATATGTGCATTTAACTCACCCTCCGAGGCAATTTCCAATAATTATTTTATTGCCTTTAAGTACTTCAGGAAATCCCGATTTGACCTGATATTTGTTTTTCCAAAATATAATTCTTTTTTATATCTATTTACCTGACAAAATTGGGTTCTGCAGTTCCGATGTCAGCGAAGGTTCTTGCTCAGTTGCAAATGCGTTTAAGAAAATCTTTAAAACATTTACATCTTGAAACATATTGCGGTAATAGTTTATTAATTAAAAGTGATGATTTTTAAAGTACGGGATCCGAATAGGAGGCGACCTTCACTCATCTGTTTACCGGAGAAAAACTGTTTTATATTAAAGATAGTATTTAAACAAAGGTATCGCCATAGGGTTGCCTAAAAAAATTGGGTCAAAGCCATATTTAATTTAAAAAAATAACCTCAAAATTTTTAACCCAACTTGTATAATAGCAACCCCTATATTTTAAATACGCACCTATGCTAGTTATTAAAATATAATACAGGGTATAATTCCTTAGCTTATTTTAGAAAGAAAAGTTTTATAAACATATGTCCTATACAGAGTGTTTAAATTAAATATATATATATATATATATATATATATATATATATATATATATATATATATATATATATATATATATATATATATATATATATATATATTAATATCCTAACTGTTCTTTACCCACTTTTGATTTAATTTAAGTGAAAAAAATTACCTAATTGTATATTTTTAGACCATAAAGAAGCATTGTGGGATCTTTTTTTTAAATTAGGTTTTATAATTTTTAATTAGCAATTAAGCAACAAAAATAATCAATTTTTATTTATATAAGGTTTATATCCAGTATAACGGTTTGTACTAAAACAGGTGTTTTCGAATTTTTTTTTTAATATAACACCCTGTATCTCAAAAGTTAAGAAGTTTAGGACATAAGTTCATATGTACTGTTCTTTGTAAAATAAGCTAAGGAATCATACCCTGTATTTTTATCCATCAATTAAATTTCACTCTGTATTTTTAAATAATAATACAGAATGTACCAAATTTTTTTAAAGTTTAAAATTCAAAAATTTACCTTAGCTTTATTTATTAAATCGAAGAACCAAAATGTACTAATTTATAAGTACGGTCATGTACATTAAAAAGATGAAAATTGACAATATACACATACCCTAAACATTTTAAAACTTACTTTTTGTTTAATTAATCATAGCCTTTACCCAAGGTAAGTGTATATTTATAAGGTTGCGACATCTCCTCAACTTTTAGGCGGTTCGAGGTCGGGGACCGAAGGAAGGGCACTCCACGGAGAAAAGTTGGCAAGACTGCGTAAAATCAAAGCTGATGATCAATCCAGTGGCGTTTAGAATTTGCGCATTTGCATTGTTTTGGAAGTGATATTTGTTGAAAGATGTAATTCCAAATGTTTTTTATTTAAAGTAAAAGAATTTACAACTTATTAATAATTAAAAACTGTTGTGTAAACGGTTGTTCTAATAATACAATAAACTATATATCTCCGGCATTGAACAACGATGACGAAAAATGGGAGATGTGACGTCATAACACGTCAAAGCAATATGGCCGAATGTCGTGACCTTATATAGACCGACTTTGGCCTTGACCTAAATTTTTTAGGCAACCCTAAGCAATACTTTTGTTTAAATACTATCTATAAATTAAAACAGTTTTTATCCGGTAAACAAATGGATGAAGGTCGGTTCCTATTCGGATCTTAGACTATTATATTTTCTCTAGAATTTTCATAAATGTGTAACAACTCTTAATTACGTCTTTATTTTTGTCTTTAACTCATTTATTAAACCTGCTCACGCATTTTCAGCAAACTATTCTAAATCTACACACGTATTTTTTTCGTAAGCAATTTACCACAAAATGAGATATGGTAATAACTAATAACTGGCGTATAACGCTTGTCGTGTTTATTAGATTATACACAATTTATTACCCGGTTTTACAAATAAATAACTAAGTTGCTTAAATAATAAAAAAGTTAAAAAACAGCGAAAAGATAATAAAGCAAAGAGTTACTGGCAAATGTACAACTTAATTTTGTCTCAAATTTATTTATTACATTGAGGTAATTACAATTGTATACTAACATCATAAAACAAATTTTTGGCACAAAAAATAAATAAATATAGTTTAAAGAAACTAAACAAACATGCTTTTTAAAGCCCATTAAAAATGCAAGTTTATCATCAATTTTAGGCGTTCAACCAATTATAATCGCGATAATAATTGGTGACAACTTTGACATATAATACATTGTTTAAACGTCAACATATACCGTTTTATAATTGGTTCTTCGCCTAAAATTGATGTATGTTGGAGCTCAAAAACTCTCTATTTGATTTTTTCAAAATAGTTTTCACCACATTGCATACACTTTTCCATTCTAACCAACCAGTCACTGAAAATAGCTTTCCACTTTTCATTTGAAATTTCAGCGCATATTTTATCCCAGGCCTCCAGTAGCGCGTCTTTAGTTTTAAACTTTGGTCCTTTTAGTTGGTTCTTGACAAAGGAAACAAACCCAAAGTCACACGGCGCCAAGTCGGGGCTATAAGGCGGATGTTCCAAAAGTCTGAAGCCTGCATCTGTCAAAAATTGACTGGTAAGTTCAGCTCGATGAGGTGGGGCATTGTCATGATGAACGTACTAGCTAGCGAGTTGCGAGTTTGGGCGAATCACTCTTAACTTTTCTATAACTTTTTGAAAGGCATACTGTAGTGTACCAGAGAGCATTTACGGTCTTCTGTTCTCGAAGCACAACACGTTCAATTATTCCTCTTAAACCAAAGAAAACAACTATCATTATTTTTTTTACAGATCTTGATTTGCGAACTTCGGTCGGCGTTTCTTCACCTTCGAGAACCCATATCTTATTCTGTTGTTTAGTTCGAACGTCGTAATAATAAAAAAGTTTCATCTCCCTTGACGATCGACACTATGTCTTTAGATTTACCCTCCTGGAATTTGGACATCATTTTTTACACCAATTCACTCTTTGTGTCTGCTGCTCGGGAGTTAACTTGTGTGGAACCCAAAGAGTACAAATTTTTCTAAAACCCAAGTGCTCATGTATGATCGTGTGTAATGTTGCTAAACTAATATTCAATGTCTTTTCTAACTGTCGATAGGTAATTCGTCGGTTTGTTTCTATAGCTTTTGGACGGCAGATATGTTTTCTGGGGTAACTACTTCACACGGTCGACCAGAGCGTGAGGCGTCTTCAAGCGAAAACGAGCTCCGCTGAAATTGTTTGTATCATCTGTATATGATCGCACAAGATGGACAGTCATCACCAAGTATAGGCTTCATTTCTTCTAAACACTGTTCTTGAGATAACCCACGTGAAAAGTTGTATTTCAAAATTGCACGGCACTCGATAGTCGTCTACGACGCCATTGCGCTAAAATCGCTGGACACGAACTGGCGTAAAACTGATAGTTTACTAATAACTATGTAGGACTACGACATTTCATGACATGTACAAACAAAAAACATCAATGTTACTTTCCTGCGCCGTTTAGTTACAAAGTATCTCAAAACTTACTGAACACCCTACGTATCTACAAGTTTCCTACCTACACTTTTTTTATTCCGAATATTAACTGAGTTACAGAGGAAAACAAACTTTTGGAAAAAATGGTTTTTACAAAATATTTGGTAAGTCATGATTTTACTGGACGTAAGAAAAGTAGTTTAAACTTAGCTCTAAAAACTACAATTCTTGTCCCATATACCTATCTCTGTAGCTGCAGAGGTTTCTGAGATCTTTGTACTAAACAGTAAAAAATTCATCATGTATGTACCATCTAAATAAACTAGTAAGCTTCTCTATGCTTTCTGCACAAAAAAGTAAACTTAGTAAGAATCGGTCTTGGCAACCGTTTTTAAGATATTCACGATTTAGTTGTTCAGCGCACCCGAAAGTGCCTTCAATAACATCGTAGTAGCCATAATTACAACTGCTCAGATATAAATAGCTGATATCTAAAAACTCCTGGATACTGAGTTTTATTAACATATTTACAAGGTATCAGAAATTATCGAAATGAATAAAAATAAAAAAATAATATTTTCATTTAACACCCCGTATCTTCCTTATCATTAACTTTTAGATATAGGTATGTTTGTTTAAATCCTAATATGTATTTTTGCATAAGAAATCAGTGGTTTTTCTGTGTACCATTAATTAGCGGACACTTATCTGTATCATATGTATATAGAAACACTAAAAACTGAAAACTATACGATTAAACACTATCAAAATCCCTAAAATAAACCGAGTCCGAACCAATAATACGTGAAGTATCTATAAACTAACCAAAAACATTCACAACTGGAAATCCTTGCAAAATATACAATCAAAACGAAAATGGCAAATTTTCACTGTTTTTACCAAACAAAGCTTCGACAAGGCACGACTCTGTTATGAGCTGATAATGCTACCAACTTTGAACAGAACTGCCAACCGAAATCGTAATTCTCACACCTTCACGTCCCTGACAAAAGCTATCGCCGGTCTTACTTATGTCTAAACCCTTCTTATAAAGGAACTTGGCTGCAAAGTCGGTCTATATAAGGTCGCGACATTCGACCATATTGCTATGGCGTGTTTTGACGTCACATCTCCCATTTTTCGGCCATGTTGTTCAGTGCTGGAGATATACAGGTTATTGTATTAGTAGAACAACCGTTTACACAACAGTTTTTATTTATTATTAAGTTGTAATTCTTTTAGTTTAAATAAAAAACATTTGGTATTACATCTTTCAACAAATATCATTTCCAAAACAATGCAAAATGAAATGCTCAAATTCTAGACGCCACTGGATTGATCATCAGCTTTGATTTTACCCAGTCTTGTCAACTTTTCTCCGTGGAGTGCCCTTTCTTGCATCCTTGACCTCGAATCGCCTAAAAGTTGAGGATATGTCGCAACCTTATCAATATAAACTAACCTTGCTTGGCTGTAGATATCTCTTCCAACGGGCCTTCAACTAATATTGTATTGAGGCATCAAAGTATGTCGCCAACGCGTATAAAATTTAAAAAGTAATTTTTGTTGTACATAATTATAATATTTTGTAATGTGAAAAGCTTTGTAACATAATTTTATTATATTACCTCACTCATCTATAATTTAAAGCATTTACTACACATAAATCAAATTATTTAACTGCTTGGCGTGATGCACAAGGCATTTAGGCTCAATTATTTATTTATTTATTTATTTGTGCACTTAACAGATTTATTACATGAATGAATCCTATTACTAAGTACAAAAAGTAGAAAAAAAAACAGAAGGTTAAAAGTTATTAAACAATCAAAACAACAGAAAATCACAGTATATCTCTAATTCTAGCCTTAAATCTGTTATAACTATCACTAAATACATCTACACTATTTTGGATTTTATTATAGATTCTACATATATTGTACAATGGAGATCCTAACTGACTATTGTTATTGGCTACACTAGGCATATAAAAGTTACTGGATTTCTAGTATTGTAAATGGGGGTATTAAAAGTGAGATTTGTTAAAAATGTCGTATCATTAAAAAGTCCATTTACTGTCTTATGCAAAGTAGAGCATGCAAGATATCTGTCTGCGTTTTTCTAAGGATTCCAAATGATATCTGTCACAAAGGGAGGATGATGGTATAGTAAAATCATAAATGCCCACTTCTCTAAAGTAAATGTATCGGGTCATTTTATTTTGTATCCTTTCAAGAGAATATTTGTGACATTCATAATAAGGACACCAAATTATACTCGCGTATTCCAAAAATGCTTCTTACATAAGATGTATACAATTGTCTTAAACACTCAGAACTTCTAAAATCTCTTGTATTTCGCACAATAAAACCATACATCCTGCAAGCTCTACCCGCCACATCAGCAATATGTAAATTAAAGTTTAACTTTGAATCAAAAATTACACCCAGATCCTTTATTTGTGACACTCTAGATAGAGGAGAGCCCTGAACAGTGTATGGAAAAATTATTGGTGTTAATTTTCTTGTATATGTAAGAACCACACATTTTCTTATATTAAAATAAAGCTTATTGTCTAAGGACCAATCGGAAATGTTGTCTATATCTGCCTGTAGTTTATTGCAGTCTTCATAATTTTTATCTCATAATAGATTTTTAGGTCGTCAGCAAAAAGCAAGCAAGAGACATTTTTTACCACTGTAGTGACACTATTTATGTACAGAAGAAATAACAGAGGGCCAAGATTGGATCCCTGTGGTATGCCTGACGTCGGTTTAAATGTATTCGACTTGTAACCCTTTATAAACACATTGTGCTGGCGATTATGGAGATATGATTCTAAAAATTTAATTAAGTTAGGATGAAAACCAAATTCTTTATCCAATTTATCAATTAAGATCGTAAAGATACCTTGTCAAATGCTTTTTCAAAATCTGTATAGACAACATCTACCTGGCCACGTGTATTTAAAACATCCGAGACATACTGGGTTATTGCCATTAAATTGCTCACAGTCGACTTTTCCCTTATAAAACCATGTTGAAGAATTGCAATACCATGTTGGACCGACAAATATATATAATTAAAAATAACTGATTCGAACGCCTTGGCCGGTGTAGACAGCACTGCAATTGGACGGTAGCTACTTATATCCTGACTTATCACCTTTTTTGAATATTGGACATATCCTAGCTTTTTAATTAGAAATAAATAAAACAAGGTTGGATTTCACAAGTTTTGGATTCCATAGTCGTATCTTTACCTATACACAGACCTCTTGCATGCTTGTGTTTTAAATTTAGTGATTTTGACAGAAAAATCAGCAAATTTAAGTACAGATTGTTGCAATACACCCCTCATTCACCTGATTTAGCTTCCTCTGACTTCAATAAACTACTTAACATGAAAGTTGTAACAGCTTGAAATAATGTTTAAATTTATTCAAAAGTGATATACATATTTAACTTTTCGTGTGGTTTTAAGATAAATATCCATTTTAGGCGATTAACCGATTGTCTACGGTTTTAACCACGTTAATAATTGGTGACAACTTTGACGTATGAACTAGGTTACTGAACGCATTGGGGCGCATTCAGAATCGACGCCTGGTAAAGGCCCGGACATGCGCAATAAGCAAGACCTTATCAAAACTAAACATAAGGAACAAATTGGTTACAAGGTCACAAAATGGATAAAATTCACCCCAAATTTGTCGAATCTGAATGAGCCCTTGGTGAATACAGTTTTAAAATTGGTTAATCACCTAAAATTGATGCATGTGTCATCACTTTCAGCAAATATTACTGGATACTGCTTTGTTTATGACTTTGCTGCTAGTCAATTCGCCAGCTGCCTCCCTTCCAGTCATGCTTTCTAGCAGGGCGGTCATAAGGGAGGGGCCATGGGAGCCATGGCCCCTTTCATGCCACATCCTTTGTAACGGATTAATTTTTTGTACCTTAACACACCTCACTGCAAATATGGACATTTAATGAGGATATGCCTCCCCCTTGGAAAGTTGATATGACCGCCCCTGCTTTCTAGGGCTTTGTAGGTAAAAATCTGGATATTGAGCTTTATAGCTTCCAGAAATTCCTAACAAATGTATAATTCGAAGCTGTGATATGCATAACTTGTCAGCTGTCAAACCAAGAACTGCTACTGGTTTTGCGTATAACCTTCATTGTCAAAACTGACGCTTACCGCGACGCGCACATTCGTCTCCCGCCATTTGGGAAACACCTGGTGTTCATTACCAAACGGAAAAACACGAGGTTATAGAAATCTTTGCTCACAGCTTTTAGCTCCAGAAAACAGATGCCTTCAATTTAGCGTGAATCTTTTCTTGATCCCCGAGGCTAAAAAGGCCCGTACAGCTCCTGCAGCCGCCATACCCGGGACGGCTATGTAGCATTCTATGAAACGTCCGCACTACTTACTCGAAGATCGAAGAAAGAAATGCAGCAAATATTATTGTATGCAAGGTTAGTTTATATTTATAAGGTTGCGACATATCCTCAACTTTTAGGCGGTTCGAGGTCGGGGACGCAAGGAAGGGCACTCCACGGAGAAAAGTTGGCAAGACTGGGTAAAATCAAAGCTGATGATCAATTCAGTGGCGTCTAGAATTTGCGCTTTTCATTTTGCATTGTTTTGGAAGTGTTATTTGTTATAAGATGTAATTCCAAATGTTTTTTATTTAAAGTAAAAGAATTTCTAGATTTTTCAATTTTTATAATAAATTTTAGGTAAATTTCCCTAAAATAAATTAAATAATGTGTTAGTCAAGCGAATTTTATAATATAATTGAAGTTGGTTATAATGCGTTTAATTAATTTGTATTTAATTATGACCATTATTACAAAGACATTTATGAACAATAAATTTTAGTTTAATTATTTTTTCTTATCCTATATTTTAAATGACTTAAATGACACTTTATTTGATAAAATTTGAGTGCGAAAATGCCAATTTACAAAATATTACCATAAATAATTATTATATTTAAAACAAATACTAAAAGTAAAGAAAATACAATTTGTGATAGTAGAACACGGAACTCCAAAACATACGTTCAAGGTTTAAAGTTTCTTTGCATTTAGTTCACTTCTCCAATTTGAATTGACAAATTAACGCAAAGAATAAATTAAATTTTGATTTAAACTCATATAGGAATTGTAATGTTACTCGATATTACTATGCAAAAGATATAATCGATTTGTTGATATTTGCTATATATATATATATATATATATATATATATATATATATATATATATATATATATGCTATCCACCACGACTCTCTCCCCAGACCGGTTTCGCCTGCCTTACAGGAACTCATCAGTGAGGCTGTATCGGGTCGTGGTGAATAGCATAGAAAACAAGCGTCTACTTATTAGACAAGTTTCATTGTCTAGCGGTAGAGCGGTAGGATATTAAATCCTGCCGTTGATGCCCTACTGAAATCGCATTCAGTAAATACGAGCATCAATTGTAGCGGGGTGGCTATATATGTTATGAAGCACAAGGAAAAAATTCCCTACTGTCTTGGTGTATTATATAAAATTTTATATAATACACCAAGACAATAGAGAATTTTCCTTGATAGCTTATATATATATATATATATATAGATATATATATATATATATATATATATATATATATATATATATATATATATATATATATATATATACAGGAGTGGTCCACCATATTCGACACGGTCTGTAGCTGGATAACCATGGGGTTTTTAAAAAAGTAAATACTGGAACATATATAGGTCGGATAAGACCACAGTATAAAATTATTTTTAGTCTATACAGGGTGTCTCAAAAAAGTGTGACGTATCAAAGTTATATTATTTTAAATAGAACACCCTATATTTTATGACGGTTTTAGATTCTACTTTAAAAAATAACTTAAGTTTGTTTATAGTACTAAGTATCTAATTTTATTCGTTTTTGTAATATTTTATTTTTTGAAAAATGCAGAGGTAAAATTAAATTGATTTTACTTTAACACTTTAAACTTTAAAATGTTTAACAAGATTAGAAAAAGTCTGCATATCATACGTAGGTCAAATCAAGATCAAATATTGTACAGGGTGATCAAAAAATAATTTCAATTTTTCAGAAAATCAAATAGTTATATCTCTCCTATTTTAAATGGAAAACCCTGTATTTTTTACGTCACATGATGACAAATAAAATACTCTTTCAAATGGGGTATAGGTTGCCTATACCTATCTCTTGTGCTTTTTAGTAAAATCTGTTTTTACAAATGTTTAGTCCAAATGTTTATTTAAATTAAAGTTGGCTGTGACATAGCAGCCATTTATATTTTTCTTAAGAAAATAACAACGACCATTTATTGATTACTAGTGGTTTAGTCAGTTTAAAAGAAATTTCAATGATTTTAAATAAAAACCCTTCTTCTACAACAACAAGATGATATAATACTTGTAGGATGTAAAAAAATGGTTTACTTTAGTCTAGAGTTAATTATGAAAAATATTTGCTTTAAAAAATTTGACACAGTAATTATGGATAATGGAAGAAACGAGTTATAGGTCACAGAATGCCGTCATAACTGACCAGAGGAGTTATTAGGATTGTTTAAAAATACAAGTTTTATCATTACCACATTCAGCTGAAATAAGTGTTATTGGAAGTAGCATTATAAGCAACTAATGAATTTTTTTCTGTGAATTTTAAAAATAGTTGCAGATAATACAAAATCTTTTAATGTTGTGCTTTTTTCCAACAAATTTACATTTTGCAATAACTAATCGGCTTGACCGATTCTCATAAAATTTTGTTTTAAAATACCCTGTATAGATAATAATAATTTATTTTTAATGGTTTATAAGGACTAGTTATTACTTGGTTAAAATTAGGTTTGAAAAAATTATAAAATTCGACAAATACTGCCAAAACAGCATATCAAATATGTTTAATTTTTCTCTTTATTCCTAAACTTTAGTTTTACAATAAAACATGTTTAAAATTTATGTTGTTTTAATTTGGACAAAAGTATCAAGTTTAATGACTATTAATGATCTACTACTACTTATTTTCGTTCTTAAATACCATAATTGTCTGCGATTTCATAATTTTAAAAGCTAGCAACAGGCAATCAAGTAGGTAACCCCTTTATTTTCCTAATAATTATTTTCAATATATTCGGCTATGCAATAGTATATTACATTACAAGGGTGGAAAATGACTTATTTCAGCCGAGTGCGACAAACCCACGCGTGTAAGAAAGTGATTTTCACACAAGTAATGTACACTATTTTTCCTACGACCACAAGTTATTCACCAAAAAAACAATAAAAGTTGTTTGTCTTCACGGAAAAATAAGCAAACAATTGAAAACTTTGCATCACTAGGGTGATATATACTTTTCCTTACTGCGATATATTATACTGTTTAACAATATTTTTATATCAAAAATCACCTACCTAGTGGCTTTTTATCATTTAAGAATTAAAAAGGTCCTCATTAAAAAATATTGCATGGCTTTTTCAATGTAAATCCCATTAACAGCCTGATAACTCCAAATTTATTTTAAATAACAATGACAGCGATGACAGCTTTATATTATACTTTGCAACACTAGTGTTGTAAAGTACTTTTCCTACAACCACTTGTGAAAATAGCAAATAGCACACTGATTTCATGCATAGAAAATGCGTTATATCACACTAGTGTTGCAAAGTACTTTACAGCACTAGTGTTGCAAAGTACTTTACAACACTGGTGTGATACATATTATGATGTCATTCTAAAAACTGCTATTGGTTTTGCAAGTGACATATTTATTGTAGTGACAGTAAAAAAATTTTTAATTACCTTAAACGGTAGAACCCAAATTAGCGAAAATCATCTTATTTTATATTTATTAAAATTTACGAAAAAATTAAAACATAAACAAAAATAGACATAACCACAAAAACAACTTTCACTGACTGGCACCGTGTTGTCAGGTAAGTAGATCAAATTTAAAATCTCCCTTCTACCTTTGAGCACGTACTTTAGAGGCAGCCTTGCCGCTTGACCGTTCGACCTAAAGCGCCAGAGAAAAAAGCCTATAGATCAAATTCCTTCCTCTCTTTCTTCGTGTACTCAAACAACTAGTTAAATCTTTTTTTTAATCCCTAATTAAACCTAAGGCTAATACACACTTTATGAATCCACTTTCTTTTATCCATTCATAAATAGAATCAGACCCTTCCGACGTTGCCAAATGCTTTCCATATTTTGCATGGTAACTGACGTTTGGTAGTCGTTTTTTCCTTACTTTAAGGGCTTTAGGTTATGCATTTACAATTTTCATATTTTTTTATTTTTTCTTAAAAATATGAGGAAAAACTGTTATTTTTACTTAATTTTACATGTGATGTTCAGTTTCATTAACTTGTTTTACCAATTTTACCCCACCCAGCACCCCTTTTCACTCCCCGGTCCCGTAAGTTTATTTACTGATATTTTTAAAAAACGGAATATTTTGGATATGCACCACTTATGTTTTATTTAGAAGAGTGTCTAAAATATGTAAGAATCGATAATTTTAAAAAACCTTTATTATAGCAGAAAACCGTATTAAACTATTAGCGTTATTACCTAACAAAACCATACAATTTTTATTAAGTAAGGGCCTTTTAAATTCCAAAATGATAAAAGTTATATAATGCTTCTAGGTAGGTAATTTTCGATGTAAAAATATTGTCAAAACAGTATAATATAGCAGTGAGGAAAAGTATATATCACACTAGTGTTGCAAAGTAAATATCACCCTAGTGTTGCAAAGTTCTCAATTGTTTTTATTTTTTCTGAACAGACAAACTTTAATTTATTTTTTTTGGTGCATAATTTGTGGTCGTAGGAAAAAGCCGAGTGCGACAAACCCACGAGTGTAAGAAAGTCATTTTCACACGAGTACTGTACACTATTGTAATGTAATATACTATTGCAACACTAGTGTGATATAACGTATTTTCTATGCATGAAAACAGTGTGCTATTTACTATTTTCACATGTGGTCGTAGGAAAAAGAATATAAAGATTCCAAGTTAAATTTTACATACAAGAAGTCTGGGTATTTTATAAACCAGAATTAAAAAGGCTTAACTACAAGTAAAAAAATTATATACATATTTATATCTACAAAAACAAAAACACCTTTTAGAAAGTATAAAAAAAAATTGTGCGTAAAAAGTCGTATGAATCCAGTACTTTTTAAAGCGAGTGAAGATCAGAAAATAGCTCAAGATGCTATTAGGAACGGAACTGTCTATTACTAAGTTTACACGGGCTTTTAATGCGCGAATTTAAATAAAACGCATGTGTAACCGCTTTTAAACCGTTTTAATAGTCGTAATGCGCATTAAAGCAATCGTGTAAACATAGTAAATATATTGTACCAAAACAATTATTGTAATACGAATTATGACTTTTAAAGCTGTTTAAGAGAGTTTACATATGCGTTTTATTCAAATTCGCATTTGGCTAATGCGCATTAGTGCGCTTGCGTGAGCATATGTTTTAATTCACCCTATTTATTATTAATATTCCGTACTAACATATGTATAAAATCATAGCAATTTAAAAATTTTCTTTAGAATAATTGGAAGATTTTAGTCCCTAAAAACCAAAGAAAAAACACATAATCCTTAAATATATAATAGCTTTGTTCGCGGGTTTGATTCTAAACCGGTTCTGGGACTATTCGCATGCGCAGTGAAAAAGCAGCGTATAAGTAATCCTGAATTTTTAGTAACAGTTCTGTGTTCGCGGGTTAAAATGGAATCAGTTCATTACCGGTTCGTAACCTGATTAGCAGTCCTGGGATTTTTGTTGGAACTAAAAGTTCATTTCAGGATTTCATGCGCATTGTCGACATGGTCAGCTGTTTTCTGTTTTTGTGGTACAGAAATAAACCGTTGTATTACTGTTTATTTGTTTCTGCCACTTTTTATGCGGGTGAATATACCTGTTGAATATTTTTTTGTGTTTTTGTGATTCTGAGCGTATATAAATAAAGGATTTTTAATTATATTCCGTATGAATGTAAGTATAAAATAAAATAAATAAAGATTTAATTAAAAAAATATAGTCAATATTACAAGATTTTACCATTTCTTGTTGTTTGAATTTTACCTTTAGTTAAATACACATACTTATGTTAAAAACGAGAGGAGGCAGGGAATCCCTCGTCTTCCGCCGAGGGGCCTCGAGTGGCTTTCGAAAGCATAACGATTGACTTTTTGTTTGAATTTATTTATTTTTTGATAGTATCCAATTTAACCATACAAAAATCTAACCAAAAGGCTGGGTTAGAATACATCCTCATCTCTATAGAAAATCGTTCGCGGTAAATAAAAATTCCGAACTAATAAATAACTAGACATGCGCTTTAAAATAATTCTAAACCAGTTCGGTTCTAGTTCAGAATCAGTTCATTACTAGACCCGCGAACAAAGCTAAAATATATTTAAGGGTTTTGTGTTTTTTCTTTGGTTTTTAGGGACTAAAATCTTCCAATTATTGTGGAAAGGTTACGTGCATTTTAAATAAAAAACGTTAAAATTTAACTGGTGAGTACTGAAAATTAATACTTATTAAAAACTGAAACTTGGTGAGATTTTTTAACAGGTAAATTGAAATTTTGCTTGAGCACGAAGAAAAAGAAAATCTTTGCGGAAATAAATCAACTTAAGTTTATATGAACTGTTTGGAGATTAATTTTAGGAATACAACCTAACTGCAATTAGGAAACACCCTGTATAATTTAAATAAA
Source organism: Listronotus bonariensis (assembly GCA_014170235.1). Lineage (NCBI taxonomy): Eukaryota > Metazoa > Arthropoda > Insecta > Coleoptera > Curculionidae > Listronotus > Listronotus bonariensis. The sequence continues at coordinate 279,911 of JACEGR010000233.1, forward strand.
AATACCGACAGTTATAGAATACACCAATATTTTAAAAAAATATTTACTTGTTTAAAATTTTAAAAATCAACTAAAGTAAATACATATGTTGCACTAGTTAACCTTCACTTAATTTTACCAACATTTATTTTTTCTAATTTTGAAAATATGTAGGTGCAAACAGCAGATAAGCATGAAAATCTGCACATTAATTTTAATTTATTTACATAAATGGTATCAATTCCGAGGCAAATGCCTGACAGAGATAAAAATTACGGCGGTTTTGAAATTAAATAACAAGACATATTGTACGAAAACTAGGTGAAACGCATAAATAAAATAGCTATTTAAACTTGTATCTTGCAACAAGAAACGCTAGATAATGGGAAAAACAAAATAACTACAGAATTAAATTAAACCAGTGTTTTAACGCCAACGTAATGAATGTTATTATAATTTTTTTTCACGACCGTTAAAAAAAAGGCCGTTGTTTAAATCGTTAACATGAAGTTAAAGTGCTCTATTCTAGTATACTACATAAAGTGTTAAAAAAGTAACTTTTTAACACTTCGAAGCTTTTTTTTCACACTTTGAATTAGTGTTTTGTTTCAGTACCTACCACAATAAACTTAAATATCAATTTATGCCATGTATCACAGCCTTCTTAAATTCTAAGCCATGAAGCCTGTTTTTAAAAGTTAAATCGTAGCGTGTATTTATTATATAAAGCAAAAATAAGCAATTAATTGTTATATTTAATAAATAGGACCAGTGGCAATATTTCAATCGTTGTTTTTACGTTTAAATGTGCGCGTATGGTTGATGCGCACGGCATACATTATGGCACGAACGTGTTGCGTTTCGGGCTGCAAAACGAGTTATATTAAAACAGAGGGTTATCAAACAACATTTTATTTCCCCATAAACGATGAAATTAGGAAAGCCTGGTTGTGCGCTATTGACCGGATAAGTGTTTTTTATTAAAAATAAAAGTAGCACCTATACGGTAAATGGACAAATATATTTTACGGGCTACTAATTAACTAAGTGTGTTTTTAAAAAATTGGTTTTATTTTATATTAATAGTGGGTATAGTGCACCAAAAGAATTATTTACCCCAAGCAATATCCTAAGGACTATATCAACTAATGCGCATAAATGTCCTGGTAAGTTCACCAAAAATATTATTTATATAGATATTCTGAAAGTTATTTACCTAAGGCGGTTTTAGGGTAAATATAGTGGAAAATCTAATTTAAAACGTTTGTTATTTTAAAACGCATCTTATGTAATACGCTATTATATTAAGCTTTTTATATTTATAACTAAACACACATGCTTTCAATTCATTTTAAGTATTGCAAGTATTTCTTAATAATAAATGTTTAGTTAACTTTAAAAAAGCTACATTGGTCTGTTCGCAAAAAATGCATAAAGCGGAGTAGAAAACATCATAACAATTTGAAATTTTTAAATCCTTTCCAACAAATTTGTATAAGGCAGAAAAGTTCCTGATAAGTTTTGCAGACACATTATTGCTTTTAGGGTAACTATAGTATTTAAAATTATACCTATATGTTGTCTAAAATATTCAAAAAAAAATTAATACCTATATTTTGTTTAAAACACTTAAAAAATTAATTATATTTAGCATGTAATCTATTAGGAACTCATTTCAATATTCCTACTGTACAGTGTTGTTTGCAACGTTGCCTTTCTTACTTCACGGCTCAGAGTTTAAGAAGGCTGTGCATGTATTAGTAAATGCGATATCAACTGAACCAAACGGTCAAGTTACCTTTGATTTCGTCATTATTTCTTTCAGTTCATGTGTCACTAGTTTTAAAATTTGACAGTTTGCAAATAAATTTAATAAAAATTATTAAAAAATTAATAATAATAATAAATTTAGATGACTAAGAAATTGAAAAGGAATTTATACTGCTTTATTATTATTTTTACAAAACGTAAGTACATATAATTTTCTAAAATTAAATGATAAATGCATAGTTATGAAGAAGATAATTGTCTCTTAAAAAATAAGAAGGCTATGATTTTTTGTTGATATATAATGGCTGTGCTACAAAAATTAAAATTAATGAGTTTAGTATATAAAACATGTATAAAATGGTATTTTGGAAAATTTTTATACGGTCGTGGAAAAATTATAGTATGTAACACATGCATAAAGTGTCTTTTTTACTTATGGGATTGCCGCACTTGCCTAACGGTTCGTGCTGTCAAACTAACCATTCGTAAAAAAGTATCACTTTATGCACTCGTTACATAAATTACTATTTTAACATTATAGATCAAGGATTATCTATGAAAAAATAAGAAAATGTTTGTGGCAGGCCTATTTTTGCAGAAACTCCTTATAAAAATATACAGCGTGTCTGGAAAGTCAACGATAATTCTGGAAGGTATGGTGAAAATCCAGTAAAGGTCTGGCGACACATAACCGCAAGAAGACCGCACCCGTGCGTCTCGCTGGTAAAATGTAGGGGGATGCGGTGCAAAAAGTTTTATATTTAATAAAATTGCAGTAATATGAATCTGTTATACTACGCTTTAAATTACACCTAATCATAAAGTACACATTCACAAATGGTAACACAGTTTTGCCTATAATTTACTCAAAGTTTGGATAAAAAGAAACAAAGAAAAGTAGGAAAATCTGTTTTATTTAAACAAGGAGATATACATACATAAAATAATAGACTCAGCTTGACAAAAATGCTTTCTACTATTTATTTGATTAATTATTTATAATATTTATATGAATTAATCTGCCGCACTTTCCTCTATCAATGTGAATCCGGGCTCGGTGAGGCCTTGGTGCTGTTATGTGTGGCCAGACCTTAAGTCGAGTTAGAGAACTAACAAATTTGTAATTCTACACTCTTTGTTTGACCTCCGGACAGTGCGGCCGTGCGTAGAGGACTACAAAGTACTTCCCGGCGTGGGGGCTAGAGGTGTCGTACTAACGTTTTTTACCTTCGGGGATCAAGGAAAGATTCGCGCTAAATTGACGGCATCTTTCTTCTGGATCTAAGCGCTGTGAGCGAAGATTCCTATAAGCTGATGGTATCCTGTTTGGTGGTGAACACGAGGTATTTCTCAAACGGCGGGAAATAGATGGGCGTGCCATGGGAACTGTCAGTAGTGAAAGTGAAGCTTATACGTAAAACCAGTAGCAGATCTTGGTTCGACAGCCGACAATTTATGCATTGCATCAATTGTTGAATTGTTTGTTTTCTTTTGGAATTTCTGGGAGCTAAGAGCTCGATTATCCAGATTTTCCGCCGACGAAGCCCTGGAAAGCATAGTCCGGAAAGGGGAGAGTGGTGGATTGGACCTGAAGGGACCAAAACCAAGAAAAAAAAATTGAGAGAGAGAATAATTCTACACCAACGTATTATTCTGAAGAAAATTTATCAGTTGCTATTTACAGCCTATTTTTATCACAAACCGTTAGGAAGTAAATCCTGCTTCCGTGTCCGCTTATTAATGGTACACAGAAAGACCACAGATTCCTTATGTCAAAATATTAAGATTTAACCCAACATACCTATATCCAAAAGTTCATAGTAAGGAAAATACAGGTCATCAAAGTGAACAAAGTGATATTGAGGTTCTACCTATTTTAATTTAACAAGTAACAAATTTGAAATAACTTCTCTTAATTCTATATTACTGTGACCAATTGTTACAACATAAAATGACCTCTAAATGTTGATGTTGAGGTGCTAAATGTATTTATGTAGCAATTAGTAACTTAAAAACTTTAAACTCTCTATATTTATGTCAGTATCTTTGACCAAATATGAAATACATATATGATCAATTCTCTTGGTGCTACCAGCTTTCATAATTTGTTTTTGAATCTAAAATTTTTAATTTTGGGCCGCTTCCAATTTTTCTCGTCCTCGAATGTCTTTATTGAATACAGAAATCCTTTATTCTTGCTGACCACTTGGTCAATCATACTAACCAATGTTGACCATTTCGTTACCAATTTGGAGCTGTTAATTTGGTACGATAAAAATAAAAAGTTAGGGGGTGTAAATTTATAACTTGAAACCCGGTAAATTAATATTTGTATGTTTAGGTAGGAGGTTTTCACTCTTTGTTTGATCTCCGGACAGTGCGGACGTGCGTAGAGGACTACAAAGTTCTTCCCGGAGTGCCGGTTAGAGGTGTCGTACGAACGTTTTTTCGGGGATCAAGGAAAGATTCACGCTAAATTGACGGCATCTTTCTTCTGGATCTAAGCGCTGTGAGTGAAGATTCCTATAAGCTGATGGTATCCTGTTTGGTGGTGAACACGAGGGGTTTCTCAAATGGCGGGAAATAGATGGGCGTGCCATGGGAACTGTTAGTAGTGAAAGTGAAGGTTATACGTAACACCAGTAGCAGATCTTGGTTTGCCAGCCGGCAATTTATGCATTGCATCGATTGTTGAATTGTTTGTTTTCTTTTGGAATTTCTGGGAGCTACGAGCTCGATTATCCAGATTTTCCGCCGACGAAGCCCTGGAAAGCATAGTCCGGAAGGGGAGAGTGGTGGATTGGACCTGAAGGGGAAAAAAATAGAAATAGAAAGAGAAGGTTTTTATTTATATTTTGTCACCCACTTATAATTATAACCAAAAAGGATAGAAAAAAACGTCCTGTATAAAAGTTTCATACTTTTTCATCTGTTGTCTTAAGGGGAGGGCGGGGGTGTAAATTTATAACTTGACACACAGTACCGTCTTCTGGAGTGATTTCACCAAAAACATATTTATAATCTGTCATGTCTAACACACAACAACAAAGAGGAGAATGCTTAGTCTATAAATTAAACAGCTGTTTTAACGTCAACCTAATGAATTTTATTACAATTTTTTAGCACCTTTACTAATTGCTAATTCATTTAGGAATTTAATAAAATACTACTCTTTACTTGTGTAATTATATTCCTTTTTGAGTATTGCCAATTAACTATGTAAAAATATTTATACACTTAACTTAAGCTGATAAATATGTATTTTTTTAAATTATTGCGAAATAGCATCAGATAATAAATAAGTACTTGCCTTTTTCTTTAAAAAGGAGCCTATACTTGTAAATTGCAATAAAAAAAGGTGTAGAACTTCTTTTATAAAATTAGGTGTTGGTAAAATATACGGCGATTATGTGAATCCAATAATTAAAATTTAATAGAAATTCAGTTTATTCTTTATTATTAGGTACAAATAAAAATTACAATTTTAAAATGTCCCGGAAAATGTAGCTGATCCCACTATAGAATGGTCGGTGTTTTTTGTGATGGTAGCAGCGGTGGTAGCACTAACGCTATTTTGTATAGAAGAACAGTCCATTAATAAATTTTAATATTTGTTCTCCTTCCAAAACTTTGGACTTCTTCGGGACGTATCCTTTCGACTTTACTTTTAAAAAGATTTGAGGCGATGGTATTGCGAAATGTCTATATTTTCATAGACCATTAACGTAGACCTTAGGGTGGAATACTTGGTCCAGAGAGAGTTCGGACTGTATTTTTCCGACTAAAAATAATAAAGTTTGTTAAAAATATGTATTAAAATAAAATCAATAACTAACCAGTTCCTGAAAATATGCCATTAAAACGGTTTCGGTTATTTGAAGAATTGCGTTCGCATCTTTCCAAATACCAAATATGTCATACTCCCGATCGTACTGTTGCCTTGATTTAACTGGCAAAAGATTTTCGGTCGCTTTTATGGCCTTTTCTCTTATATTTTGTGGACTGATAGAAACATCAAAGTCAAACTTACCACCAGTCATTCTCTACTTACTTATACAGATACAGGTGCAACTTATTTTTTATATTGCGAATAAATAATGTAATTTGTTATTGAAAAATTCTTTTTGGGTAAAACATAAAGCATTAGTATGCACCACGGGCTTTACTGGACTATAATGCCCATCAGGTCGAAATCGACCTTCAGGGCATTATAGTCCTAGTAACGCCCTTGATACATAAATAGCTATTATATAATACCGACTTTTGTAAAAACTTTAACGCCCTATATCTCAGAAACGAAGCAACTCCGGACATATGTTTATATTTATTTGAATATTAATTTCCTATAAAATGACAAAAGAAATCAAGCTTTAAAGTTTTGTACCGTAGGTAGAAAATACTCTCTATATTAATTTGGAAACAAGTGTTTTTAAACTACCCTGTACATCCAACATAAAGTTATTTTTCCGGAAATGATATTTCTCATTAAGGGTAGGTGCAAATTAAACGAAGCAATGAACCTATGTGCGGGCGACTTGCACCGGTTTTAAAAATCCCCGGGAATATAGCAACTTGAATTAAAATCCGGCCATTACCGTTTCATATGTACGATACAGGTCAGAAATTGAGTTATTCGACAAGAATGTAAGCCGATTTCTATCGGAGGGTTTTAACCCAGTGGTATTATAGCATGGGTAAAAGGCGCTAACTTTTAATATTTACCCATGGTTTTCCCATGACTCGCATGTGCGTGTGTGTGTCATTGAATTTCACGAAAACTATTTTTTCCTACGACCACTTGTGAAAATAGCAAATAGCACACTGGTTTCATGCATAGAAAATGCGTTATATCACACTAGTGTTGCAGAGTACTTTACATCACTAGTGTTGCAAAGTATTTTACAACACTCGTCTGATATATATTATGATGTCATTTTAAAAACTGTTATTGGTTTTGCAAGTGACATATTTATTGTAGTGACAGTAAAAAACTTTTTACTTACCTTAAACAGTAGAACCCAAATTAGCGAAAATCATTTTATTAACGTTAAGTTACTACACAGTATAAGCTTTCTTCTAATATTAAAAAGAGTAATAATAAAACCACAAAAACAACTTTCACTGACTGCTCGCTCAGTGGCACTGTTGTCAGGTAAGTAGATCAAATTAAAAATCTCCCTTCTACCTTTGAGCACGCACTTCATAGAGGCAGCCTTGCCGCTTGACCGTTCGACCTAAGGCGCCAGAGAAAAACTCCTATAGATCAAATTCCTTTCTTTCTGTCTTCGTGTACTCAGACAACTAGTTAAATCTTTTTTTTAATCCCTTAATTAAACCTGAGGCTAAAACACACTTTATGAATCCACTTTCTTTTATCCATTCATAACTAGAATCAGACCCTTCCGACGTTGCCAAATGCTTTCCATATTTTGCATGGTATAACGGACGTTTAGTAGTCGTTTTTTCTTACTTTTAGGACTTTGGGTTATGCATTTACAATTGTTATATTTTTCTCAAAAATATGAGAAAAAATGTAAATTTTACTTAATTTTACGTGTGATGTTCAGTTTCATTAACTCGTTTTACACCCTTTTACTCCCCGGTTCCGTAAGTTTGTTTACTGATATTTTTTAAAAAACGGAATATTTTGGATACGCGCCACTTACGTTTTATTAAGAAGAGTGTCTAAAATATGTAAGTACCAATAATTTTAAAATAGTAGAAATCCGTATTAAACTATTACCGTGATTACCTAACCAAACCATACAATTTTTATTAAGTGAGGGCCTTTTTAAATTCCAAAATGATAAAAATTATATAATGCTTCTAGATAGGTGATTTTTGATGTAAAAATATTGTCAAAACAGTGAGGAAAAGTACATATCACACTAGTGTTACAAAGTAAATATCACCCTAGTGTTGCAAAGTTCTCAATTGTTTTTTATTTTTTCTGTAAAGACAAACTTTATTTTTTTTTAGTGAATAATTTGTGGTCGTAGGAAAAATAGTATACAGTACTCGTGTGAAAATGACTTTCTTAAAATTTTCTTGAAATTAGTCTTTTTCCACACTTGTAATGTAATATACTATTTCCGATCCGTACCGTCTGTCCGATGCCGAAACGTGTTGCTAAACTAGCGATTTATTTATAAAAAAAAATTAACCATTTTTTTCGGGTCTGGTTAAGTTACTTTTGTTCGGTAAAATTCCGTTTCATTTTTGAATCCATTATTTATTTAAATATTTTGCAATGCAAAATAATTTGAACGTAAATTTAGCGTGTTATGAATATGAAAATAGTCCTATTTAACTATTATATTCTAACCTAAACAATCGCAATAATTCTTTTGTAAATTCCTTTACAAATACTGCAATTAACAAATAGCATTAAGTGCAAAAACTGAAATTTAATACTACGTTCTGAAATTCCTACCCATGCTCTCCCTCTGTCTTTTTTAATTTTATTTTTTTAGGTTTTCGCATTGACTTAAAATTATATTTTAAACACAAATTAAAAAAAAAACTTACTTACCAGCAAACACTTTTCTTTGGGACACTCTGTATACATCAAAATATTTTAAGACATGCCTATTTCTACCATGCAAAGGCAAAAGAATCTGATCTCAAAAATACAGTTTGCAGAAAATTGACATTTTCTGTTTTATCCATTTTCCTAATAGACTGTTTTGACAACGTACTCAATTTCCTAAAAACACTGTTTAAATATCAAAATGTAAAACTCTCGTTGAACATTAAAATAATGTAAAAACATGAAATGACCAACTTTTTGTCATATCTTGTTATATAACAGTAATATTGGACTTCCTTGGACTTGTACATTACACCGAAATGTTTGTCTGCCAAGGGGTTGGGACTGTCAAAACTGTCCGACAACTGAGGAAATATCTTCTAATAGGTACTTCTATTTCTATTTCTTTTTTTTTTTTGGTTTTGGTCCCTTCAGGTCCAATCCACCACTCTTCCTCTTACGGACTATGCTTTCCAGGGCTTCGTCGGCGGAAAATCTGGATAATCGAGCTCGTAGCTCCCAGAAATTCCAAAAGAAAACAAATAATTCAACAATCGATGCAATGCATAATTTGTCGGCTGTCAAACCAAGATCTGCTACTGGTGTTACGTATAACCTTCACTTTCACTACTGACAGTTCCCATGGCATGCCCATCTATTTCCCGCAATTTGAGAAATACCTCGTGTTCACCACCAAACAGGATACCTTCAGCTTATAGGAATCTTCGCTCACAGCGCTTAGATCCAGAAGAAAGATGCCGTCAATTAAGCGTGAATCTTTCCTTGATCCCCGAAGGTAAAAAACGTTCGTACGACACCTCTAACCGCCACTCCGGGAAGAACTTTGTAGTCCTCTACGCACGTCCGCACTGTCCGGAGGTCAAACAAAGAGTCCTATATAGGTACATAAGTAACAAATAAAATTCAGCATTTACAAAATGACGGAAGTTAAGTTTCAAATCATTAACCTAATAAATGGTACCTGCCAAAGCCACTATGAGTCAAACTTCATAGTCTATCATTGCTTTTACCTATGTTGGGAGCATACATTGACAAACTTTCAGCTTTTACAAAATAACGAAGGTATGCCGCTCACGGGCTCTTGGACCAGAATTAATGTTTAGGTAAAGTTGGGCCCAGATATAATTCATTCTGAAAGCGATGCCGTAAAGTACAAAAAATAATTAAGTAAACAAACCCTTTTGTGAACAATGATTTATTATAATATGGTCCCTTAGGTTCCTTACGCCACACGCCACAGGTTTTATGGCAGAATAGAGACGAAATAAGAGGATGTTGTTTAAGTACGTGATACGTGTTTTTGCAATGTTTTTTTTTATTATTTTTTAAAGTATAAGTTAGTTAAGGCTAGATGGAATACCAGCAATCGTTTTAAAAAAATGTGCTCCTGAACTTGCACCTATTTTAACCAGGCTCTTTTGAATTTCTTATGACACGGGTATATTTTCAGACAGCTGGAGAGCTGCACGTGTCCAGCCTATTCCCAAGAAAGGATCTAAATCTCTTTCATCCAACTATAGACCCATTTCAGTCCTCTCAATGCTTTGTAAAGTAATGGAGAAATCCATTAACTCGCAAATTCTTAGGTACTTAGAAAAACATAAAATTTTTACATGACAGGCAATACGGATTTCGTCACAAGAGATCTACAGCAGATCTTCTTTCCTTCGTTTCACACAACTGGAACAAGTCTCTTGAGTCTCTAGGTGAGTCCCAGATCATTGCTCTTGATATATCTAAAGTTTTCGACCAAGTCTGGCATGACGCACTTCTTAATAAACTTCCCTCCTACGGTCTTCCAACTAAACTCTGCTCTTGACTCTCCAGTTATCTTTCTAATCGACGTATATCAGTCATTGTTGATGGCCACTCTTCAAGCTTTTACGAAATTAATGCTGGAGTGCCACAGGGTTCAGTACTAGCACCAACTTTGTTTCTTCTTCACATCAACGACCTTCTTTCTTCACACAACCAATCCCATTCATAGTTATGCTGACGATAGTACCCGTCACTCCACTTTTCAGGTTCCCAAACCAATCTCTCAACCCGGCTTGGAAAGCAAACGCAGGGCGATGCAGATATCTCTTTCACAGGATCTCAATTTGATATTGGATTGGGGCGCCAAAAATCTCGTTCAATTTAATGCATCCAAAACACAATCATGTTCCATGTCGCGAAAAAAATCATCAAACACTCATCCTTTGCTTATGAGTGCGGTTTTGCAGAGCGGGGACACATTTAACCTTGTGGGCGTCACATTTGAGAATAACCTTAACTGGCATAAACACATTGTATCTATAGCCACCGCGGCTTCAAAAGGCTTGGATTTCTTTTCAGAGCCAAAAAGTATTTTTCTCCTTCCAATTTATATACTTTGTATGTGTCCCAAATTCGACCCTCTCTGGAATATTGTTCTCATGTCTGGGGAATGGCATCCCCTACAACCCTCAGCATTCTTGATGCCATTGAAAGAAGGGCTGTTCGTCTTATTAATGATCCTTCACTTACTCAAAGACTTCCTTCTCTTGCCCATCGTCTAGCTGTGGGAGATCTATTGCTCTTCTATAGATACTTTTACGGCTTCTGCTCCGACGAATTGTCCAATATAGTCCCTCCTCTTGCAGTTCCCAACAGAGAAACTCGTGGTACCGCGCGTATGCATACCTATACGGTCCAACTGGACAGGCCCCGAACTTTTCACTTTGTTCGTTCTTTTATCCCTAGCGTTTCTAGATAGTGGAACCTGCTGCCCGCGGAGGTATTTTCTTTCCCCCAAAACTTTAAGTATTTAAGTCCCGTGTCAACAAACTCCCTCTTACCTCGCTTAAGACACCCACGGTACGTTAGTATTTAGGCTTTAAGCCTTCGTGGTTTGTCCAAAGATAAAAAAATATCTCTGGGCCTAACAAGTATATTATTCAAAGTTTTTAAATTTTGGGGTTTTAAAAGCCCCAAAAGCTATCTGAATACTCGGCAAGGAGATAAAAAAACAAATTTGGGACATTTAAGAACGCATTTTAAGATGAATTGTCGCAAGGCGTCATTTTTCGCTCAACCTTGGAGCCGTGTTTGCCAAATATGTTTCGTTATTTATCATTATTAGCTCTGTTTTCTTAATTTGTGGTATAAATTTGTTCACTGCAAAGGTTAGTAATGTTTGATTTTAAGGTAGCACCTTATAATTAATAAAGCACACTGGTATATAATTAACTATATTTTTCCATTAAATTATTTTGTGTCTAGGTAAATAAAATTGAGCAATGTGTTGGTTTGCATGTATTTTTTTTAAATGTAGAGGTACTTCCGACTTTGACTCGTTTACTTAAGAAAACAATAAACATTTTATTAGAGCTTTATAAATTAGAAAAAACTGTACAGGGTGTTTTCTAATTTCGGTAAAAAATTTAAAAATTTTTTTAGTAAGATTCATTAGACAAAATGTAAACGTTATTTATTTATGTAAGTATGTGTTGTTGTGATATAATTGTTAATCCGAAGTTATAACACTTAGCTATAGTAAGAACATTTTAAAAGCGCAAATTCGGTACCCTTTGAAAATATTATAAAAAACATAAAAAAGGCCGCCTGCAATCGGACTATTTTTATAAAGGCGCCGCTATCCTTTACAGCGACGCGCCGATACACTATGGGATAGAAATCCATTATTTTGGCCAAAAAGCAACTTTGAAATTTTAATGGCTCATGCTGTGTATTTCAAAGTAGATACTCCAAACTACATGTACGCAAAATTATAAAAGGATATGACGACTTCTATTGGGTTAATAAGAAACTTAAAAATGTATTTTAAGTAAACATAAATATACAACATTTAATCTACTAAGTTTATTATTAGCCTTGTTTACTAAAAAAAGTGAAAGAGTTTAAATAATAAGAGCTATTTCTTAGTGTAAGGACAGATACAAGATTTTTTTATAATTTACAAGGTTTTCCATTTTAAAATTGAATATGTTTTGCCCTACACTGTATATCCTAACAGATAAAAAGCATTCTGATGAAAGATATGGATTCCACAGAATCTACCCAACAAAACAGTAAACAGTGTTTTTATTTATTTTAAACGTTAAAAAATAAAAAAAAGTTGGGAAGATGTATCTCTATTACGCTTCTAAGAATAATTTAAAATTATTTTCAGATTTGGATGGTCATATTTCTGAAAGTAATTGAGATAGACACATCAAATGTAGTATTTTTTTAAAGCATTTTAAAAGACTTTTTTGGTGGGTATTCCATTTAAAAAAATCATACATATTGTCGTACCCTGTATATCATATGAGATACTGATTAGAATACTACCGAATTAACTAAACAAGCTGACATTTTAGTTTATTTTGTACAATAAAAAATAATAATGTTAAGGGGGTGTAAATTTATAATAACATATAATAAGTTTGAGGTTTCCAAAAAGCATTTGTAATAATTTATAATATTTTTCCAGTAAAAAGCACCACATTTTAAGTTAGATTAGTAAGTGTCAAATTTTGACCAAAAAATTAATTTCTATCCCATAGTGCGATGACCAGCTGCATCAACCGGCATATCATAAAGAAATATAGCAAAGGCGGCCGCGCAGATAAGCATGCCAATTTATTTGCTTTAAACTTTTTGTGATTTTTTTCCTATCAAAGAGCACCGAATTTACATTTTTAAACCATCTTTCTATACGTAAAAATATAAAAAAAACATGTTTTTTAATGTTTTGAGAAGTTAAACAAAACCTTAAAATATTGCTCAAGAATTTCGGTACACCCTGTATAGATTATGCACAATAACAGGGTAATAAAATCTGCAATAATATAGGTATTATCATAGAGTAAGGAAATTATCCGTAGGTATGTTACTTTATGGTATTATTAATGAAAATACCTGTAGATAGCAACAGTCCGTTAGTTAAGTAACCTCATTATTCCTCAAATATCCTGTTAAATATTTTTTATTTATTACTAATATACCGGGTGTTGCTCCGTCGAGCAAGACATAGAGATTCCCATGTAAATTTTGAAGTGGTCCAATATTGGCTCCCCTAATTATTTTAGAAAGAAAATATTATTAGGATTTTTAAAGAGCACGAAAAGTTGTACCCAGTGTACAAATTTTAGCTCTTCTCAGTCCGCCAGCTAAGAGATAAATGCTAAAATAAGTTACGAATCTCCTATCTTTTTAACCGCCTTGTATTATTAGAAGTTTATAATAAAATACTAGAAAAATTATTTAACCTCTTACTCTCAAGTTGTCAGATCAATGTCACATCATTCTTGAATAATGAACTACTTAAATCAAGAAAACATCACTATTATAAAATGGTTTTACCAGGGAAATAGTTATCGAAGAGTAGCGGACATGTTTGCAGCCTATTTTCCCAATAGGCCAATACCAAGTAAATCGACAATAGAACGGACGATAAAAATTTGAAACTACAGGCACAGTAAAAAATAATTGCAAATGTGAAGAAAATCGACGTGATCTTTCGCCAAACGATTTTTTTCTATGGGGACATTTAAAAACTAAGCTACCAATAAAAAATATGAAAATTTAGTCCAGCTAAGGAATGCAATTTCCGCTAAATGTGCCAGAATATGGATGTACCAACTAGCCAACGTAAGAAATGAGTTTTATAATCGTTTGGGTTATTGTCTGGCAGTTAATGGAGGAATATTTAAACATTTGATTAAATCCTGATATTTTCGTCATAAATTGATTTCTAAATGTAGAAAAATTTGTTTTATTGTCTTGCGTAACTGTGAGTGCATGTGTTGGAATTAGCTGTAAACTAGAATGAAATGCGAGGATTCTTTTTGAAATTCCCGTATAAAATTGTTTAGTTTTGGCAAAGACATAAATTAATGATCTAAATTGTCACTAATAAATGGATATGGTGTTTTTATTGTTGATTTCTAGAGTACAGGGTGCATAACGAGATACTTCGTTGCAGAAGTATTAAGCAGTTTACTCTTTACTGGTTGGTTGAAAAATGCTCAAATTTTCATTTTGGGTGGAACTTACTGTGCTCTTCAATAAATCCTAATAACATTTTTTTCTAAAATAATTAGGGGAGCCAATATTTAACTACTTCAAAATTTACATGGTATTCCCTATGTCCCGCTCGACGGAGCAACACCCAGTATAAAATATTTATTTACAACCAAAATCCTGCTTAATATTTTTAAAAGATATTTGAAAATGCCCCAATGATTTGATTAGATGACAAAAACAAATTATAAATAATGAGTACTTAATGAAATTATTTAAAATGTCTTTCTTTTTTTATTAAATTTAATATTATTAAGAACTTTTCTTTATTATCACTAAAAAAACTTTTTATTCTTAAATAATAATAAATCTACAGCGTGTCAAGCCAAGTTCATGCGTGCCGAGTGCAATTTTTTTAAAAACTAGTAACACCCTCTATCTGGAAATAAATGCATTTCCAGATCCATGTTGATATAAACTTTTTTTATATTTTTAACGGTAAAATCTGCCCTTAAATTTTTCTAACAAAATTCTGTAACACACCGTAAAAATTTTATACTTTTAAATTCTGGGTTTTCAAATTTATTAGTAATATTATTATTATTATTCTAAATTTTATTAACTTCCATAAAAGTTATCTGCGAACTGATAAATTTTAAGTTTGATAACATATGAATTAAAAGAACTAATGGCGGAATTTATGGTTACTTGATTTTTATTTAGTCAATGTTACGTGTACTGTTACATTGCATAAATTTATAATAAAATAAATTTAAGTAGGCATTGAAACAAAGCTCCAATTTAAAGCGTGAAAAAAACGAACTTTTAAAAAGTTAATTTTTTAAAAACTTTTTATAATGTTCTAAAATATAGTTAGTACTTTTTCTGTATGATGACAAACAAAAAAAAACAGCATTGTTTTAAAGGTTGTAAAAAATAGTTTATTTCCAAACTAGTGCTGAAAGTACTATTTTCCTCACGCGTATGGAGTTAACCGAACGACCCGTAGTGGAGTTCGGTTAAGCAGTACAAGTGCGGAAAAGGCACTTTTGGCACGTGTAAAGAACGCTGTTTTTTCTACGAGTGTATAGGGAAAACAAAAAAACAAAAGTTATTATTTTTTTTTATTTAACTACAATGCTACCTATACCCAAGATCGTTTAACTAGGTAAGGTAGCCTCATTACGTCACATATGTATCGCACTGCTGGTTCCTTATTGGCGCCAATATAGCAAACAAGGATGTCTAGACGGATAATGCTATGAGGGTAAAAGAGCGCGATATAAAAATCAGCTAGAATAATCATTGTTAAATAATTTATTAATAGGAAATAAAGAAGTTACGGTAACAACTGGAATTAACAGTATTTAAAAATATTTCTTTAATATTGACAAAAACACAAACTACACTGTTAAAAACTTCATTAAATAATGAGCAAAATACATATGTGACGTATGGTCCGCCATGTTGCAAGGCTTACGAGGCAACCTTACCTAGTCAAACGATCTTGACCTATACCCTACTTGTACGTATTAATAGGTTTGTTCCAGCAGGCTTTTAGAAATGTTTGCAACCGTTCGGATTCTGCGCACCTCAAATTTGTTGTTCCAGCAGTAGTTTTAACATGTTGGAAACTGTTTAAAAAGTTTGCAAACTTTCTTCAAACATTACTGACAATTTTTAATATAACCTTGTTTGTATTGACGTATAATATGCAGGCCTTGTTTATTTTTCGTTCCAGCAAAAAACTGTTGCCAACATTTTTGACTAATGTTGTAACAAGGTTTGTTCCAGCAGGCTGTCAGAAATGTTTGCAACCTTTCGGATTCTGCGCACGTCAAATTTGTCGTTCCAGTAGTCCCATGTTTCTAACATTATACAATTGTTTGTTGTTCCAGCAGTAGTTTTAAAATGTTCGAAACATGTTGGAAACAGTTTGAAAAGTTTGCAAACTTTCTTCAAACACTACTGACAAATTTTTAACGTGACCTTTCTTGTATTGACGTATAAGCAGTATGCACGCCTTGTTTATTTTTCGTTCCAGCAGAAAACTGTGGCCAACATTTCTAAATCATGTTTATAGCAATTTCTGCGTTTTACGATTGCTGCTAACATGTTTCCAACATTCTGCTGGAACAAACCTAATATTGATGGTAAATATACAATTTGTAGCATTTTGTAGGTTGTGGAGTAGTTTTTTGTTGTGGAAATCTAGGAGTCTGCGAAATGTGTTTCTTTCACCTCTTGAGTTGGTTTGGCCAAGGCGACATTTTCTTTTTAATATAAAGTTCATCAAAATATTATATTCCCTCGCTAATATCTACATGGTTGGATATTTTCATACTTTTTTAACTAGTGTAAAAAATTACTCTTTCAGAACTAAAATGCGTGCGAAAAAACAGACTTTTTTGCAGGCGGGTAGAAAAATTAATTATTTGAGACCATTGTTAAAGAATCAGTTTTATAATATACCTTTTATTTTTAGGTTGAAACATGCCAAGAAAATACACGAATACTCAACAAATAATATCCTACTTGTTTATAAATTCGTAAAAAATAAACAAAAGTTTTTATTAAAAAAAAATGTTAAAAAATTAATTATTTCTTATATTTTAAACAAAAAAGTTAATTACATCCGCGTATGTGTGACTTTACGGAGAATATTTAAACGGCTTCAGATTAAAAATAAATTAAACATTCTTTTTGCTTGAGCATGAAATAACTGAAATTATAAATTTAAATTTTGTTTATTTGGGATTACCAAATAGTTTTGTCGTTTAAAACACGTATTGTTTTGGATAGCAATTAAATATTAAAATAATAATGTTTGATGATGTACAGGCATCTTCAATAAAAGTGAAGCATTCCTGTAGATAACCTACATTTAGATCCGCAGTGGCAGAATTTTTCGGATTTTTACGACCTCGCGCAGTAAACAAACGGATGGGTGGACGAACATGCGCACTTAAAAGCCGTGGCAAAATACAAACACCTGCACCCCGTATCCTCCGCGGTCTGACCGTGACGCTCATTAGCTACCGTACTCCGAACAGAAAACCAGGACGCCGTCGACAAATGTTTTCCGATAATGCGGATAGTTTGTTTGTCGCCGGGTGCGTTTACCCTCAACTTGCTTGCGCACAAACCGGTTTTTCGCCCATGAAATGTAACTTTTGTTTCGCGCAAGTTATAACATTGGCAATCCATCGACATCGACAATCTTACTTCCATTTTCATCAAAATATGATCTAATATTTTATAGAGAAGTGCTCTGTACAGTCCTTTAATTTCTTCCTGTGAAAAATCACTGTCGCGAATAATACTTAAACGGAAACAACCGAAATAATACGTGGAAACCAACGAAACGACCAAAACCTATACTATCTTTTAAGGCTAGCGATTTGCCAAGCAATACACCGGATACTCCCACCCGCGATTCTGGCCGCCGGCAAGTATAGCGTTGTCATGGCAACGGAGCGTCAAAGCGTAAACAAAACCCCGCATGAGGGTGTATACTTCGGTCCGTTTTATATTTGCAATACACTTGCAAATCGCGGATTGCGATGTCGCGTTGCTGAAAGCGGAGGAAAGCGACTCGCGCCAGCCGTTAATTTATATGCTAGATTTTTCATGGCGAATTTTACAAATAAGGAATAGAAATGAGAAAAATGAATTGAATAATAGTAATATGTTTTTTACTTATTTTTGGTGAAGTGGCACTTCACTTACTACACCTGAATAGCCGCCACTGGCCTGGATTATGTTATACCTGTAGTTAACTTTATTTTGGGTTAATGTCGTACCACCCCTTAAATCAACCCAGTTATATTTGACTTGTAACAGTCTTGCCGAACGGTCAAATAGGTTCCGAAATTTTAAGACTGTTATAAGCGCCATCTAGCCGCCGGCCGTACGAGTTACCTTTGTAATACTTCTTGCATATAAAAATATACCATTTTTACGTTGTGTTTTATACAAATTAAAATTAAAATTTTTTGTCTTGTGCCGGTCTTCTTCCAAAGTAGCGAGATTTTAAATATTGAAGATATGCTCTATATTGGTAAGGCGGATTTATTGGAAGGTCTTTTTGTTAGGTACACGACTGGAAAGAATGGGACCACTTCGGTCCTGGTCCCGGGGTATACGAGCTGACCCTGTTCAGCCCTATTGACCCCTATGAACTAGCCGGTCGCCTGAAACAAAATAAAAGAAAAACCCCCAAAAAACCAAAAAATTCTAATTAAAAAACGACGTTTCGGTGTCATGTCTGCCACCGTTGTCAAGTTAAAAATAAAGATAAAAAATAAAATAATATTTAAATTAGGCGTGTACCTAACAAAAAGACCATCCAATAGATTTTAAATAGTCACGTAAATTATCGTTTAAAATTTTATAAATCTGATATAATTATAAAAAATCTTAAAAATTCATAAGCAAACAACAAATTTTGATAAAGTAAGCAGATAATGGTCAAGGTAACGTACGTCCATGCAATAGTTAATTATCTTGTTTAAAACCAGATTAATAGTAAATTACTTTGTTAAGTTGTTTAGAAGATTTTATCGGCAACGATTATTTTTCGGGATTATTAATATTTTAGGTATTTTACCTATTAAGAAATTATTGAAATAAATAAATATTATCAGCAGAATTAATAGTAGGGGAGCCCACAATGAATCCGATTCAACCGATCGGATAAAACTTTTTTTTGACAAACCACGAAGGCTAAAAGCCTAAATACTAACGTACCGTGGGTGTCTTAAGCGAGGTAAGAGGGAGTTTGTTGACACGGGACTTAAATACTTGAAGATTTGGGGGAAAGGAAAGACCTCTGCGGGCAGCAGGTTCCACATTCTAGAAACTCTAGAGATAAAAGAACGAACAAAGTGGGAAGTTCGGGGCCTGTCCAGTTGGACCGTATAGGGATGCATATGCGCGGAACCACGAGTTTCTCTGTTGGGAACCGTAGGTGGAGGGACTTACTGGACAATTCTTCAGAGCAGAAGCCATGGAAATACCTATAAAAAGAGATAAATCCCCCACAGCCCGACGATGGGCAAGAGAGAGAAGCCTTTCTGTAAGTGAAGGAACATTAATGAGACGAATAGCTCTTCTTTGAATAGAATCAAGAATGCTTAGGGTTGTGGGGGACGCCATGCCCCAGATATGAGAACAATATTCCAAGGGAGGTCGGATTTGGGACACATATAAATTGTATAAATTAGAAGGGGAAAAATACTTCTTGGCTCGAAAGAGAAATCCAAGCTTTTTGAAGCTGCCGTGGCTATAGATACAATGTGTTTATGCCAGTTAAGGTTACTTTCAAATGTGACGCCCACAAGATTGAAGGTGTCTTTGCTCTGTAAAACTTGGCCGCTCATAAGTAGAGGATGAGTATTTGATGACTCTTTTCGCGACAAGGAACATGATTGTGTTTTGGATGCATTAAAATGGACGAGATTTTTAGCGCCCCAATCCGATATTAAATTAAGATCCTGCGAAAGAGATATCTGCATCGCTCTGCGTTTGTTTTCCAAGTCAGGTTTAGTAATTGGTTTAGGAACCTCAAAACTGGAGTGAAGGATGCTATCGTCGTCGAAACTATGAATGGAATTAGTTTTGGACGAAAGAAGGTCGTTGATGTGAAGAAGAAACAATGTTGGTGCCAGAACTGAGCCCTGAGGGACTCCAGCATTTACTTGGTGAAAGCTTGAAGAATGGCCGTCCACAATAACTGATATACCTACGTCGATCAGATAGATAACTAGAGAGCCAAGTACAGAGTTTAGTTGAAAGACCATAGGAGGGAAGTTTATTAAGAAGTGCGGCATGCCAGACCTGGTCAAAAGCTTTGGATATATCAAGAGCAACGATCTGGGACTCACCTAGAAACTCAAGAGACTTATTCCAACAGTGTGATACGAAGGAAAGAAGATCTGCTGTAGATCTTTTGTGGCGAAATCCATACTGCCTGTCATGCAAAATGTTGTGTTTTCTAAGTACTTAAGAATTTGTGAATTAATTAATTTTTCCATTACTTTACAAAGAACTGAGAGAATTAAAATTGGTCTATAGTTAGATGGAAGAGATTTAGATCCTTTCTTGGGAATAGGTTGAACACGTGCAACTTAATCCGACAAAAAATTGTAATATACACGTTTTAGATTGAGTGAGGGATTGGATTGAATACCATAAGTCAATCCTGTTTTTCAAACGATTTGAATTAAGTTCAGTCGGATCGGAGGTTAAATTTATACAATATTCACGGTTTTGGAAAAAGTTTAAAAATGACAGTTAAGTAAAACAGCTGATAAGTGCAGAAACGAAATAGTGGGAAATAAAATAAGCTTTAATATTTTGCTAAAATATTATGATAGTGTTTCTTTAGTGGTTTGCATTATTATTTTGTCTTATTTTTTGAAATTAAATGAAATTTATTAAAAAGATATCACGAAAGTAAGGTTTGCAGTTTATTTTTATTTGTTTGCTCTCTTTGTCATTGTATATACTTTTCTTAGCCAAATTCAAAAGAATTTAGAACCGGGTCTGCATCCGATAAACTCTACGACAAAGGGCACAGTATTAGGTTTAATGCGATCCTTCCAATCGGATTCGATTTTTACGATATACCCTGAGTTATGGAGACCTATTGAGTTGCAACGCTTAGATAATAAGAAAAAAATATTACATAATGTATATAGTGTATCTCGAAGTATATCGCTTTGGCTTTTGACGGGCAATACCCCAATAAACATTGAATGATTTTATGACCTATTGTTATTGGGCAAACCCAAGAGTTTATAATGACAGGGGTGGGCCAAGTATAAATATCTCTTAAGTTTTGAACATTTATATAAATATTTTTGCTAATATTTTAGTTGCAGTGTTGAATAACCGTTTTTACTGTGCGTTTCGAAAAAGTTGTTTAACGAGAATATATATATATATATATATATATAACTTTGTCGCGTCGAAATCATTTGTCATTAGATGCAAAACAGGTTGTGACAAATGTGTATGAAACTTTAATCAGTAGGAGATTTTAAAAATGAAATGTCTAAATATCTTTTACCAGTTAATTTTTTCAAAAGTAATGTCAAACTCTAAAGTGTCCATCAGACATTTCATTTTATTTTTTTTCAGTTTTCTAACAAGTTTATCAGTAAGTTTTTAGGTAAACTGTTTACCACATTTTTATTAAGCTATTTACCACATTTTTGAGACGCAGTTCTTGTCTGGCGTCTTGTTAAGATTTTATTTTATTAGATTAAAATAATTTCAACCGAGTGCTAATGAACCTTTGTTTATGGATTGAAACCTTTGTATTGTAAGTAACTTAATATTAAATATTTCATTATTTTATTTCTTTTAAAGTAATAATAACTTTTATTATATTGTGTAAGAGCAGAATAGTTTTTCATAATGTATAAAAGTTTTAATTTTCATAAAATGTTAAATAAACTTTTAATTTTCTTCTGAGAAAAGCCAAATAATATTTTGTTTAAATTTAATCTCCCAGAAAACAAATAAAGCATAATATAGTTATAAAATTATTTATAATTATTAAAACTTTGCATATATTTAATTTCTTAATGTAGTTTTAAGATTATACCTACTAAAATAAACAATAAATTATAAATCTTTATATTATTAGAGTCCGTCCCTAATGTTCTGCCCATTTAATACCTACTGATCCGCAGTTTTATTGCTGTCGGCAGGTATATTGGTGTATTGCCGTCTAAAGCCAAAGCGATATACTTTGAGATACACTATACCTTTTCATCGGCGGGGAAAGCGGCTATAGATTTTTAAATATGTAAAGAAAATACTGTTATTATTTCGGCTTGTGAAAATCGTATCGGATCGTATCAGATATTTTTCGTTATCCGTGAAAAACGTTTGCCTGCCCAGAATTTCGATCTGTCAAAACTATCTAGCGACTAAGGAAATATCTTCTAATAGGTATCCAAGTAACATAATATAAAAATAAACTTTTACAAAATAAAAGTTCATTTTAGTACCTGCTAAAGCCACTATGAGTCAAACTTTATAGTCTCCCATTGTTTCCCCTATGTCGGGAGCATGCATTGACAAGCAAAAGCTTTTACAAAATTACGAAGGTCTGCCGCTCACGGGCTATTGGACTATTAAGTTAAATCCTAAGAATTTGACATAAAGACTCTTTGGTTTTTCTATGCGCCATTAATTAGGAGATACCCTGTATATTTATATAATAAACCTCTCAATTAGGAATGTGTATTAAACGGATTTTTCTGACATTTTCCTCAAGGTTGTTCTAGGTGCATCTTTACGAAAGAATGTAGTATAAAACATGCAATATCGTGTTGCGTTAATGTTTAACATTTTTGACAAATGACTTGTTCGTGTCACACGTGGTCGTTTTTTTTTTATAAAGCTTGAAACTTTTTGCATAGTTTAATTATTTGTGATAAAATAGGTTTGTTCCAGCAGGCTGTCAGAAATGTTTGCAACCGTTCGGATTCTGCGCACGTCAAATTTGTCGTTCCAGCAGTGCCATGTTTCGAACAGTATACAATTGTTTGGCGTTCCAGCAGTAGTCTTAAGATGCTGCAAACTGTTTGAAAAGTTTGCAAACTTTCTTCAAACATTACTGACAATTTTTAACATAACCTTTCTTGTATTGACGTATAAGCAGTATGCACGCCTTGTTTATTTTTGTTCCAGCAGAAAACTGTTGCCAACATTTCTGATTAATGTTTGTAACAATTTCTGCGTTTTACGATTGTTGCTAACATGTTTCCAACATTCTGCTGAAACAAACCTAATGGCGTTTATAATAGGTTTGTTCCAGCAGGCTGTCAGAAATGTTTGCAACCGTTCGAATTCTGCGCACGTCAAATTTGTCGTTCCAGCAGTGCCATGTTTCGAACAGTATACAATTGTTTGGCGTTCCAGCAGTACTCTTAAGATGTTGGAAACTGTTTGAAAAGTTTGCAAACTTTCTTCAAACATTACTGACGATTTTTAACATAATCTTGTATTGACGTATAAGCAGTATGCACGCCTTGTTTATTTTTGTTCCAGCAGAAAACTGTTGCCAACATTTCTGACTAATGTTTGTAACAATTTCTGCGTTTTACGATTGTTGCTAACATGTTTCCAACATTCTGCTGGAACAAACCTAATGGCGTTTATAATAGGTTTGTTCCAGCAGGCTGTCAGAAACGTTTGCAACCGTTCGGATTCTGCGCACGTCAAATTTGTCGTTCCAGCAGTGCCATGTTTCGAACAGTATACAATTGTTTGGCGTTCCAACAGTAGTCTTAAGATGTTGCAAACTGTTTGAAAAGTTTGCAAACTTTCTTCAAACATTACTGACGATTTTTAACATAACCTTTCTTGTATTAACGTATAAGCAGTATGCACGCCTTGTTTATTTTTCGTTCCAGCAGAAAACCGTTGCCAACATTTCTGATTAATGTTTGTAACAATTTCTGCGTTTACGATTGTTGCTAACATGTTTCAACATTCTGCTGAAACAAACCTAATGGCGTTTATAATAGGTTTGTTCCAGCAGGCTGTCAGAAATGTTTGCAACCGTTCGGATTCTGCGCACGTCAAATTTGTCGTTCCAGCAGTGCCATGTTTCGAACAGTATACAATTGTTTGGCGTTCCAGCAGTAGTCTTAAGATGTTGGAAACTGTTTGAAAAGTTTGCAAACTTTCTTCAAACATTACTGACGATTTTTAACATAATCTTGTATTGACGTATAAGCAGTATGCACGCCTTGTTTATTTTTGTTCCAGCAGAAAACTGTTGCCAACATTTCTGACTAATGTTTGTAACAATTTCTGCGTTTTACGATTGTTGCTAACATGTTTCCAACATTCTGCGGGAACAAACCTAATGGCGTTTATAATAGGTTTGTTCCAGCAGGCTGTCAGAAATGTTTGCAAACCGTTCGATTCTGCGCACGTCAAATTTGTCGTTCCAGCAGTGCCATGTTTCGAACAGTATACAATTGTTTGGCGTTCCAGCAGTAGTCTTAAGATGTTGCAAACTGTTTGAAAAGTTTGCAAACTTTCTTCAAACATTACTGACGATTTTTAACATAACCTTTCTTGTATTGACGTATAAGCAGTATGCACGCCTTGTTTATTTTTGTTCCAGCAGAAAACTGTTGCCAACATTTCTGACTAATGTTTGTAACAATTTCTGCGTTTTACGATTGTTGCTAACATGTTTCCAACATTCTGCTGGTACAAACCTAATATCATCACTTTACAAAAAAACGAAATTTTGCGAAACAGTTTTAATTTTTTTCCTAGTTTATTTGAAGAAATATTTTTACAATAAACAAAACGTTATTATTGTTTTTTTTCTCTTCAATAAAAGTCACAAGATGTCCACTAAATTTAAGATCTGACGTTCTCGTCTTTTAGCCACTATCATCAACTTTGTTTTTTTATATTAGCTGACTATTTGGTTTTAAACTTAATAAATTTATATTTTAATTCTAAATCCAAAGAAATGTTACACTTTACATTTATGCAACGTTTCGTTATTTTTATAAAATTAAATTTAGCCTTGACCATAAATTTTTAGGCAATAGCATTTTTTTTAGTTGGGCGATGAAATTTTTCTTTTCATGTTATTTACCAACTCTCTCTTCACTCACGTATTTCGCCTGCCTCAAAGCTGCTGTGCCAGTGTTGCCAGGTGGGTTGAGATGAAAATCCCCCGCGTGGTTCTAAAAAATCCCTCTATTTGAGGATTTTGGAAAAAAATCCCCGTTTTGTGGATTTTATTACTTTTATCGCCTAGTTGGATTAGCAAAACTTATACAGTATGTCTACGGATGAACTTTACAATAGGACAAATGGACCAACAATTTTAATGATAAAAAGAGTCATGTATGACAACTGCTTTTGCTTGTTAAAAAATAAGATTTACGTTGAGAAATTTGTTTTGTTTTTGTAAAGAGGCTCCAGAAACTACGAAAATCTGAAAATGGACCAAGACAAAACTACCCTTATTTTTTATAATTTAGCAAAATGTTAAATAAAAAGTTTTTTAGAATTGAATGAGGATCCCATAACTGAAATTTTACATTAAATAAACAAAATTTTGTTTTTAGGGACATATTGTTTTAAATCATTTTTTTTTTTCACTTTTTATACGTAATTTACCTAGTTATAAGACAACATAATAATTAATGTTAAAGGTGGTCAAATATATTTAAATACGAAAATGTAAAACCAGGTAAATTACGTAAAAAAGGTGTGACATGATTAAAATAAAATGATACCAAAAATTTTTTTCTCGTTTCTTTTATGTGAAATTTAAAATATTAGATCCTCATTTTATTCTAAAAACCTTTTTATTTGACATTTTGCTAAATTAGTAAAAATAAAGGTAGTTTTGTCTTGGTCCATTTTAACATTTTCGTACTTTTGGAGCCCCTGTACAAAACAAAACAAATTTCTCAACGTGAATCTTGTTTTTTTTTAAGAAGGAAAAGCAGTTGCCATACACAACTTTTTTGAACATTTAAATTTTTGGTCCATTTGTCCTATTGTAAAGTCCATCCGTAGACATACTGTATATAAGTTTTAAAAAATATTTAAAGTTACAACTGCTAAATCGCCAGTATAGGAAACATTTACTTTTTTTCCACGTTAAGAATAGAACTAAAAGGTGCTTATATACACCATTTTTTGTAGAACGTGAATAAATAATGCAAAATAAGCACATCATATCCAAGTATAAGGAAGTATATGGTGTTCAGACTAGACTAGCTTCTAAATCGTAAAAATCCCCGTTTTTACTTAAAAAGTCTCCTTTTTATTTTGTTATTAAAAATCCTGGAAAAAGGGAAAATCCCCGGTCTCTGGCACCACTGGGCTGTACCAGGTCCATAGTGAATAAAACAAAAATCAAGAGTCTTCTTATAGAACAACTATCGTTGTTATACGGTAAGATATAAAATTTTACCATTGATGCCGTACTAAAAACATCATTCAGTGAATTTGACATGGAGTTTTACCTGTGAGGTAAGAAAAATCTGGAAGTACAGAGGGCATAGTAAATAACATGAAAAGCAGGAGTTCCTCCCTTAGCTGTCAAAAGACGAAGACTATTGAGTATTCATCATGTTTAATCAGCTGATAAGGTTGGGTATCTAGATCCAAACTAAATAAAACAAGAAGTAGTTACCAGCTAGCGTTCCTTGTAATTTTATATAAAGCCAAAAAATGTAAGTTCTTGGATATTTACACTTTAACTGCAGACACAACAAATCCGACTTTGTACGTTTTGCTTCATTGCAGATTTTTTAAAGGAATGCATGATGACAACCACCAAAACACTTAGTACAAATTGTAGAGCAACTCGTTTTGTATATTTTGTATATTTTATTGCATTTATTTTTACGAATTCATAAAAATATTTAAAAATACGATATTAACTGCAACAACAGCAAACAAAACTTGACTATTTAATGTCATTATGCACTAAGATAGTTCAAAATTATTCCGATGAGGGCGCTAACAACGTTGCCAAGTCGCTTAATTTTAACAGCCAAGTTTTCGTATATTATTACAATACTAAGGAATTATTTGCATGTGTCTTACATTGATATTCCCATTTTTCTTCAGTACCCTTCATATTATTACCGCTATAAAAGAAATAGTTTTATTATTAATATTAGTGAAAATAGCACCTATCTGACCATAACTATACTCGACATTAGGAACATTAAAAACTTTTATAACGATGTTAGTAGATATTTAAGAAGCACTTTCTACTTTTAATGTGCTCAAAGTCGTTGATCACGATTTTTTATCGTAAAATTTCTAAGGATGAGATCATACGTACTTCTCTGTACCGGTTATTAAATTAAGAAGTTCCATTTAGTCGATTGGTTTATTTGCATGGTTTGCAGCCATACAGCTATATCCTTACCGGAACACAAACTAATTATTTGATTTTAAAAAATGAATATTAAAAGGGGAAAGTATTCGTGTTTATTGAATTTATTTTACTTATACCGGTTAATTTAAAAGTAAATCACGAAAGCTTACGGTACTTTATTTAATTTTTTTGCCAAATGTCATTGGTTTTTGAGTTACAGCCCCTCAAAGTTTATGTTTTTATTGTATTTAACATTAAAGGAATATTGTGTACAATTTTTGTTTATAAATTCTAAAAAATACGGCATTGGCAGCAACTATTTGGAAGCGTCTCTAAAAACTATGCCCATGATTATCTCGGTGCTGGATTATCTAAAATAAAAAAATAGTTCTATAATAGAATTATAATAAAATTCTAAGATAATAACAGAATAATTCACTTCAGAGTAAAAGGCGTGGGTGCATTTTACTATTTTTTCATAACTTTTCCCTCATAGATATTTACAAATGAAATAATTATAATATTTAATATATTAAGCACCCCACGCTTTTATTCTGAAGTGAATTATTCTGTTATTATCTTAAATTTTATTATAATTCTATTTTAAGGTATATAATTATGATTCATTGTTTGACCTTTTATTACTATAATACAAACTCTTTTAAAGAAAAATTATTTTCTAATTTTTAGTTCGGTTGCATATAAAAGCGTATTTTTTTAGTTTTTTTAAACTATTATTTATTTAAATTCAATTTCCTATTTGAGAACATTTTAAAGAAAAATCTACTTATTTATTTTTATAAAATTTGTAAATATTGATAAATTTGAAAAATAAAACTTTTCAGCGTTATCTTGTGAACTATGTAATAACATAGTGGAGAAAAAATCAAATGTATTGGTGTTGTAGGTTTAGAGTTATGATAGGCACCGACTTTTTTTTTTTTTTTTCACCCTTCGGGGTCATCCCACCCAGGTCCGACGACCGCCCCCTAGGTGGTGCACTGTAGCCTGAAGGCTTATTGTACCTTGACCCCTACTCCTTCTCATTCACACACCATTCATTCCATAACTTGGATGGTTGTTGCTCGGTCCGCATCCCCGAGCAGAACTAACACCGCGTGCCGCTGCCCGAAACACCGCTGTCGCCGGACACCCATCCAAATTATGGGCGCGTATTTCACTGCTTAACTCCGGTGATCGACGCTCGCCGATACAACCGAAGCCGCCACAAGCGCGCCAGGCACCGACTTTAAAAACGTGAATACGCATTATGACAACATCCAAAAATGACTCTTATTTTGTATTTATTATATCAAATAAGATTTAAATATTATAAAAACGCTTTTGTTTTTTCAGTGTAGTAAAAGTTAATATTTAATTTTTATAATTAAGAAAATCTATACACTGAGAAGCCCACCATAAATTCGAAACACCAATCAGAGGATATGACATCACGAGTAGATAAAGTGCGTTCACAATCACAGATTCAAGATTGTTATTTAACGTACCTTTAGAGCATACACCCACTAGAGGTAGCGTTGCCGCTTTGTTTATTAACAGCGTTTGTAAAGCGAAAGGCACCCCTGTTTATGGGTAACGTAACGTCTATATAAACAGCGACGCCATCAAAGTTGATTTATCTAGGGGTTGCGACAAAATCTCGACTATAGTCGGTTCGAGGTCGGGGACGCGGGGAAGGGCATGTAACAGGAAAAAATTGGCAAGATTGGGTAAAGTCACTATATTTTAACAGCTGATGATCAATCAGTGGCGTTTGTTTAAAATTAATATTATTATTAAAAGATATGATCCCAAATGTTTTTTAGTTGAAGTTGAGGAAGTTGCATTTTAATAATAATTAAAAAGTATTTTGTAAATGGTTGTGCTCGTAATACATACTATAAACTGTATTTCTTCGGCACTGATGTTGACCTTAATCTCATTTAACAACAGGGACGAAGAGTGTTTTTGTGACGTCAAAGCAACCACCACTAAATGGCGGAATCTCGCGACCCCTTTATATAGGAACTTTGGACGCCATGATAAAATGTATGTTTTATATTTAAAACTTTAAATTTAAATCGTATTTTTTTCTGTCAAACCATTATTTTTTCCGAAGATTTTTTTTTCTGGAAATAGCATATATAGTCTAAGATCCGGCATTAAGAAAATATACCCTTATCTGTTAATTAAATGAAATAATATTTTCTAGGCATATTTTAATGTAGTAAATGCAAGTGAACAACATCTGCCAGCATAGGTCTGCTACAATTAATAATAATTAATTCATTAATAGTTAATTTATTTATAATTGTTACCTTTACATGTTAATTGCATAAATCAATGATCAGCAGTGAAATAGTCTAGTCTGTTAGGTAGCAGCATTTAGCAGTGCATGCCTTGTCGATACTCTGGGTTCGTATCCCGCACTGGGTAACATTTTTTTCTATTTTTTATTCGCTTATCTATTAGCAAAATTATGTTTACCATATTTAATTGAATAAAATCGGGCTGCTACCTCAACCAACTAAGCTATTTCACCGCTGATCATTGGTTAATGCAATTAACATGTAAAGGTAACAACTATAATTAAATTAACTATTAATTAATTAATTATTATTAATTGTAGCAGACCTATGATGGCAGATGTTGTTTACTTGCATTCGCTACATTAAAATCTGCCTAGAAAATATTATTTCATTTAATTAACAGATGAGGGTATATTTTCTTAATGTCGAATCTTAGACTCATACTTTTGAACATCATGGAACATTTTTAGAAAAACCTAATAATGCCATGTCATAATGCTTATTGTAGGTAAAGCTCTCTAAAGTTCTGATCACATAAAATTTGAAATGAAACGTTTATATAAGTCATGGATTTGGCGTGTTTACTCAATTCACTGTTTCTTTTGTTAATTTTTTTCAAATCACCTCAAATTTTTACACAATAGGTTTGTTCCCAGCAGAATGTTGGAAACATGTTAGCAACAATCGTAAAACGCTGAAATTTTTACGAACATTAGTCAGAAATGTTGGCAACAGTTTTCTGCTGGAACGAAAAATAAACAAGGCGTGCATACCGCTTATACGTCAATACAAGAAAGGTTATGTTAACAATTTGTCAGTAATGTTTGAAGAAAGTTTGCAAACTTATCAAACATTTTCCAACATGCTTCCAACATCTTAAAACTACTGCTGGAACAACAGACAATTGTATACTGTTACAAACATGGCACTGCTGGAACGACAAATTTGACGTGCGCAGAATCCGAACGGTAAAAATGCAGTTTCTTATACTTGAAAAAACAAGAGATTTTAGCTCATTGTGTTAGCTCATTGAACTTTTTTATACGGGGAGTGATAAACAAAACATTATTAACTAACCATAATAAAGGTAATTGCAAATCCTTACCTTATTAATAAATAGTTTCATGCGACAAGTAAACATGGACATGCTAATCGATTTTCTTTTATTTTTATCATTGTAACAATCTCTAATGGTGTCAGGTCAAGTGAAGGCTTGTCATAATATATCGTCATTACATTAAATGTAATTTGACATGCAGTTGTATACATAATTAAACAGTTGGTACTTATAAAATAATTTATTATTTTTTATTTAATAAAGGTATAAGTTTACTTATCGAATATAGTAAACAATAGTAAAAAAGCCATAAGCGTTATACATATACGGACGGCAATCAACTATTTCTGTCTCAACGCGTCGTTTAAATAGTGTGCGAGCAACAAAAAGGAGAATAATTTGAAAGTGAAACAGAACTGATGACCGCGTGGCTTTTTTACTATTGGTGTTTACTCCACCACGCCGGCCGCGCCGATGCACTATGGGATAGAAATCCATTATTTTGGCCAAAAAGCAAAAAATTTAATGGCTCATGCTGTGTATTTCAAAGTAGATACTCCAAACTACATGTACGCAAAATTATAAAAAGATATGACGACTTCTATTGGGGTAATAAGAAACTTGAAAATGTATTTTAAGTAAACCTAAATATACAACATTTAATCTGCTTAGTTTATTATTAGCCTTGTTTACTAAAAAAAGTTTTAATAATAAGAGCTATTGTTGTGTTTCCGATGTAGTCTCGCGAAGTCTCGCTACTTTTGTCAAAGATTTTTTTACCTTTTTTATCAGTTTTTGTACTTACAATTGCCTTTCTACTTTTTGCTTCTTCTGATTGTAAGGATAGATACAAGATTTTTTTACTTAACCAAACGATTCTACAACAAAAATAAGAAAAACTTACATAAACATATAAAGCAGTCTTAGTTTTTGAACTACGGGTGTTAAAAGTTAAAAAAAAAGCTTTTTTAAATATTTAACACCCCGTAGTTCAAAAACTAAGACGTTTAGGACATATGTTTATATAAAGTTTTTTTTGTATATTCCACTAGTCTGACAATTTGAGAGTTACGTAAATAAAGCGGAGGGCTACAAAAACGTCATTTTGACATTCTCGGGCGTGGCTATTTTTTTAATTTTGTAGAAAATAATTTAAGGATAACGAAAAATATATAATCGGATACGATTTGAACGATTTCCACAAGCCGAAATAATAACAGTATTTTTTTGAAATATTTAAAAATTTATAACTGCTTCCCCCACCGATGAAAAGTTTTACATTATATAACATTTTGTTCTTCTATCATTTAAGCTTTGCAACCACTGATCTCGATGGATTGCCGATGTTATAACCTGCGCGAAACAAAATTTACATTTCATGGGCGAAAAACCGGTTTGTACGCAAGCCAGTTGAGGGTAAACGCACCCGGCTCCAAACAAACTATCCGCAATATAGGAAAGAATTTGTTGACGGCGTCCTGGTTTTCTGTTCGAAGTACGGTAGCTAATAAGCGTTACGGTCAGACCGCGGACGAAGAGTACGGGGGCCGGTGTTTGTATTTTGCCACGGCTTTTAAGTGCGCATCTTCGTCCATCCATTGCGCGAGGTCGTAAAAATCCGAAAAATGCTTCTTGCCACTGCGGATCTAAATGGAGGCTATCTATGTTTGCAACCCAATAGGTCTCTATGACGCTCGAGTAAATCCCCATTTAGCATTGTGGGCTCCCCTACTATTATAGAGCAGGGAGACACTTCCCCTATCTAGATTTTAATTTCCCAGTTTTTTTTGGGCACGATGGATTGGATATCTAAGACAATTTTTATTTAGTAGTTACTGTATCTTAATTGTTTAAGTAGGTACTTATCGAACATTATCTATCAATTATTATTATTTATTTATTAAATAATTAAAATCAACTGTTTACCTAGTTAAATTAAATATCATAGTAGTTATTATAATTTTTTATAAAATGAGAACATGCGCACAATCTGTGGGGAAAATGTAATATACAGTGCGTGTCAGCATAAAGTAACATACCTACGGATAAGAGAAACCATGCTAAAATTTTCGTACCGCTTTTGCGGCAGGCTTGTCATTATTCCAGTTTACACTTTAAATGCGTCGGTCGAAGCCTCGCCTCGTGTAACATCAGCGGTGGGGTGACACGTAAGCTTACTGAAATGACTAACTGGCGGTATTTCAACGAGAAACGAATAAAATTATATTGGGAGTTTTCGCATGAACTGTCCTTAAATCGGCTATTCCATGATAACTCTTATAATTTCCTTACTCTATGGTGTCAGGACCCGCCTCCTAACTTTTGAATGGTTCAGTATTTTACAAGGTTTCCATTTTAAAATTTAATATGTTTTGTTCTACACTGTATATCCTAAAATATAAAAGCATTCTGATGAAAGATATGGATTTTACAGAATCTACCCAACAAAACAGTGTTTTTTTATTTATTTTATACGTTAAAAATAAAAAAAGTTGGGAAGATGTATCTCTATTACTCTTCTAGGAATAATTTAAAATTATTTTTCAGATTTGGATGGTCATATTTCCGAAACTAATTGAGATAGACACATCAAATGTAGTATTTTTTAAATCATTTAAAAATATTTTTTGGTGGTGATATAATATTCAGGGTATTCCATTTAAATAAATCATACCTATTGTTGTACCCTGTATACCTATTGAGATAATAATCATCGGATTACTAATTAGAATACTACCAAATTAACCAAACAAGTTGACATTTTAGTTTATTTTGTACAATAAAAAATAATATTGTTAAGGGGGTGTAAATTTATAATAAAGAAAATAAGTTTTAGGTTTTTGTAATAATTTATAATATTTTTCCAGTAAAAGCACCTTATTTTAAGTTAGATTTGTAAGTTTCAGAATTTTGACCAAAAAAAAAATTTCTATCCCATAGTGCGATGTCGCTAATGATTTTTGGAATGCGGGATTTTGAGAGCTGATCAAGAATCTTTTATCTCTAGTTTTTAAGTTGTAAGGCCTCCAAGTGTACTACGGATTCTTGTTCTAAAATTTCTACTTTTTCAAACTGACCAACATCAATACATTGAATCAAAGAGGAAGCTGGGATTTTATTTTTATTAGATGAGTTTTAAAAAAGAATCCTCTATTGGTTTTTTTGTGTAATTGATCAAGTTTTTTGACAAAACGCAAATTTTACAAAATTATCTATATAATTTTTTTAAACCTAGCCACTCAACATTTTTTTATGCAGGACTTTAAGATGCCTCTAAATTGTAAGAAGAAGGCAAACATTTTTGCAAAATTTGACAATAAAAAAGTTTTCAAGAATCCAAAATGAAAATGTTCTTTAAAGTGTTACTCTTAAGTAAAATAGCGTCTAGTATAAAGCCATAAATGATAGGGGTGATAGTTCTATCGTTTTGTTAGGGAGTTATTGACTTCAAATTGGGTATAAAAACTTAATTCAATTTTACTTGCATTTTATTGCTGCAACAGTACTATTGATATTTGGGCAACTAAATAAACCAATTTTTCAAAAATTCTTAAAATGTTGTAAAATATTTATACCAAGTATTTAATCTGTATCTGTTATCACGATTTCTAATATTTTATCTGGTTTAAACGTTTTGTTGGTGTTAAAAAATGAATGTTAAGCTGGATCTGTCTGATTTGAAATGCGATTTCGTAAATTTTGATAAAAAAAAATAGAAGCACTTGTCAAAAGAAGCAAATAGGCAGGAGAATTAGAGATGAACTTAGCTGAAAATACTTCTGCTTGTTTAAAGGTAGAAATCATTTCATTATTGAAAGTTAGGATAGAAAGAAAGTACAACAGGGCGACACGTGTTTCTGTCTGCGGGTTTGCAGACCCGCAGACTGATGGGCGGCCAGTTTCCATATGGTTTGTTGGCATAACGGTATGTTGCATACCTAACTTTTGCCATATACAACTAGATGGCGCACTTTTACCTACCACCTTTAACCTCTCGATGCCATGGCTGGTTGTTTTTAAATTTCTTGGTGTGATGGCACCGGTTGTCTGTATTTGTTAGTTCTGGGATACAGAAAGGATATTTACAGTCAATCGGGGCATCATCAAGGTGCCTACGACCTGAAGCGGCTATGACAAGTCTTAATGAAGACGAAACACGTGTCGCCGTCTTGGTCGGGCCCGGGGTATTCCATTTTCTTTGGAGACTCCGTAATTTTTAAACAGCCAACCATGGTAGCCGAATTCTTACAGGTTATTATTTATTTATTTATTTTCACTGTCATTAATGAGCCATATGCCCAAAGAATTTTACCTTATATATATATATATATATATATATATATATATATATATATATATATATATATATATATATATATATATATATATATATATATAGCAAATTTTAATAACTAATAAGATATTTTCATGTCAGAACAAACGTACGTAAATTGTAATTGCAAAAAGTATTTAAATAATCTAAATAAGTAGAAGAATAATTATACTTTATAGTAAAAAAGTAATTGTAAATAACAAAGAATAAACCCGAAAATTACGTGCATTGAAAAGTTAATAACAAACAAAATGTTTTTATTAAAATTGAATAATAATTAAGTAATTATTAAGTAATAGGCAAAAAATGTATAAAGAATCTGGATCAAATTGGTGAAAGTGCTGCAGCAATGTCGCATAACTTTTAGGTATGGTTGCAGACCATTTATAATTTTTTACGGACGTTACATTTACTATTAAGTAGACGCTATGCATATTAAAATCTTTATTAACTAAATTGTTTAAGTGTGCATTGTTAGGAATGTAATAAGTTGTATACCGGATCAGCTAACAGTGGCGTAGCGTGGGTCAAAGGGCGGGGTGGCGAACTATTATTAGGGCGGCCCATAGATAAACTACATTTAGATCCGCAGTGACAAGAAGCATTTTTCGGATTTTTCTTTCTCTCTCTCTATTTTTTTCTTGGTTTTGGTCCCTTCAGGTCCAATC
Source organism: Listronotus bonariensis (assembly GCA_014170235.1). Taxonomy (NCBI): domain Eukaryota; kingdom Metazoa; phylum Arthropoda; class Insecta; order Coleoptera; family Curculionidae; genus Listronotus; species Listronotus bonariensis. The sequence goes on from JACEGR010000233.1 coordinate 315,460, forward strand.
CACCCCCCTTCCGGACTATGCTTTTCAGGGCTTCGTCGGCGGAAAATCTGGATAATCGAGCTCGTAGCTCCCAGAAATTCGAAAAGAAAAACAAACAATTCAACAATCGATGCAATGCATAAATTGTCGGCTGTCAAACCAAGATCTGCTACTGGTGTTACGTATAACCTTCACTTTTACTACTGACAGTTCCCATGGCACGCCCATCTATTTCCCCGCCATTTGAGAAATACCTCGTGTTCACCACCAAACAGGATACCATAAGCTTATAGGAATCTTCGCTCACAGCGCTTAGATCCAGAAGAAAGATGCCGTCGTTTTAGCGTGTATCTTTCCTTGATCCCCGAAGGTAAAAACGTTCGTACGACACCTCTAGCCGCCACTCCTGGAAGAACTTTGTAGTCCTTCTACGCACGTCCACACAGTCCGGAGGTCAAACAAAGAGTCTTTCGGATTTTTACGACCTCGCACAGTGGGTGGACGAACATGCGCACTTAAAAGCCGTGGCAAAATACAAACACCGGCACCCCGTACCCTTCGTCCGCGGTCTGACCGTAACGCTCATTAGCTACCGTCCTTCGAACAGAAAACCAGGACGCCTTCAACAAATTCTTTCCTATAATGCGGAAAGTTTGTTTGGAGCCGGGTGTGTTTACTCCTCAACTGGCTTGCGCACAAACTGGTTTTTCGCCCATGAAATGTAACTTTTGTTTCGCGCAGCTTATAATATTGTCAATCCATTGAGATCAGTGGGGCGGCCTAACTTTTCTTAGAGCAGTATACTAATAAATATTTTTTGCTGGCACACAAAATAAGTTAGGTACAAATAAAATTGTAAATTATTTGAAAATCCTTTGATATCAATGTTATCATACCTCGCTATAAATGAAAACTATATAATTTGAATAATCTTTTTATTATTTTTTTAATGAAAACATTATTTCTTAAATTAAAAAAAAAAAACAATTTTTAAAATATATTTTTGCAAAAGCAAATAAAAAATACGACTTAACTAAAAACGCACTTGTAGAAGTTTTAAATTAAACAAATATTTTGTGGTAACAACGTCTTATAATTCGATGGACCCGGCTGCACGCACCAAAAACTTGACTCATGCGGCGTTACCTCGCGCGTTCCATTTAAGGCTTTAAGTGCAAGCGACAGCGCGGAACGAGCGAGCCACAATCTCCGCGTCGTTCGGACATCTGTTTCTCTCCTATTTGAGTGAGCGTGCAGTGAGAAGTGAATCTGGTGTCACTTGTGTAAAGCGTATAGCTTAAAAGCCATATATTTTTTGTAACCTTGTATGAAGAAAATTTTCATTGTCAAATATTGCTCTTTACATGCCATGCAGTCAATTTTATTAGGTTAGTACAGGCTATTTGAGTTGTCTCATGGAAACTTAGAAATCATATAGACTATATACCCGCACCTCGGTCTGAAGAAGACATTTATGGTAAAACATGATCATGTTAGTGTCGTCAGAGGTACAGAGGTGATGCTCGATTTTGTCACTCTTGAAAGTTCTGCAGCTTTGTTGTTGCCGAGATTATCACAGCAGTAATGCCTTTCTCTGTAACTTATGGCGCAGCTCAAAAATTTGAGCTGTCATTTCTGAGCATATGACTCAAACATGCCTTTTTATTGGGACACTTATAATGATTAGGTACTAAACTGCTTGTTTTTTTCGATTAAAATAATATGATATAGCAGGTGGTTTAACAAATTTCATGTCAAATATTGAAAAACTACGATTTTAAAGATGCATTGTGGCTTTCTATTCGTTTTTTAAATTGTTTTATATTTTTGTTTTAAAATTTATCTGTCATCTCAGCTCAGGAGACATTTCCGTAGAAAAAATATAAAAAATAAAAAAAATTAATTAACTAATTTTTGTTTTTTTTTTTCTACGGAAATGTCTCCTGAGTTGAGGGATGGCAGTATTGTTTTTAAAGAAAATATAAAACAATTTAAAAAACAGATAGAAGCCGCAATGCGTCTTTAAAATCATAATTTTTCCAATATTTGACGTAAAAATTTATTAAACCACCTACTATGATATATTATTTTAATCAGAAAAAACAAGCAATTTAATTACCTAATCATTTATAGGGTGTCCCTAATAAAAAAAACATGTTTGGGTCATATGTCAAAAATGACAGCTCAAAAATTTTTGGCTACGCCACTGGATTCTACGGAAAAAAGTGTCTTTATAATGTGCAATTAGTTTTCTGTATCTGTAATAACAACAAAGCTACAGGGCCTTTTCAAAAAGTGAAAAAATCGAGAATCACCCTGTATTCTGAAACGCTTCGCGATAGCGATGATCTGTTTTTACCATAAATGTTTTCTCCAAAAAAGAGCTCGAGGATGGGGTATCAGATTTTTAATATCTCTTATGGTTTCCAAGTTTCCCATAAGGGACAACCAAAATGGGACACCCTGTACAGACTTGAAAACAATCGGTGCAACATTGTCGGCCGACTGTATCATGTTCAAAAATTCTTGAGCAAACAAAGTTGGCCAACATTTACAGATACAAGTGTTTCGCGTCGACACTAGTTTTGGCCAAATGGAAATCGCTGAAAGCGTGGTGCAGAGAGAATTTCTACGGAAAGGAGTTTATTACGGCAATTGAATAATTTTTGTCACTATGTTTTTGGATAAAGATCTTTCATAAACATGGAAGATTGTTAAGTATTTTGATGAAAATTTAGTTTTTTCAGTGCTCGACAAAATAAATCGTTTACAAAATCAACAAAATTAAACCTTTATAAACCTTCACGGTATCAGCTAAGTGAAAAGGTTTACAGGTATTGCGTGAAAAAAGACGGTCTAACGCCTGTAGAATACCAACAGGTAGAGATTAAATAAATAATTCCGGCATCTAAACAAGATGACACCCCAGAAAGTGCGCCGATATGTGGACAAAAATGCCAAAATAGAGATTTTCATAACAACTTAAATGTATAATATGTAAATATGTACAGTGAGGATGTTAAAAGTCCTAACCCCTCCGTTTATCTTTTGAATGGGACAAGATATCAATATCGGGTGAAATTTGGGTAAAAGAGTTTCCTTAAACTACTTTTGGCATAAAACGATTCCGATCACGTGGCCTACTGTTAAGGGCGCACTAGCAACTTTTTTTTTTCAAATGGAAGGGAAACCTCGTTTTAAAGGTCGTCTAATTCTCTACTTAACACCACTTTGTTTTTTTTAATCGGCCCTGCCGTTTCAGACTTACAAGCCCATGCCATTAAAACCGGATTGCTTTTACACTATATAAGTCAAATTTAAAACGGTTCTAAGTCTGGAACGGCTGGACCGATTTTAATAACAAAGTATCGTACAGTAAAGAATCAAAGAATCTCTAAAACGAATGGTATATGACACCCCTTCAATTTGAAAAAAATTGCTAGTGCCACCTTGGTACTAGGTCACATGACATATATTAGTTTTATGCTAAAAAAGCTTAAATGACACCCCTTTACCCAAAATTTACTCGACCTCGACATATTTAAGTGTTATAAGACCAATACATTTTGTTCTAAAATCCCTATCTTTTAACGCTCTGTTCATCGGTCCTGCTTTGTTGTTGCTTTACTGGCCAATTTACCTTTTAACGTGTATATGACACACGTCTGAATGGTAATTGCTTCAAAATCAGTGTATCTGCGATGGCCCAAACCTGCCGATGTTTTCCATATTAAATGGAAAACAGGCGACTCGCCGATTCCCTTGATTAAAATGCCGACCGATGTTGCTGAGGAATTTGCAGAAAGTCGGCCGACCGATGTACAACATTTAAGATACAGTCGGTCAACAAATGTTTTCGCCGATTGTATCCACATCTGTACGTGGCTAAAACAGGCGATTTGCCGATTCCTTTGATCATAACGCCGACCGATGTTGCCGCGGCGTTTGCAGAAAGTTGGCCGACTGATGTGCAACATTCAAGATACAGTCGGCCAACAGATGTTTTCGCCAATTGTATCCATGGCCGAAAAATTGGCCATTTTGTTTTTGTATTAGAGGAATGTCACAACCAAATAACAGGGATATGATAAAAGAAAATTTAAATCTTCTGCGAAAACCGAATCCTGGTAACTTTATTTGTTCTTAAGTTATTCGCGAATAAAATGGGTCAAAACCTAGTCGGGAACCCTGTATTTATTAAATAAGTATTTAAATTCTTACCGGTTAACAAACTTGCAAAAACAATTTTTAGAACAAGGTGTATCCTTAAATTATTGCAAAATTAACGCGGTCAATAATTTGCTTATAATATTATCTGACAAACATAACTATCACGTGACAAAATATTAAAAGTTAAAATTAACAGTACCTCCGGCGATTAAATGAAAGTGAGTTGAGGAGAAAGTATTATAAAAACGTCAGAAAATACCTCGTAATTGGTTCGTATAAATTACTTAGCATCTCGTAACATTGAGCTTGAAACTTGTTTATCGAGTATATCGGATATGGGTGTATTATCAATTTGATTTTCTGTGTCCGGTCTGTAAGATTTATTACACAATTTTTAAATATTACCTTCATATACAGGGTGGCCCACCATATTCGACACGGTCTGTAGCTGGATAACCATGGGGTTTTTAAAAAAGTAAATACTGAAACATATACAGGTCGGATAAGGACCACAGTATAAAATTATTTTACTCTATACAGGATGTCTCAAAAAAGTGTGACGTATCAAAGTTATATTTTTTAAATGGAACACCCTATATTTTATGACGGTTTTAGATTCTACATAAAAAAATATTTAAGTTTGTTAATAGTACCAAGTGTCTAATTTTATTCGATTTTGTGATATTTGTTTTTTTTTCAAAATGCAGGGGTGCAATTAAATTAATTTTATTTTAACAATATAAACTCCTTAAACTTTAAAATTTGTTACAAGATTAGGAAAAGTCGGCCTTATCATACGTAGGTCATATCAAGATCATAGATTATACAGTGTGATCAAAAAATAATTTCAGATTTTTAGAAAGTCAAATTGCAATATCTCTCTTATTTTAAATGGAACACCCTATATTTTTTTACGTCACATAATGACAAACCAAATGCTCTTTCAAATGGTGTATAGGTTGCCTATACCTATCTTTTATACTTTTTAAATAAATTCCGTTTTAACATATTTTTATTCCAAATGTCGATTTAAATGTAAGTAGGCTGGGATACAGCTTTGCCTATTTACTAAGCCGTAATTGCAAAATGTAAATTTGTTGGAAAAAGCACAAAATTAAAAGATTTTGTATTATCTGCCACTACTTTTAAAAATTCACAGAAAAAAATTATTAGTTGCTTATAATGCTACTTCCAATAACACTTATTTCAGCTGAATGTGGTAATAATAAAACTTGTGTTTTTAAACAATCCCAATAACGCCTCTGGTCAGTTATGACGACATTCTGTGACCTATAACTCGTTTCTTCCATTATCTATAATCACTGTGTCAAATTTTTTAAAGCAACTTTAAGGTTATCAGATGGTTTCTGGTTACATTGCATAGAAAGGAAATTTCTTCTCGAGTTACAGAATTCACCTGCAGTACTTTTTTACACTTACAATTTTAGGAAATTTCTTTCCTATCGAGTTACAGAATACGAGTACTGGAAACCCTTTAAGATAAGTGTCACTTGACGGTCTACCCATTTAAACTTTTTGACGTTTGTGTTGGTGAGGAGAGGGGATAACCCTAAACAAATAAATTTTAACACAAAAAGTGTTCCCCTAAAAATAAAAATTGACGTGTTTTTAAGTGGAATGCACTGTATGTGTATTGTCTATTTAAAAAAAACCTACATATGTCCTAAATGCTCTAACTTTTGAGATACAGGGTGGTAAAATTAAAAACGAAATAAGTTTGTTTTACGCAGTGATCTCGATGGATTGCCAATGTTATTACCTGCGCGAAACAAAAGTTACATTTCATGGGCGAAAAACCGGTTTGTGCGCAAGCAAGTTGAGGGTAAACGCACCTGGCGCCAAACAGACTATCCGCATTATCGGAAAGAATTTGTCCACGGCGTCCTGGTTTTCTGTTCAAAGTACGGTAGCTAATGAGCGTCACAGTCAGACCGCGAGCGGAAGGTACTGGGTGCCGGTGTTTGTATTTTGCCACGGCTTGTAAGTGCGCATGTTCGTTCACCCGTCCATTTATTTACTGCGCGAGATCGTAAAAATCCGAAAAATGCTTCTTGCCACTGCGGATTTAAATGTAGGTTATCTATGGTTTTACCACGATTCTCCAAGAAGGATCAATGCATAGCATGATTTTCAACATAGTTTCTATTTCTATTTTGAACTTTAATATTAACGAATATATTTAAAATGAACTACATTCAATAACAAACTAATAAAGAAACTAAGTCAAGGAAAAATAACACCCTGCCATTCTGAAAATATCAGTGTTAAATAAGCCTCGTGACGAAATTTTGTAACTTTACAAGAAGAAAACGAAAATCACGACTTTAAAGATGAAAACAATTTGAAGATGATCTGACATCACGCTTATTTACTTAAAATTAGGTGTAGCAGACAATAATAAGCATCATAAACAAATGTAACAAATAAACTATTAATGAAAAAAAAAGGTTGATTTACAGCTTCATTACAGGTAACATAATTATTAGTAAGATTTATTAGTGACATAATTCAAAAGCACATTGTCTTGAGTTTGGATGACTTTATAAAAATAATTGTTGTTGATATAAACAATTTAATTATTATTTACGTGTGGTAATGAAAAAAAGTTCCCATAGAAACACTGATCGATTTTATAACGGTTGATCCAAAATAAAGCAACTATACAGGGTGATTCAAAAATTGGTCACGAAACTTAAGGGGGTTATTCTACTTGACAAAAAAGGGTAGAGCTTCATATAATTTAGTTAGTTACAAGCCGTCAAAGTTCAATTTTTATTTTGGTTTTTTCGCCATATTGCATTTATTTTTTAACCAATCCACTTGATATTTGGCACACAAATCGAGACTTTCTGATTCTAAAATTTTAAGACAAAAGTACTTTTTTAAATACCGCCAGAGGGCACTTTACCTAAAACTTAAAATTTATTTACATCATAACTTTTATATTTTGACAGATATCGCAAAGCTGGGGGCGCCATTTTATAAACAATCAAAAACTTAAAAAATAAGGTACTCTTTATTAAAGTCAATAACCCTCACCGCTTAGGCACCAATAGACATCAAAGTTTTCATCAATTTCAATCAAATTACCTACATACATACAGGGTGTCCAGTAACTCAACCGACAAACTTAACCAAACGATTCTACAACAAAAATAAGAAAAACTTCATATAAACATATGTTCTTAGCGTCTTAGCTCTATTAAATGTTTACATTGATTGTGGCCTCTAATAACCCTTCGTGGTTAATGGGGCCTTAAAACATTAAAAAGAAAATCAGGCTTAAATTATTTAAAACAGGCTCTTTACAGGATTTCATAAGAAAAAGGAGCAGATTGTAGATTCAGACGAAGATAATAGTAGTTGAATAAAGCTTACATAATATTTGGACAAATGGCAAATAAAATGGGTTTCTCTTTTCATAAAATTTTGGTCTAAAATAAAATCGTATTTTGCTTATCGAACAAAAATCTCTGGTATACCTAACAAAGTAAAATTTACCAAAAATTCACATTCTTCATCAGCTTCTTATAAATCATTGTTACAAAACTCGTGCATTGTTTAAAGTTAGAAAAAAGATGTTCTTTTATGCAAAATACCTTGATAAAGACAAAAGATGGAAGATTCGTTCCATTATACATACAAATTGCAAAACCGAAAAGTAATCATTTATGTTAAGAAACACCATAACAATGTTACATGGATTGTGTAATACCATTTAAGTGAACGATAGTTATTGCTTCGACTACTGAATGAAAATTTTCTTATGTGAAAAGTGTGCTAAATTCAGGTAGACATACAGTTATATTCATAAAAATGTCTCTCTCTCTCTATTTTTTTTCTTGGTTTTGGTCCCTTCAGGATCAATCCACCACTTTCCTTCTTCCGGACTATGCTTTCCAGGGCTTCGTCGGCGGATAATCGAGCTCGTAGCTCCCAGAAATTCCAAAAGAAAACAAACAATTCAACAATCGATGCAATGCATAAATTGTCGGCTGCTCAAACCAAGATCTGCTACTGGTGTTACGTATAACCTTCACTTTCACTACTGACAGTTCCCATGGCACGCCCATCTATTTCCCGCCATTTGAGAAATACCTCGTGTTCACCACCAAACAGGATACCATCAGCTTATAGGAATCTTCGCTCACAGCGCTTAGATCCAGAAGAAAGATGCTGTCAATTTAGCGTGAATCTTTCCTTGATCCCCGAAGGTAAAAAACGTTCGTACGACACCTTTAGCCGCCACTCCAGGAAGAACTTTGTAGTCCTCTACGCACGTCCGCACTGTCCGGAGGTTAAACAAAGAGTCTCATAAAAAAGTCGTACAAAAATTAAAAAACAGGTAACATTTATGACTGACTTTTGGCAGTTTCGGTTGTTGGCAGTTTCGGTTCGTTCTCGGTAGTGATTAGACGTTGGTTATCCGGGCTCTTATGTGGAATCGTGCATGTAGGATGTAGAAGACGTACTGGTGCCTCGAGGAAGATAGGAAACTCATTGCTAAATTGAAAAGGCTTTTTCTTCAGGAACTAGGCGCTGTGAGTAAAGATTCCTATAACCTGATGTTTTTCTGTTTGGCGTACTGCACGAGGTATTTTTCAATGGCGGAAAATGGAGGCGGGCGCTGCGGGTGACGTCAGTACTGAAAGAAACCGGTTATGCGCGATACCAGTAGCAGTTCTTGGGAAGAAGGCCGCAATTTATGCATCTCATAGCTTTAAAATGTTACTTAAAGAAAATGTGACTTGAGAAATAAAAGGAAAATCTGGGCGCCTAGAGCCCGACAATCTAATTTTCCAACTACTTGACGATGTCTGAATGCATTAAGTGTGAAAGCTAAAAACCGAAAATAGGATAGAATAGAATAGAAAAAAATTTGTTGGAGTTTATTAAATGTCATGGATTAAATTTTTTTATAAAAGAGATCATTACGTATGTAAAGCTAGTGTAAAGTGTGCCAAAATTAAACATTTGACACTCTTCCCAGGTCCTAGAAAAAGGATACAATCCAAGCTCCTGATAACGCTAGCATTGTATACACCAAAAACCAACTTAAAAACAAAATGGTTAGTTTTGGTTAGTTAAATCTTTTTTTAGTATGCTTTATTAACAAAAAAAAGGTTTAACTAACCAAAACTAACCATGATCCCAATGCGACATTTATGCATGACCGTCTGTGGTGCTTTCAACCAGATAAATTATCGGTTTCGGTGCTTTTTATTTCCGCTTAAATTCCGCAAAATGACCACAACTTAAAGATAAAAACGTCAGTTTTATCATCTATGAATTTTATACCCGTTCAGCATTTTGTCAAAAGATCGTATCTAACTTCAATACCTTTGTTTCTATGATTTTCACACTCATTCACAATTTTGTCAAAAATGGATTTATTAGTAATCGTGCCTGTTCGATGATACAATTGAGTTCCTGTAGTTCTCTTATATTACCAGCACTCATTGAGCACTAATTAGGAATACCTAAAATTACTCATATATTTTGTTTTTAAGTTTATTCAGGCATATGCCTTCGTGGGATGTCAAAAAGATAAAAAAATATATATTTCCACGCTCGACGCTAAAGACTTTAAATTTTTAAAAACCCATGACATGTGTTAACCTACCTTAAACAGTCAGTTTTAAAAGCCGGTTTTAAATAAAAATAAAAAAGATATATCTCTTTCTAATCCTTATACGCCTTTTTTATGCATAGAACTGTATGTATGTATACTTAGGTACCTTGGACACGTTCCATTAGAGGTCATCTGACACTGGTGACGTAACTGTTTGTTAGCGTTTGATTTATAGTTGATGAGTATAATGCAGATTAGCCTAGTTTGAGAAATCTTTCTTAAAGCCGATTCCCACCTAGGGGTATTACCCAGGGTTTTTACCCCGGGTAAAAAGTCTTTGACTTTTGATGATACACACCTGCGAGTCATGGGTAAGGGGTTAAAATTCGTGCGGTTCCACCCGCCAAATTAGGACTTGTTCTAATTTTCCCCATGGGTGACGACTTTTTGACAAAATTCCCTACATAAATTAACAGTTGGTACTACCAAAAGTTGTGAATCGATGTGCATGAATATGATTTTACCCGCTCTTTGTTTGACCTCCGGACAGTGCGGACGTGCGTAGAGGACTACAAAGTTCTTCCCGGAGTGGCGGTTAGAGGTACCGTACGGACGTTTTTACCTTCGGGGATCAAGGAAAGATTCACGCTAAATTGACGGCATCTTTCTTCTGGATCTATGCGCTGTGAGCGAAGATTCCTATAATCATAATCTGATAGTATCATGTTTGGTGGTGAACACGAGGTATTTCTCAAATGGCGGGAAATAGATGGGCGTGCCATGGGAACTGTCAGTAGTGAAAGTGAAGGTTATACGTAACACTAGTAGCAGATCTTGGTTTGACAGCCAACAATTTATGCATTGCATCGATTGTTGAATTATTTGTTTTCTTTTTGAAATTTCTGGGAGCAACGAGCTCGATTATCCAGATTTTCCGCCGACGAAGCCCTGGAAAGCATAGTCCGGAGTGGTGGATTGGACCTGACGGGACCATAACCGAGAAAAAAAATAGAAATAGAATAGAATGATTTTACCCGTGTCCTTGAAAAAACCCCGACAATTAGCTGATGGGTGACGACTCATGCGTCACGGGTGAACACCCCTAAGTGGGAATCGGCTTTTAAGGATATTTATGACTTTGTGGGGATGGAGAACTAAGGGAAGAAGTGAAAATTAGAGAATTAATCTTAAAAATACGTGTCCAAATTTTATAGAGTTTCTCGCAGAAAACGATAGGTTGCGAAGGCCTTCTAAAATTTAAATAGAATAAATATTTTTGTTTTAACGTATTTTTTGATTTTGCGAATGACATAAAAGACTATTATTTGTTTTTGTTGCATTTGTTTAAAATTCTACCCAAGTTGTAAATACAATTGGTATAAAATCCGCAATATTATTTGTGTTTTTTGCACCTTTTGACAGCCCACGAAGGCTTATACCAAAGTACCGTGGGTGTCGGGTTATTAGATTTTTAATTTATCTTTTCCACTGTTCCGTCAACATTGTCCAAGCACTAAAAATGCAGTTTGTGCATTTCACAGCTTCTTCGATTCTTTCAGGAAAAGCCACGAAGATGACGTGCAAGGCTAGGTTCTGGTGCACCAGATGTTCGGAAGGTCGTTTTTAATATAAAATTCGGACTCAGCGCTCGACAAAACGCCTCCACGATGATTTTCGGGATGTTTTTGACACTTATCAAGAAAATTCTTGAAGATGACGTCCGCGTCCAGGTTAGGGCTCCACCAGATGTCTGTTTAATTAAAAATTAAATATTAATATAATTTCTAAAATAAATTATAATTAGTCTCATAAATATTTATTTAATATATTCTAAATTAGAATTTTAATAAGTCAGAGTAAAAAGAAATCAAGTTTAGTCCAAAACTAAATTTTTTACTTAAAACATGCTTTTTATAGTTATGCAAAGTTATAGTTTGTGCTTTATTTTTGTCTAGACAAAATAAAATTTTATTTAAAAACATATTTTAATGATGGCGATTAGTTAAAAAAGCAGTTAAAAACGAGTATTTTTATACCTAGAATTCGCGGTGACTTATTAAAATTAAGAGGGATTAATAATTCCTTATATTTAATTTTCTTATTTTTTTGAAATCCCTCGATGGCTCATGCCTAAATACCAGAGTACCGTAGGTGTCGGGTTATTGGATGTTTAACCCATCGTTCCCTCTGTTCCGTCAACGTTGTCCAAGCACTGAAACATGCAGTTATGCATTTCACAGCACCTTTTAGACAACGCGGTAGTGCCACCACGTCGTTATTTTTAAATAACTACTACCTAAATGATTATATGATATTAAAGTTGTTATTTACCTACATTAAAAATTATATTTTTGTCATAATTTTCGAGTTTTGATCGCTACTCTGTTCTCTATTTTTTTAGCAAGATTTCTAAAAGACCGACGTAAGGCTTTTCAAAACCAAGGTTAGTTTATATTTATAAGGTTGCGACATATCCTCAACTTTTAGGCGGTTTGAGGTCGGGGACGCAAGGAAGGGCACTACACGGAGAAAAGTTGGCAAGACTGGGTAAAATCAAAGCTGAATATCAATCCAGTGGCGTCTAGAATTTGCGCATTTCATTTTGCATTGTTTTGGTAGTGATATTTGTTGAAAGATGTAATTCCAAATGTTTTTTATTTAAAGTAAAAGAATTTACAACTTAATAATAATTAAAAACTGTTGTATAAATGGTTGTTCTACTAATACAATAAACTGTATATCTCCGGCACTGAACAACATGGCCGAAAAATGGGAGATGTGACGTCATAACATGTCAAAGCAATATGGCCGAATGTCGTGACCTTATATAGACCGACTTTGTTCAAAACGAGCTTTTTATATGCCTCAAAATATTTAACTGTTTAAAAGTAAATCATCATTAATTTTGTGTTTGACCACATTTTATGACTATTTTTTTATATTCTTGATTTTTTATAAATAAACACACAATACAGCAATATTTCCTCTTTGTTTCAGAATATCAATACTATGGATACTATGTCTTATGCCACTCCTCACAATATCCCAATCAACACTAAAGCCTTACGACTTCAACATAACAGCATACACCAAATCCTTACCAGAAGATCTACAACACATAGTAAGGAAAGCACTGAAATTAGAGAGGGAGTCTTTGGCATCCCCATCAAAATTCCTACCTGAAAAATGTGTGGTGGAGGAGGGAGCCGCATGTCCTCCAAGCAAATATAGGACACCCACTGGAGAGTGCAACAACGTGAGGCATCCCAAGTGGGGAAATCGTGGAGCTCCGTTTTTAAGATTGCTTCCTCCTAGTTACGCTGATGGTGAGTATTTTATTATTTACCTTAGATGGTTTATTGCTAGAGCATCGAACAAATTTTGATGATAGTTTACAAAGTAATTAAAAAAATAATAATTTTCCATACTTTTTTTTATCTTTTGACAATCCACGAAGGCTGAAAGCCTAAAAACCAACGTACCGTGGGTGTCTTAAGCAGGGTAAGAGGAAGTTTGTTAACACGGGACTTAAAAACTTGAAGATTTGGGGGAAGGAAAGACTTCCGCTGGCAGTAGGTTCCACAGTCTAGAAACTCTAGGGATAAAAGAACGAACGAAATGGGAAGTTCGGGGCCTGTCCAATTGGACCGTATAGGGATGCATACGTGCGGCACCACGAGTTTCTCTGTTGGGAGCTGCAAGAGGAGGGACTATACTGGATAATTCGTCGGAGCAGAAGCCGCAAAAGTATCTATAGAAGAGCGATAGATCTCCCACAGCTCGACGATGGGCAAGAGAAGGAAGTCTTTGAGTAAGTAAAGGATCATAAATAAGACGAACAGCCCTTCTTTGAATGGCATCAAGAATGCTGAGGGTTGTAGGGGATGCCATTCCCCAGACATGAGAACAATATTCCAGAGAGGGTCGAATTTGGGACACATACAAAGTGTATAAATTAGAAGGGGAAAAATACTTGTTGGCTCGAAAAAGAAATCCAAGCTTTTTTGACGCCGCGGTGGCTATAGATACAATGTGTTTATGCCAGTTAAGGTTATTTTCAAATGTGACGCCCACAAGGTTAAATGTGTCTCCGCTCTGCAAAACCTGGCCACTCATAAGCAAAGGGTGAGTGTTTGATGATTTTTTCGCGACAAGGAACATGATTGTGTTTTGGATGCATTAAATTGAACGAGATTTTTGGCGCCTCAATCCAATATCAAATTGAGATCCTGTGAAAGAGATATAAGTTACCGAAAGACTTTCTTCTCTTGCCTATCGTTGGACTGTAGGGGATCTATCGCACTTTTATAAATACTTTTACGGCTTCTGCTCCGAGGAATTATCCAGTATAGTCCCTCCACTTGCAACTTCAAACAGAGAAACTTGTGGTGCCTCACGTATGCTTCCCTACTACGGTCCGACTGGATAGGCCCCAAACTTTCTACTTTGTTCGTTCTTTTATCTTCTGTAGCAAACTTGTCCGACAAAAAAGTGACGTGTTTGCCCAGGCCGACACCTGAAATATTTGACATTAAGTGGATGCCGCAGCACCTTAAAATGAGCTAAAACGCGATTTGCTGCCGTTTTTAAACATTTGTTTTGAAAAAAGTTGTATATAGATAAGTTTTTAAAATGATTTAAAGATTATCGGAAGGTGGTTATTTTAACGGTTTTGTAATTTTTGAAAATTTAATATGTTAATTATAAACATTACCAAAAATCAATTAACATTCCGATAATCTTTAACCAATTTTAGACATACTTTAAATGAAACATTTTTCTTTAAAATAAATAGTTTTGAATGGCATGTAAAAATCTAAAATTACATGCCATTTAAAAACTATTTATTTTAAAGAAAAACGTTTCATTTAAAGTATGTCTAAAATGGGTTAAAGATTATCGGAATGTTAATTGATTTTTGTAATGTTTATTAACACATTAAATTTCCCAAACTAAAAAAACCGAGAAAATACCCACTTTCCGATAATCTTTGGATAATTTTAAGAAACTTTACTATATACAACTTTTTCCAAAACAAATATTTAAAAAACGGCAGCGAATTGCGTTTTAGCTCAATTTAACGTGCTACAGCATCCACTTAACAGAGCTGGGTTAAAGCGGCGCTTCCATATATGGCGTTATAAATATTCGTGGTAGACTCGTCAAAAGGAACCCCTAAAAAGGTTTTAAAAGTTTTCTTATCATAAAGTCCATTTCATTACTGGTCCAGAGACTATATATGTTGAAGTCAAATTGACAGATTATAATTTCAAGGTAACTGCTGGACGATACCCTGGCAAAAAAATAATGGATAGGGGTCTTGTGCTTAGGCGCAATTAGGGGATAGCTAGAGGGGCCTAGCCGCCCCAAGAAGTCGATTAGCCCTCCAAAATTATTGAACTTTTAAAATATATTGGTGTTTTTCGGCAAATATACTCTATAAACAGGGGCTTAAGCCCCTCCAAATAAAACAAAACCGGAGGCTAGTCGCGCCACTGGTCTTGTGGCATATTATTTTAAAGCCCCCAATGAGTACTTTATAACCCTAGAATATAAAATTAATACTTTTACCACAACCAACAAAAATACTCCAAAAATACCCAAATACTTGTTTTGGCTGGTCATATTTACACTAACCGGAACCACAAAATAAGTAGCTACGCAAAGCATATTCTTTGCCAGATTTAATAGAGGTAGATAGAAGCCGCAATGCGTCTTTAAAATCATAATTTTTCCAATATTTGACGAAAAAAATTTATTAAACCACCTACTATGATATATTATTTTAATCAGAAAAAAACAAGCAATTTAATTACCTAATCATTTATAGGGTGTCCCTAATAAAAAAAAACATGTTTGGGTCATATGTCAAAAATGACAGCTCAAAAAATTTTTTGGCTACGCCACTGGTTTCTACGGAAAAAAGTGTCTTAATAATGTGCAATTCGTTTTCTCGTATATGTAATAACAACAAAGCTACAGGGCCTTTTCAAAAAGTCAAAAAATTTCTTCAAAAAAGAGCTCGAGGATGGGGTATCAGATTTTTAATATCTCTTATGGTTTCCAAGTTACTCATAAGGTACAACCAAAATGGGACACCCTGTACATAATGTGGAGTTTTCCTAAACCTTTTTGAAAGCTGTTTTTAATGGTGATACTGGTGGTGATAGTTTACAAAGACGAAAATAATACACTTTTTTAATAAAACACCCTGTATATTATAGAAATGTGTATAAGACTTATTTAAATATTGATATTTGTAGTAATATTTAAAAAATCAAAGTCAATAAACAAAATAAAAAAACAAATAGTTGAAACTGCTTATTTAAAGAATTTACGTAGAGGGGAATTTAATTTTCTTCAAAGATATGTGTTGGTAAAATTTTTCAAATCGATGTTTTGTATAAAAAAAAAAATTAGTGCCAAAAAACTGTTGGTCGAAATTATAGACTTATTAATATTAATATTAAGTGCTCTAACCACTGATCTCGATGGATTGCCAATGTTATAACCTGCGCGAAACAAAATTTACATTTCATATGCGAAAAAACCGGTTTGTGCGCAAGCAAGTTGAGGGTAAACGCACCTGGCGCCAAACAAACTATCCGCATTATCGGAAAGAATTTGTCGACGCCGCGGCGTCGTGGTTTTCTGTTCGAAGTACGATAGCTAGCTAATGAGCGTCACGGTCAGACCGCGGACGAAGCGTACGGGGTGCTGGTGTTTGTATTTCGCCACGGCTTTTAAGTGCGCATGTTCGTCCACCCATTCATTTGTTTACTGCGCGAAGTCGTAAAAATTCGAAAAATGTTTCTTGCCACTGCGGATCTAAATATAGGTTATATGACTCTTTGTTTGACCTCCGGACAGTGCGGACGTGCGTAGAGGACTACAAAGTTCTTCCCGGAGTGGCGGCTAAAGATGTCGTACGAACGTTTTTACCTTCGGGGATCAAGAAAAGATTCACGCTAAATTGACGGCATCTTTCTTCTGGATCTAAGCGCTGTGAGCGAAGATTCCTATAAGCTGATGGTATCCTGTTTGGTGGTGAAGACGAGGTATTTCTCAAATGGCGGGAAATAAATGGGCGTGCCATGGGAACTGTCAGTAGTGAAAGTGAAGGTTATACGTAACACCAGTAGCAGGTCTTGGTTTGACAGCCGAAAATTTATGCATTGCATCGATTGTTGTATTATTTGTTTTCTTTTTGGAATTTCTGGGAGCTACGAGCTCGATTATCCAGATTTTCCGCCGACGAAGCCCTGGAAAGCATAGTCCGGAAGGGGGAGAGTGGTGGATTGGACCTGAAGGGACCAAAACCAAGAAAAAAATAGAGAGAGAGAGAGAGAGAGAAATGTAGGTTATCTGTGGCTCTAACTTTTACAATATTTTTTACTATTTGAAAATATCAAGAATGAAATTTTCACAGTACCGTTTGATAAAAAAAAGTTTTGTTTGGCACAGTATAATATTTATATTCTTTTACAGTATAACCTGTCAATTAGAAATTACTATAAAGCTCCTTTTAAATAAGTAACGATAAATGTTAAATACATTAGTGTTAGATTTTAATTTTTATATAAACATATGTATATGTATAAACCTTTGTAATGACGGTCTTTGACTTCAGCTAGCTCAAGGACCAAGGATTCTCATAAAAAAATCCTTACGACTTAAGTAATTACAAATAGATGTTTTTAAATTGATATTGTACAGAATACCTAAACGCCTAAGGTTACAACTATTCACTATTTATCGTCTTACAAGTGAGTAACAAAACATAATAGAGAATTATTGCAAGTTACCTTATTAAGCTCGGGTATTATTAATACCGGCCCTATTTAAATAGTGCTTGTACCCATAGTTTAGAGTTATTGCAAATCATGTTGACAGTGCCATTAACCTAAAAAAATGGGGAAATATTTTTAGTAGTTTTTCTTTATTGTTTTGTGTTGTAGGGTTTTGTTTTACACCATTACAGAAATACATTTAAAAAAGCAAGGTTTTAAGTATTTTTACTTCGTAAAACTTTTAGATTTTGTGGTCGGCAGCCTTTCGGTTATACGAACAGTTCCGAAGTTAATATAAGACCAAAATAAGGCACGACCCAAAACCGACATAAATAAAGCCAGGCACTATCCTTATTAAGGGAGTCCTTATCCCACTATGCATCTGCGCAAGCTCAGATGTCAAAATAAGGCCGGTATTATTAGTGCCTGGCCTTATATTACTGTGCAATATTTCTCTATTACTAGAGAGATATGGGTACTTTGGTTACCGCCTACGTTCGTTATTTACGTAAGGCGCTATTTAAATACCGCATACGGTATTTAGTGTGTGTTTTTAGAGATATGGAAGACGCCGTATTACGAACGGTTAATTACACCTGTCTGCGAATTTACAAAATTAAAAAGCAAATGATCCTTTAATGTGCGAATACTAAAGTTTTTCCCGTTATTTCAAACACATTTTACGGTAAATTTTCCCACTTTTTGACTAAGACATTCTTTCAGAAAGCCAGGTCATTGTCGGCCGACAATCTTAACCTTTTCGTTTCTTTTCCACCTGCAACATTTATCCAAAAATAAAAAAGCAAGGCTTTATCAAAGATTAGTAGTTTAATTTTACTTTGTGGCTCTATTACAAAAATATTTGTAGAAATCGTCGAAATAAATAATATAACCTTAAAAAATAAACAAAGAAAAATATTGTGCGCGTGGCAATTCGATTCGCTATTTTAAATAGCACGCGGCGTTATTAGCCCGCAAATTACTCTATGCGGTAACGTTATTACCACCAGCGACGGTAAAAATCGAATCGCGCATTAGTTAACTGTCATAATAGTGCTTACGTTAATACCGCATGACGTTACAGCACCACCCATATCTCTCTATTATGTGGATGTTGACTATGATTTAAGAAGCCACTTTGTGGTTTTTCAATAAATTCTGTTCATACGCGTTCACTTACGGTTTTCTCGTTATTTTGTACAATTTTGTTTTTAACAAAACTAATCGTCATACGTGTAAAATTCATTGACTCTTATAAACGACTATAATTTTCAAATATCCGGTTGGAAACACCTGATTCATAGCGTGATTGATGAGCTTGTAAAATCTTCTTCTTAGATTTAACAGAAAAAAAACACTAGAAAAAACAATCGAACAGGTTTCCAAATGTCTCTTTGATGACCCCTGTTAGTACTAGTCTTAAACGTTTTATTGGTTATATCACATTTTTAACACGCTTTTATTAACTTGGGTTGTAACTATCTATCTGGCTGCCTATGTAACGGAATCTTTGAGCCTAATTTTAACTAACTTCCAGCTATTCGATTTCTTTGAAACTTTGCACACGTATTAAGGACCCATGACAATGCAATAATCTGCAAACAGTATCCCTTTATCTTTTTTTTAATCGCCAGGAAAAAAATTCCATTATATTATAAAAACAACACCTAGGATGCCATCTGTTGGAAAAATTTCAAACTTTGCTATTAAATGAAGAAGAAATTTTTTAGTGGATTGCAAAATGTTGGCAACGGTCCAAACATTGCCTGGATTGCCATCTGTTGGCAAAATTTGAAACTTTGCTACTTAATGAAGAAGAAATTTTTAGTGAGTTGCAATCTTTTGCAAATTTTAAAATTTGCTACCATTGTCATTTCATAGGGGGCTGGTTATTTTCTTTTTGCTGCTTAATTAAATAGTATGTTCTAATTTACTGTTATATTAAGAATTTTGTGCAATATAACGAACTAAAAAATGAAAAATAATTAATAGTTTAAAAAACTAAAAAACACGCTTTTATATGCAACCGAACTAAAAATTAAAAAATAATTTTTCATTAAAAAAATATTTTTCACTTCATAGTAAAAAGCGTGGGGTGCATTTTACTATTTTTTCATAACTTTTCCATCATAGATATTGGCAAATATAATAATTATAACATTTAATATATTAAGCACTTCACGCTTTTTACTATGAAGTGAAAATATTTTTTTAATGAAAAATTATTTTTAATTTTTAGTTCGGTTGCATATAAAAGCGTGTTTTTTAGTTTTTTTAAACTATTAATTAT